>CM055117.1:996892019-997354519 GCA_029206835.1 Rana muscosa | reverse complement strand
TTGGTGTGAAGAAATCAACTGTGGGAGCAATAATTAGAAAATGGAAGACATACAAGACCACTGATAATCTCCCTTGATCTGGGGCTCCACGCAAGATCTCACCCTGAGGGGTCAAAATGATCACAAGAACGGTGAGCAAAAATCCCAAGAACCACACGGGGGGACCTAGTGAATGACCTGCAGAGAGCTGGGACCAACGTAACAAATTGTGGAAATCTCCACAATAGGACACAGATGGCGAAAAAAAAATCTGATAGGGGTTATAACCCTCCCTTACTCTATCAAAAATGGGAAAAAAGTTTTGCCTATATATAGCGCCTTTAACCCTCTCCTCCTTGTATTTGGCTCCTCGCAGGAAGAGAGGGCACACCCCGCTATATGCCCATTCCCTCCTGTGTAAAGAGGTTGAGCGGTGTTATGAAACAGGTCTTCACAGCCAGGTTCTCCAGAGAATGGCTCTTATCTCTATGCTCAATAAAGACAATTCTCTATTTCCCCCAATAACTTCAAGGTCCACACCAGCCGTAACTCCAACGAAGAGTTTATATCTCTTAAAGCACAGTCTCTGATAGGAAAGGTTGGAGAGAGAACAGGACAGCATAAGGTGTGGGAGAGGTCCAGGCACAAACATAATACACTTCACTGCTTGGCTTCTCAAGCAGACTTAGCCCATTTGGATAGTCTCCCTAGATAGGGACTAGCAGCCAGAATGGTACTTTAACTAAACGCACAATCACTACACAAACTGGTGATCTTGGTCTCTGCCACAGACCTGGTGAACTTGGTCTCTGCCACAGACCTGGTGAACTTGGTCTCTGCCACAGACCTGGTGAACTTGTTTTTCAAAGCTTGGCCTCTTTGTAAGGAGAAGACATCCCTCCAGAGAGTTACCGGGCCCCTTCCTCCACTGTGACTTCTCACCAGTCCCTCGGAACGGTCTTTCCCCGGCCTCCTCGTCTAAGATGCGGGTCCCCTCGCAAGGCGGCACCCTGAGATTCCTCGATCCTTGATGGGCCCCAGCCAAAGGTGCTGGGCCCACAGCCTTTAGTTTCAGCCCCAGGGCTAAAGGTGCCTGGGACTGATTCACCGACCACCGCCCCTGGGCCAAAGGTGCCCAGGGCGGAAAGGAACACACACTCCCTGGGAGTAGGACCCCCGACAACGATCCCCTGAACAGGCAGCGTCTGCCCCTTTTATATCCTCTCCCAGCATACACAGCAGTGCGACCACACCCACTGCATGGTTGCTGTAACGGCACCCCAAATACGAAGGGGGTTAACGCTGTATAAGATGTTCCCTCTCCTGGACACCAACTCGCTACCAATCTTCCACAGCCAGGCGACCCTTTCCCATAAGATTAATCCTTCCAGAAGAAACGAGACGTACTCTGTCTCTTCCAGGATCGAATGACATCTTTTATTGAGAAACATTGTAACTTTTATATACATCCAATACACATTAGTTTAACATGAACAATGGCCCAGCTCCACCCACACACTACAAGGCTCAACACATAATTTTGACGTCTGTTAGGAGACAACAGACTTTACACAATAGACATAACGATCTTCAATACACATCTTCTCATGAAAGGGTTGGCAGACGCTCCGTCTGCCTGAGTACAATTACCCATAAGTATAGACTTAATTATTCCTATTCACACTAAAAGGGACTTCAGACACCCTTCTAGATTCATTTACATCACACTGGCAGGTAACACATCTCTCAATTAACCTGGTAAGTTCAGAATAAAACAATATTGTGGACTAATATTACTATTTCAATTTCAAGCAAGCCAAGCCACAAGGAACAATAGCATGTAAATCCCCTAATTCCTCACAGCAATGATTACACACCCCCCCCCCCCCTCACAGTACACATCCAATCTAGATACAATGTCTGTGCAGGATTGAATATGGCTATCATAGACCATATTGGGGTTTTCATTCACCCTGTGCCCCTAATAGAGACACAGGGTGGTTGACACATAAGAGGCATTGGGGGAGCTGAAGCAAGGGTATCTCATACTTTCTAAGCGATTCTGAGTTCCCCGGGCCTTCCCGTTACAGTTGCCGAGAGGGGACACACAAGGCACAGCACTGTATCAGCGGTTCAACCCTGGCCCACTATGGCAGCGCCACCCGCAGGCCACAGGGAGCGGTTCACTGATACTCTTCCTGCAGACAAAAATGGTTGATAATGTCCTAACAATTTAGGCGTTTGAGCATAACTACCACTCAAACACTCAGGGCCGGCCCTACCATGGGACCCGTTGGTACCTCGGTCCCAGGCGGCACTTTCAGGGGGGCGGCAAATTGCCGCCCGCCAGCCAGCCGCAGGGCCGCCATCAGGGGAATACAGACAGTATTAGTAATCCTGTAAGGGGCCCCAGCGTGCCAAGGGAGCGGGCACGGCCGGCCAAAATGAATCTGTCAAGCGCCGGCCGCTCCCCTGCTATATCAAAGGAAGCAGTGATAAGGGAGAGAGGCGAGCTGCGAGACGTCAGTATATCTCCCCCGCTCGCCCCCTCCTTTCTCCTGTCAGCAGTGGAGAGAGAGCGGCTCTCACCTGGTTTGCCGCTTAGTTCTTTGCCCAGTCTGTTTCCCTCCCGATTGGCTGTGCTGTGGCCAATCAAAAGAGACTAGGGTCTAGTGGAGCATCATGGGACATGCAGTCCCAGAAGATTGACTGCCCCATTGTTGTGCAAAGCCAGCAGACTTCAGCCCCCAGCATGCACTCTGCTGGGAGAGAGAGTCTGGAACCCAGGAAGAAACTGATGGAGTGATTGCTACAGGACACAGGGAAAATAGAGGACTGTGCTAAGGGAAGCCAGAGAGGGAGCCACACTGTACCATTACAATCAGAGAGGAAGCCACGCTGTGCCCGTGTCATCAGAGAGAGAGCCACGCTGTGCCCGTGCCATCAGAGAAGAAGCCACGCTGTGCCCGTGCCATCAGAGAGGAAGCCACGCTGTGCCCGCGTCATCAGAGAGAGAGCCACGCTGTGCCCGCGCCATCAGAGAGGGAGCCACGCTGTGCCCGCGCCATCAGAGAGGGAGCCACGCTGTGCCCGCGCCATCAGAGAGGGAGCCACGCTGTGCCCGCGTCATCAGAGAAGAAGCCACGCTGTGCCCGCGCCATCAGAGAGGAAGCCACGCTGTGCCCGTGTCATCACTGATTCTGCATTATGGTGAGTTGAACTATTTTATTTTATATAACAATGTAATAATATAAATAATGCACTTTAATCAGTTTTTTGTGATTAGGCACTGCATTGATTTAACTGACAATTGCCCGGTCGTGTGATGTTCTACCTAAACAAAATTTACGTCCTTTTTTCCCCACAAATAGAGATTTCTTTTGGTGGTATTTGATCACTTCTGCTGTTTTTTTTTGTGCTATAAACAAAAATATCGACAATTTTGAAAAAAATATATATTTTTTACTTTTTGCTATAATAAATATCCAAAAAAATAAAATTTCTTCATCAGTTTAGGTCGATATGTATTCTTCTACATATGTTTGGTAAAAAAAACGCAATGTGTACTGTATATTGATTAGTTTGCACAAAAGTTATAGCGTCTACAAAATAGAGGATAGATTTATGGCATTTTTATTATTATTATTTTTTTACTAGTAATGGCGGTGATCTGCGATTTTTAGCGAGACTGTGACATTGCGGTGGACAGATTGGACACTTGACACTTTTTGGGACCAGTAACATTTATACAGCGATCTGTCCTATAAAAATGCACTTATTACTGTGTAAATGTCACTGGCAGGAAAGGGGTTAAATGTGTTCCCTGGGGGGTGGGGGGGATGGGACTGACTGGAGGAGGAGAGAGTTCTCTGTTCCTAATCACTAGGAACAGCATATCTCTCTCGTCTCCCCTGTCAGAATGGGGATCTGTCTGTTTACATTGACAGATCCCCGTTCTGGCTCTCTGGAGCGATTGCGTGTGGCCGGCTGACATCGCGGCCACCAGCCACGCACAGGTTCTTTTTGAACTCCTACATACATGTATAAAGCCATGACAGGTCCTCTTTATACTCCTACATACATGTATAGACCAGGGCTTGACAAATTTGCTTGGAATCTAGGAGCCAGCTAAAAAAAGTTAGGAGCGCGCCCTGTCCCGCGGAGCTCGCGCGCAGAAGCGAACGCATACGTGAGTAGCGCCCGCATGTGAAAGCGGTGTTCAAACCACACATGTGAGTTATCGCCGCGATCGGTAGATTGAGAGCAATAATTCTAGCCCTAGACCTCCTCTGTAACTCAAAACATGCAACCTGTAGAATTTTTTAAACGTCGCCTATGGAGATTTTAAAGGGTAAAAGTTAGTCACCATTCCACGAACGGACGCAATTTTGAAGCGTGACATGTTGGGTATCAATTTACTCGGCGTAACATTATCTTTCACAATATAAAAAAAAATTGGGCTAACTTTACTGTTGTCTTATTTTTTTTATTAAAAAAAAGTGTATTTTTTCCCAAAAAAGTGCGCTTGTAAGACCGCTGCGCAAATACGGTGTGACAGAAAGTATTGCAACAACTGCCATTTTATTCTCTAGGGTGTTAGAATAAAATATATATATAATGTTTGGGGGTTCTAATTAGAGGGAAGGAGATGGCAGTGAAAATAGACATGGAAACTCCATTAGCATTGCTGTTGTCTTGTCATACCAACGGCCACCACAAGATGGCGCTAGATCACAGAAGGAAGCATAGGCCTGCAGAAGGCCGCAAAGCCGCTGCCTCAATTACCGGCCGGCGCGGCCCGACGCGATCCCGCGGCGAGGAGGGGGGGCACGAAGACACAGGATACCCCAGCTGTGCTGCCCCAGGCGCCAGGTCGCTAATTCTAGTCGCAATGGCGACCTGGCATCCGGGGTTTGTCGAGCCCTGGTATAGAGCCATGACAGGTCCTCTTTATACTCCTACATACATGTATAGTGCCATGACAGGTCCTCTTTATACATGTATAGAGACATGGCAGGTCCTCTTTATGCTCATATATACATGTATAGAGCCCTGACAGGTCCTTTTATACTCCTATATACATGTATAGAGCGATGACAGGTCCTCTTTATACTCCTATGCATGTATAGAGCCATGACAGGTCCTCTTTATACTCCTATATACATGTATAGGGCCATGACAGGTCCTCTTTATACTCCTATATACATGTATAGAGCCATGACAGGTCCTCTTTATACTCCTATATACATGTATAGAGACATGGCAGGTCCTCTTTATACTCCTATATACATGTATAGAGCGATGACAGGTCCTCTTTATACTCCTTCATACATGTAAACAACCATGACAGGTCCTCTTTATACTCCTATATACATGTATAGAGCCATGATAGGTCCTCTTTATACTCCTTTACATGTATAGAGCCATGACAGGTCTACTTTAGTTATCATGATATAAAATAATGAATGTGGGGTATTTGGTGGGCGTGATTTTCTTTTGGGGGGGGGGGGCAGCATTTCATTCTTGGTACCAGGCAGCACAATGTCTTGGGCCGGCACTGCAAACACTACCCCTAAATTGAGGACCCCGCTACATATAGTTCTACTTTAAAACTCAGCATAAATGTTACAGCTACATGCTTTAAAGGTAGAGTGCAGTCGATATTGCAAAATAGCACACAGCATATCACAACACAAACAACCCTCCGCTTTTATGTAATAGCAAGTAATACCCGTGGTAACCGTGGCCCATTTAGACATCCAGCCCCAATGAGCTGACCTGTTCATCAAAGCCAGGAACCAGGGAACTAGGTGGTCTGTCGCTTCACAAAAATGGTTTGTATGACAGTACCTCATTGATCCCTGGTGGATAGATGGCGTTAAGACGCTCAATCCATAGGGTTCCCCTTTTGGAGAATTATTTTGTCCCAGTTGCCACCCCTAGGATCCCTAGGGATGACATCCAGGACCAAAAAAGAGACAGAAGAGGTGTCAAGTTTGTGGTATAAATCCAGATGCCTACTAACCAGGGTGAGCATTTTACCATTGGAGGAATAGTATATGTGGTCATTGAGTCTTTGTCTTAATTGGTGGATAGTTTTTCCTATGTAAAGTGCTCCGCATTTAGCATGAGATATATGGCCGCTGGGTTCCACAATCTGCAAAGAATCTGGGGCTGAAAATCTCTCCATTGGGTAGAATAAACCGATTACCGGTTTGGATCCAAGGGCATAACGTGCATCTGCCACATCTGGACATACCCTTGGTTTGGCTAATCCTATTATGGGCAGGGGAATAGTGGCTACATGTAAGTTTGTTGCATAGCAATTTATTACACTTGAATACAATTTTTGGATGGTTCCTAATGTATTTTTTTACCGTAGGATCTTCCTCAAGCAAGTGCCAGTGTTTAGATAGTATCCCTCCGAATTCTTGCTGTTGAGAGGACTATTTGGTCAACAATTTGACCGTTTACAGATTGAACTCCCGATTTTCGGTTTGGTACAGAAGGGCATTACGTTCCTGTCTTAGCCCCTTGTTGTATGCCTTACATAGTAGCGACTTGCTGTAGTTCTTACGTAGCAAACGAGAATGCATCTGTAATGATTGTTGCTTAAAATCTGATATATGTGTACAGTTGCGTCTCAAACAGATATATTGTGCTTAGGGGATACTCCGGACCAATGCCGGTAGGTGTGCGCTTGCTGCATGGAGCAGCATGTTGCCCACTTTTGCCTTGCGGAACAAATTCGTAGCTAGGCAATTGTCTGCGTTTTTAAAAATTTGTAGATCTAGAAATGTAATTTTGTGTAAGTCGCTGTTTACTGTAAACTTGAGGTTGAATTGATTGTGGTTCAATGCATCCACAAACGCATTCAATTGAATGGGTGTGCCAGTCCATACGATAAATATGTTGTCATGTAACGTAGCCAACAAGAGGCCTGGTTGGTGTAATCTAACATAGAGTCATCACAAAAAATTGCCTGTTCCCACCCCTCCAGCTACAGGTTCACACAGGCAGTTGCACAGCACGTGTCCATAGCGACCCCCTGCATCTGGAGGTAGTGGGAATTCTTGAAGGTAAACTAATTGTGGGTGAGCACAAAGAATAGTAATTCCAAGATAAATTCATTATACCGCCATTGGGCTTTGTCTAATTCTCGTAAGAATGTCCGTACCATCCCCATGCCCTGCCCGTGAGGGATCTTGGAATACAAAGCTTCCATATCCAGTGTTATGTGCAGGGAATGGGGAGGGATGACCCAACCCTCAATGTGTTTCAACAAATCAAGTGTAGCTCTGGTGTAGGATGGCAATCAAACCACATGGGGCATCAAAACAGAGTCAATAAGTCTACCTGTGTTTTCTGTAAGTGATTTAATGCCTGATATTATCGGTCTCCCAGGGGGACGTCTAAAATTTGTATGTATTTTCGGTAAGGCATAGAAAGTCGCCTCTCTGGGAAATTGGGTATTGAGAAATTTACACATATCCTGATCAATAAGTCCCTCTTGTTGGGCAGAACCAATAAGTGTTATATACTCAGATTTAAAGAGGATGTACATGATGCAGATGCGTCTGTACCACTCTTTATTGGACAGAATGTCCATACACATCTTTTCATACTGTAACTTTGTCATTAATTCAATGTTACCCCCTTTGTCAGAGGCAATGATTCAGGGTGACTTTGTCGGTTGGTAATTGTTTGAAGTTGCATGTGTAGCGGGGTGTTCCCCTTTAATGCAGAGAGACAAGAATTTCCGGGTGAGAGGTGACTCGGGAGGAAGTAAGGAAGAGACTTTACTGCAAGAAAAAGCAGAAGAGAGAGACTACGTTACCCAGAACCCCATTCAGCCCCAGGGCGGAAGTTCCGCCGCAAAGACTCATGGGAGGGCCTATTTAAGCAAGAGGCGAGGCGGAGCTCGCTCTCTTTTTGGACGCCGCGCTTCAAGCAACCAGTCATCCTGCGCGGATCTGCTGTGGGGTAAGGCCTGAAGCCTTACCTGAAGTCTGAAGAGCCTTCCACCATCCTGCGGAGCCTGGGTGGATCCTGGATCGTCGGTGTAGGACTCCAGTTGGATCGGGGACCCGATCGGTTGCAGACGCCGTGTGCGACGGACACACGCGGTGGAAGACCCAGGCTGGGATCGCGCCTGGAGCGGTGAGCGGGCACCTGCCCATATCCATAGACTGAGCTGTATTCAGGCCTGTAGACTGCCTAGGCCCACTGTTCGCTCACCCGTTTTTCCTTAGGGGGTCCGGTAGTTGGGACAGAGCTGAAGTGCCTACCCCCCCCCCGTTTGCATACTGTTGCTACAAGTTACCACCCTTTGGATTACAAATTGGTCATTTTCTCCAAGTGCACCAACGAAAGCTGGCCGGTGAAGAACACCTTACTTCCTTGGGGAAAGGGGACTATCTCATACACCATGGATATGCAATTAGCGGACCTCCAGCTGTTGCAAAACTACAAGTCCCATCATGCCTCTGCCTCTGGGTGTCATGCTTGCTGCTGTCAGAGTCTCGCTATGCCTCATGGGACTTGTAGTTTGGCAACAGCTGGAGGTCCGCTAATTGCATATCCCTGTCATACACTGTCAGGCCTGACATAGGTGGGGGAAAGTTATAAAGTTTGTGTTACTTTGCCATAGGGCGCGCACGCCATAATAGCTCCGCGTGGTGGATACTGCGCGGCGCCATATTATAGTGCTGCTTCTGATACGCTGATTAATGCAGGGCTCTGCAGGCCCATGTATGTGTTACATGCCATGTTTTATGCCACCATTTTACAGTAAAGCTATTACTTATCTATACTCTTGCTTCAGAGTGTTGTCTGCCTATTTAGAAACTGTTGAGTATTATACACCAGAGAGTGATAAGAAGTTAACCCTAGACTAACTGTGTCAGAGTGGGTCGAGTCAGATTGCCGGGGGTTGGCGGTGCTGTATACAGGGCCCGAGAAAACAAACCAGCGGCTCTCTTAACTGGGGGTAGCGCTACACGTGGGGGCTCGTCCGGAATTTCTTTTTGCAGCAAATAACCCGCCAACAAGTGCTACCATGGACCCCATCAAAGTAGTCCAATGGTGCGAAGCAGAAGGGACACGCTCAGAAGCGAGCGTGGCCATTGAACTTCCAGGGAGTAACTGGAGAGAGAAACGAATTAAAGAGGTGGTACAAACATTGTCCCCGGATAGAAAGGCTTACGTGGTCGCAGTTAGACCAGACCCAAGGACCAACTGCACCTATGCACTGATAGAGTGGGGACAGGGTGTCCCTGAAAACTTCCACGGTGCCAGTATAAAATTGTCCGAAAAGACTGAGTTCCACCTGACACATCCCAGTCAGAAGCAGTTAGAACCCTTGGACAGGAAAGCAGGGGCTGCTGTTAAATCGCAGGCAGAACAACAGCTGGTTGATCTGAAACGACAGTACCGTGACATACAAGAGAGGTTTCAGGAGACTTCCAGTATGATAGCCGAACGCATTAATGAGTTATGTATCGCTTCTGAGGATCAGAACGATGGTCAGATAACGCCCAAATCTGGGAAGGTACTGAAGAAACGAGCTCAGGGCCGCCTGCAGGAAGTAACCATCTGGAAGGATTTCCGCATTGACGGCCAGATAGGAGAAAGAGGGCAAAAGGACAAACTGTCTTACACCAGCCTCCTACACCAAATAGAGTTGGGGCTACAGAAAGGGTATCAGGACTCTGACATTAGAGAAGCTGTAATCCATGCCATCAGCCCAGGTTCAAGTATTAGGGGCATGTTGGAGAGGAAGAGTGGATTGACCCTGAACCAGCTAAAGAGGATACTGAAAAGCTACTATGAGGAGGAAGATGCCGCTGAGTTATTTCATCGGCTGATAAATATAACCCAGGATAGTAGAGTGACTCCTCAGAACTTCCTATTCCGGGCCATTGAGCTCAAGGACCGCCTGTTGTCCACATCCAAGGAAGAAGGAACTGGGGAGCATTTTGGAGCCGAGCTAGTCCAAAAGAATTCCGGAGATCTGTGACTACAGGATTGAGGAGTGACTACATCAAGCTACAACTGAAGCAGCATTTGGAAGACCCCTCAACTCCGGATGAGGTTCTCATTGAAAAAGTGAATGAAGCAGATAAGATGGAGATTTAAGGGGCCAAAAGCAGAGGAAACTTCAACCTCCTAGCACCACAAGTGCCAAAGTACAGCAGATAGATGTCCCATCAGACACTCGGGAACTCAGTGTGCTGGTGGCAAGCACAACCGACAGAGATTCGGAGTTTGGGGTTCTGAAGACTCAGATGTCCAAAATAATGGAGATGGTGACCGAGTCACTGGATGTCAAGTCTGAGATAGACACACTGAAGGTGCAAGTGTCCCAGCTGGTGGAGATGATGAACAAATTGATGGCGGAAAGTACTGGATTGTCCGCCCAAAAGCCCACGAAGCAAGGCATCTGTCAAAACTGTGGAGGTGTAGGCCACTACCAGCGAGAATGTTCAAGTCCCAGAATGGAGAGAAGATCCGGGCCTTCAAAAGTAACTTTCTCTGAACCTGCAAGGGAACGGTGGAGGACACCTGCAGTTTATGCCGTCTCAGTGAACAACGCCTATCAGCCTTCCAAACAACGCCAGAAACAGCATTCCCAGCGCCGGAAGCTGAAGAGAGCACAAGTCCAAGTATGCCAGCCTGCTGTTACAGGTGTTTCCAAAAGGACTGCTACCCAATTGGTAGGTCCTCTGCCTGTAGTGCCTGTCCTGATCGAAGGGATCTACACCAGAGCCATCCTTGATACAGGTGCTCAGGTTACCCTAATGACCAGAGACTTTTACAAGAAGTACCTATCATACCTGCCCCTGGAAGAGATGGGAGACACCAAGATTCAGGGTATTGAAGCAGAAGAGTACTCTTGTGATGGATGTGTGCGGATCAAGTTGTCGTGTGATCCATTGAGGGCCGGGGAGCCCCAGAACTTTGAGACACTGGCCATTGTCTGTCCCTGGCTGCCAGGGCCCTCAAGAAGCTCTCTCATCATTGGGACCAATAAAGATCTGGTGAAACGGCTTTTAGCCCCTGCTGTCCCCAGATGTGATCCCTTACCCTCACCGCCAGAAGAAGGATCCATAGCAGTAGTGGAAGAAACCCATCTGCAGGAGGCAGAAGTACTCAAAGAGGCTAGTGAGCCTACCATGCCTGAGCCAGTGGAACAGAAGAAACGAAGAATTAAGTATCCTCTCAAGAGACCGACTTGGAAAGTGATGGGTGAGAGCACCGAAGAAGTTAATCTCACCCCTCAAGGGTTGCCAAGAAAGCCTGATCCTCCCACTGTTCATTTGGTGGGAGGCAACCCCAGCTCACTTCCTGGCACAGTTAGACAGGTCGCCCCCACTGAAACGACCTGTGGACAGGACAGCTCCCCGTCATATGATGATTGGTGGGAGGCTCCTCTGTCAATCCTATGCAATCGCATTGAAGCTAGAATGTTTTGCAGATCTAGAAATGTTAGATGTCTTTGGGGACCAAAGAGTTTAAGTGGGGGGAGTGTGTAGCGGGGTGTTCCCCTTTAATGCAGAGAGACAAGAATTTCCGGGTGAGAGGTGACTCGGGAGGAAGTAAGGAAGAGAGTTTACTGCAAGAAAAAGCAGAAGAGAGAGACTACGTTACCCAGAACCCCATTCAGCCCCAGGGCGGAAGTTTCGCCGCAAAGACTTATGGGAGGGCCTATTTAAGCGAGAGGGGAGGCGGAGCTCGCTCTCTTTTTGGACGCCGCGCTTCAAGCAATCAGTCATCCTGCGCGGATCTGCTGCGGGGTAAGGCCTGAAGCCTTAGGCCTTACCTGAAGTCTGAAGAGCCTTCCACCATCCTGCGGAGCCTGGGTGGATCCTGGATCGTCGGTGTAGGACTCCAGTTGGATCAGGGACCCGATCGGTTGCAGACGCCGTGTGCGACGGACACACGCGGTGGAATACCCAGGCTGGGATCGCGCCTGGAGCGGTGAGCGGGCACCTGCCCATATCCATAGACTGAGCTGTATTCAGGCCTGTAGACTGCCTAGGCCCACTGTTCGCTCACCTGTGTTTCCTTAGGGGGTCCGGTAGTTGGGACAGAGCTGAAGTGCCTACCCCCCCCGTTTGCATACTGTTGCTACAAGTTACCACCCTTTGGATTACAAATTGGTAATTTTCTCCAAGTGCACCAACGAAAGCTGGCCAGTGAAGAACTCCTTACTTCCTTAGGGAAAGGGGACTATCTCATACACTGTCAGGCCTGACATAGGTGGGGGAAAGTTATAAAGTTTGTGTTACTTTGCCATAGGGCGCGCACGCCATAATAGCTCCGCGTGGTGGATACTGCGCGGCGCCATATTATAGTGCTGCTTCTGATACGCTGATTAATGCAGGGCTCTGCAGGCCCATGTATGTGTTACATGCCATGTTTTATGCCACCATTTTACAGTAAAGCTATTACTTATTTATACTCTTGCTTCAGAGTGTTGTCTGCCTATTTAGAAACTGTTGAGTATTATACACCAGAGAGTGATAAGAAGTTAACCCTAGACTAACTGTGTCAGAGTGGGTCGAGTCAGATTGCCGGGGGTTGGCGGTGCTGTATAAAGGGCCCGAGAAAACAAACCAGTGGCTCTCTTAACTGGGGGTAGCGCTACACATGCATGTCAAATTGTTCCGCAAGGGTCATATGTCTACCATCACTTACAGTAGCTAATAAGAATGGCCAGATGTTGGGGTTAGTCATAAGATCTGGAAATTTCTGTGACTTTAGTTTGCATTTATCTTTGGTATTGGATGTATCCATGGAAGGAGGGCCTTGTGTTGGTATGCTTGCAGGGCTCCCGGATGTATCATCTTGGCTATTATTCTCCTCTAGTAACAATATTAGATCACGGAGGGCTCGGAAGTCCTCCATGGTAAAATGCTTTATTGGCTCTAAGCCAATTCCCTTTCTTGTTTGGCTCTAAGGCGATCCTGATCAAAGATGAATTTGTAAGTCAAATTTCTAGCAAATAAATAGAGGTCTTTGATCATGTCATATTTGTCTAGGTTACTAGAGGGACAAAAACTGAGCCCAAATTTCAACATGTCTAATGCCTGCTGGGAAAAGTAGTAGGAAGTCAGTCAGGATGTTAAAATTCTAAGTCAGAGGTGGGTTCAGTGTTGGTAGGGGAAAATTTACAGATTGTGCTACTCTGTGAAGGTCAAGTGTACTTTGTTTGGTGTGTGCCTGTAGCTAGTGTGTGCTTGTAGCTGGGTAGCAGGCAAGAGACTCAATGAGTGTTGGGAACTGGACATAGGTGACTGTGTGGGAGGATTGAATAGGGGAGTGGTAGCGTTGGACATGCCCGACATGGTGGGCATTACATCAGGTGGATCCATGGAGCTGCTGTGTGTAATCTATGTGCCAGATGGTGCATTAAATATGAAAAAAAGCAAAGATGGCTCCAAATAGTGTAAATAACTCCCGAATAAAAAAAAAAGATGATCATCAAAATGAAAAAATGTATAAGCGTAATGACAAGGGTAAAAGCAAGCTTGGGTGTTTAGCTTGCTTTTACCCTTGTCATTTTGCTTATCCATTTTTTCATTTTGATGATCATCTTTTTTTTTGCATGCATCCTTCAAAGTTGCTTGTAATGCCATTTTTATCCATGATTTTATGCCAATAAAGGCTCTATTTTTTACATTTAATTCGGGAGCTATTTACACTATGTGGAGCCATCTTTGCTTTTTTTGATGACATCTTGTCTAAGAGGACATCCTATGCTCCGGATGGCTGAGGATTGGGTCCATTACGGTTCATATCTTTCATGTGGCATCATCAACATTGGCTTATGACTATGCCCTTTGGGATACCCGGAAGCCGTGTCAGGAGTGTCTTCACTGGAGATTCTGCCTAGGAGTTCCCGTCCAAGCCTACTTATCCCTGGTTTGTGGTAAGAGTATTCAATCCTTACCTTTATGTCTCAGATGTTGGAGTATACATCAAGTGTGATCCTTGTGTTTTAATACAGCCCACCCAGCACGTGTGATTTCTGTGTTGTACAGCTCATCCTGCACGTTTATTATAACTGCACAACAAATACTTTTTTTTCTTTATTTCACTATAGACACTTTAATGGTTGCTACATTAGTTGGTTCCTCATCATAGGTTCCATCACTGTAACATTTTCACTGGTAGCGCAACTTTTTCTCCCCATTTTTAGTGTATACTGGATATAGCTGATGCTATATACCAATTATACAGCGTTGATAGAAGCTGGAGATAGACTTTAAAGGATAAGTTCACCTTTCTGCTTTGCAGGAAAACAGGTCTCTATGTTATCCCAGGCAGCCCATCCCCCATACAGTTAGTAAACACCCAGTTAACCCCTTGATCGCCCCTGATGTTAACCCCTTACCTGCCAGTGTCTTTAGTACAATGTCAGTGCATATGTCTAGCACTGATAACTGTAATGTCACTGGTTCCCAAAAAAAGTGTCAAAAATGTCAGTTAGGTGTCCGATTTGTCCATCGCAATGATGCAGTCCGGCTAAAAATCACTGATCGCGGCCATTAGTAGTAAAAATAATAATAACAATATAATAAATCTATCCCCTATTTTGTAGACGCTATAACTTTTGTGCAAACCAATCAATATACACTTATTTTATTTTTTTTACCAAAAATATGTAGCAGAATACATATTGGCCTAAATTGATGAGGAAATTAGATTTTGTACATTTTTTTTATTTAGTATGTTTTATAGCAGAAAATAAATGTATTTTCTTTTTTTCAAAATGTAATAAATCCTATTGAGCTTCTAAGGGGTATACTCAAACGGAAGGTGGAGGAGCGCAAGGTCTCTAACATCCACCAGCTCCGTGATGTCATCATGGAGGAGTGGAAGAGGACTCCAGTGGCAACTTGTGAAGCTCTGGTGACCTCCATGCCCAGGAGGGTTAAGGCAGTGCTGGAAAATAATGGTGGCCACACAAAATATTGACACTTTGGGCCCAATTTGGACATTTTCACTTAGGGGTGTACTCACTTTTGTTGCCAGCAGTTTAGACATTATGGACTGTGTGTTGAGTTATTTTGAGGGGACAGCAAATGTAAACTGTTATACAAGCTGTACACTCACAACTTTACATTGTAGAAAAGAGTAATTTCTTCAGTGTTGTCACATGAAAAGATATAATAAAATATTTACAAATATGTTGAGTTGAGAGGTATCTTGATATAGCGCGGTCTTACCCCGAAGGGGTACACCCCTCACAAATATGTGAGGGGTGTACTCACTTTTGTGAGGGGTGTGTGTGTGTGTGTAGAGGGTGTTTAAATTTGGGGGGGGGAGCATCTGGGTTAGTTGACCCAGATGTACTAATTGTTAGGGAATCGGAGGATCCCTTTTGTGGTTCTTGAAGGACTCTGGTGGTGCAAGGTTCCCTGTGGCCTGCAGGTGGCGTTGTCACCCTGGGTCGGAGTTGAACCTGCACCGCAAGACTGTACCTTTTTGTCCTTTCCTGGCACCGGTGCAGCGGGGCGGGGAACCCGCTGTGACGCAAAGGGAGAGGAGATAAAAGGGGCGGACGCCCTGACCTCGGGGTTCAGAGTTGGAGGACGCGGCCGCACCTTCGGCCTGGGTGCTGGCGTTCGAGATCCGGGCCCAGGTGCCCTTGACCTGGCCGGAGCGAGGGATGGAGTCCATCCCAGGCACCTTATGCCTGGG
Source organism: Rana muscosa (assembly GCA_029206835.1). Classification (NCBI taxonomy): domain Eukaryota; kingdom Metazoa; phylum Chordata; class Amphibia; order Anura; family Ranidae; genus Rana; species Rana muscosa. The sequence goes on along the minus strand of CM055117.1, from coordinate 997,338,832 downwards.
GTGAGGTACTATGGCCAAGGCCTGGGGCCCAGTAACTTCGACTGGGTTCCGCGAGGGTGGAGGAGTCCGAGGGGCCCTAAGGTGTTGGGACCCATATCTGAGGCGAGGAGGCCGGGGAGTGTAACCCTTCCGGATAGTCCGGTACAGCATTAATCCGGTGACAGCGGGGCCTCTGGTAACTCCCTTGGAGGGATGTCTTCCCCCTGACAGGGGCTGCAACGTAGCAAAGGTAACTCCAGTTCCTGTTCACTAGAGTCGCTGGAAGAGACTCTGAAGCCAAAAAGTCAATTTAACAGCCACTGTGCTTAGCAACCGTTGGTGAAACCTCAACGGTTTAGTTTTTTTGAGGATTGTGCCTTGACCTACTCCCCACCAATACTGAACTGTTCTATGGGTCTCAAACGGTCTGCTCGCAAAGGACTATTTGTTTGCTGTTATGGAATAAATAAGTGTTGGACCTTTTCAGTGTGTGGTACTCCAATTACTGGGAGCAAAGGGGGTTTTCAGCAGAACAGACTTGGCTCTGAACGTATACACAGCCCGGGTGTAATCTGATTCTGGCCTTCACCTCTACACGCAGTTATCTAGGGACATGGGCCGTGGCGCACCTCGCTCTCCCCTTCAAAGTACCCCTAGACCGAAGCCAAAGTATCCACTGAAGAAGAGAGAGAGGGTGACGCCGCTACACATTATATATATATATATATATACACATGTATATACATACATACATACATATATATATATATATATATATATATATATACACACATACATACATATATATACACACACACACATTATATATATATATACATACATACATATATATATATACACACATACATATACATATACATATATATATATACACACGCACACACGCACAGAAGATATAGAACGCCTGTTAAAATGTCAGGTTTCTGTGATGTAAAAAATATTATTATTTTTTTCACCTTTAATGTGACCTATACAACTCAATTGAAAAACAAACTGAAATCTTTTAGGGGAGAGAGTAAAAAATAAAATAATGTGGTTGCATAAGTGTGTACACCCTCTTATAATGTGGGGATGTAGCTGTGTTCAGAATTAAGCAATCACATTCGAACTCATATTAAAAAGGAGTCAGTACACACTTGCCATCATTTAAAGTGTCTCTGATTAACCCCAAATAAGTCCAGCTGTTTTAGTAGGTCTTTCCTGACATTTCCTTAGTCGCATCCCACAGCAAAAGCCGTGGTCCACAGAGAGCTTTAAAAACATCAGAATGATCTCATTGTTAAAAGGTATCAGTCAGAAGAAGGATACAAAAGAATTTCTAAGGCATGGTGCTTAATACTCTAATGATTAATTACAGATATTCTCCTGATGAAGAATCCCAGGAAACACATTAAGGCCTGGTTCACACTGGGGCGACAAACGCTCCGACATTGGGAGCTCATGTCGCATGACGTGTGAAAATCAATGTTTCCCTATGGGAGCCGTCTTAACTGGTCCGACACATGTCGGTCCGACTTTGAGAATGCTCCCTGTACTACTTTGGTCCGACTTTGATCCGACTTCAGCCCATTGACTATCATTGAAGTCGGATCAAAGTCGGACCGCAGTCTTGCATGATCCGACTTTGGCATGCGACTTGTGCTGTGCTGCTCTTGAGGGGGAACTCCAGGCCAAATTTTAAATAAAAACCCGGCATGGGTTCCCCCTCCAGGAGCATACCAGGCCCTTGGGTCTGGTCTGGATTTGAAGGGGCACCCCTACGCCGAAAAAACGGCGTGGGGGGGTCCCCCCAAAATCCAAACCAGACCCTTATCTGAGCACACAACCTGGCAGGCCGCAGGGGAGGAGGGGGGGACGAGAGAGCGGCCCCCCTCCCTCCTGAACCATACCAGGCCGCATGCCCTCAACATGGGGGGTTTGGTGCTCTGGGGCAGGGGGGCGACCTGCGGCCCCCCACCCCAGAGCACCCTGCCCCCATGTTGATGAGGACAGGGCCTCTTCCCGACAACCCTGGCCGTTGGTTGTCGGGGTCTGCGGGCGGGGGGCTTATCGGAATCCGGGAGCCCCCTTCAATAAGGGGGCCCCCGGCCCCCCCACCCTATGTGAATGAGTATGGGGTACATCGTACCCCTACCCATTCACCTGGTGGAAAAAAATTGCAATAAAAAAACCACACAGCTTTTTAAAGTATTTTATTGCACAGCTCCGGGGGTCTTCTTCCGACTTCGGGGGTCTCCGGTGTCGTCGCCGCGCTCTCCGGTTCTTTCTTCCGCCGGGCCTCCGCTAACTTCTTTTTAGCTCTTTTGCTAACGGAGGCCCGGTCTTCTGCGTCGTCTCGTCCGGCTCTCCGTTGTCCTTCTGCCGGCCCCTCCACTAACTTCTTGGTAGCTCTTTCGCTAGTGGAGGGGCGCGGTCTTCCCGTCGTCGCCGTCTTCTTCCCTCTTCTCCTCCTCGATGTTGACGCGTCGCTTCCTCCCGCTGTAATACTGGCTGTCCGCTCCGCTCCGCATTAATATAGGCTTCTCATGACGTCACAGTCACATGTTTCGGGGCACATGGTCCCGGAGCATGCGACTGTGACGTCATGGGAACATGTGACTGTGACGTCATGAGAAGCCTATATTAATGCGGAGCGGAGCGGACAGCCAGTATTACAGCGGGAGGAAGCGACGCGTCAACATCGAGGAGGAGAAGAGGGAAGAAGACGACGACGGGAAGACCGCGCCCCTCCACTAGCGAAAGAGCTACCAAGAAGTTAGTGGAGGGCCGGCAGAAGGACAACGGAGAGCCGGACGAGACGACGGAGAAGACCGGGCCTCCGTTAGCAAAAGAGCTAAAAAGAAGTTAGCGGAGGCCCGGCGGAAGAAAGAACCGGAGAGCGCGGCGACGACACCGGAGACCCCCGAAGTCGGAAGAAGACCCCCGGAGCTGTGCAATAAAATACTTTAAAAAGCTGTGTGGTTTTTTTATTGCAATTTTTTTCCACCAGGTGAATGGGTAGGGGTACGATGTACCCCATACTCATTCACATAGGGTGGGTGGGCCGGGATCCGGGGGCCCCCTTATTGAAGGGGGCTCCCGGATTCCGATAAGCCCCCCGCCCGCAGACCCCGACAACCAACGGCCAGGGTTGTCGGGAAGAGGCCCTGTCCTCATCAACATGGGGGCAGGGTGCTCTGGGGTGGGGGGGCCGCAGGTCGCCCCCCGCCCCAGAGCACCAAACCCCCCATGTTGAGGGCATGCGGCCTGGTATGGTTCAGGAGGGAGGGGGGGCCGATCTCTCGTCCCCCCTCTTCCCCTGTGGCCTGCCAGGTTGTGTGCTCGGATAAGGGTCTGGTTTGGATTTTGGGGGGACCCCCACGCCGTTTTTTTTCGGCGTAGGGGCGCCCGTTCAAATCCAGACCAGACCAGACCCAAGGGCCTGGTATGCTCCTGGAGGGGGAACCCATGCCGTTTTTTTAATTTAAAAATTGGCCTGGAGTTCCCCCTCAAGATTCATACCAAACACAGTGCCTGATATTGGCGGGGATCCAAGTCGGATCCCCGTTCATTGAAAGTCGGACATATGTCGGCTTCATGTCGCAGGGCAAAGTCGGATCCAAAGTAGGACAGATGTCGTGTCGCACTAGTGTGAACCCAGCCTAAGAGCAATGATATCCATGAGAATCCACCACTTTTTAATCCTCCTCAGCAGGGGACATAAATGCTTGTGATATACATGGATTGTTACCATGCACCATTTATGATGTATTAGAACATTTTGCTTTTAGAAATGTTTGTATTAAAAGTTTACTATTTTTTACAAAAAAATCTTGAGTATATGCTGTTTAAGTTGGTACCGAGATAGTCCTTATTATTGCTCCTTTCTGGGTGATCAGATGGGGGCTAAACCCCCAGTTCCCTTTTCTTTCTCTCGAACTGGATGATGGTACACTATACTTAGTTTTAGGGCTGTGGAAATTAACTATTAATTCCTTAATTAATGTTTTTGATCGATCAAAATTCTTTTGATCGGTACTCACCTCTCCGCCGGCTTCCGGGTCTTCGGGGAGTTCCGTCGGAGATCCGGTGACGTCACGGACACCGGCGGGGCTTGCCGTGTCCACCTTAAGGGCTCCTTTGCTGTGCCTTTATATCTGCATGCCAGCGGGACCTTACTATCTGCCACACGCAAGGGCTGTTACACTTCCCTCTATCAACCTGGGATTCTACAGCCATCCACTGGGAGTTGCGATAGTTCTCTTCACCGGACATCTACATGCCAACAGACTGATGTTAACTCCTCCTCATCTGGATTCAGCAGTGGTATCGTTGTACACATTTTTATACCAGTATCATACTTAGCTACATGACTGCTTTTGCTACCGTTTGGTATTACTCACACCAGTTTTACAGTTTATGTAACTACATCGATTTTATCTCCAGTGCAATATTTATTTTGTTACCTACTTGAAGACTATAAAAGTTTTAATGTTATTAACATCAAGTGCTGCCTTTGTGTGTTTTTTGTATCCTGCTATCCATTTTTCCAGTGGTTGGTAGTTGCACTGGGAATCAGCCTGCAAGGAGATCAGCTAAAAGTAGTTGGATCTGTATGTGCGTTATAATTAAATCGAAATTAGTCGATTAAAAAAAAAAAATTAATTAATCAAACACAAAAATTTAAATCAGTAACAGCCCTACTTAGTTTATATCCAACTATATCAATTGAGGCTACAGTTTGTATTACCAAGAACTGGATGTCCCTTCAAAATTCAAGAAAAGACAAGAAGAAAACTGGTCAGGGAGGCTGTCAAGAGGCCTACAGCAACATTAAAGGAGCTGCAGGAATATCTAGCAAGTACTGGCTGTGTGGTACATGTGACAGCAATCTCCTGTATTCTTCATATGTTTGGGCTATGGGGTAGAGTGGCAAGATGGAAGCCTTTTAAGGACACAATGTACCCCATACTCATTCACATAGGGTGGGGGGCTGGGATCTGGGGGCTTCCAGATTTCGATAAGCCCCCTTCCTGCAGACCCCAACAACCACTGGCAAGGGTTGTCAGGAAGAGGCCCTTGTCCTCATCAACATGGGGACAAGGTGCTTTGGGCTGGGGGGCGCACACTCACCCCCACCCCCTTTCCTGGTCTGCCGTACTGCGTGCTCGGATAAGGGCCTGGTATGGATTTGTTTTTTGGGGGGGGTGACCCACACCTTTTTTTGGGCATGGGGGGGTTCCCCTTAAAATACATAAACAAACCGAAGGACCTGATATGCTTTTGGAGGGGGAACCCATGTCATTTTTTTTTTTATTTAGCTGGGGGTACCTCTTCAAGATCATCAGAGCACAAGTCGCCTGCCAACGTCGGATCAGTCAGGACCGCAATCCGACTTTGATCCAACTTCAGTGAAGTAGGACCAAAGTCGGATCAAAAGTAGTGCAGGGAGCATTTTCAAAGTCAGACCGACTTGTGTCGGACCAGTTTAGGCGGCTTTTTTTATAGGGAAACATTGATTTTTACACAGCATTCGACATGAACTCCCAATGTCGGCGCGTTTGCCGTACAAGTGTGAACCCAGCCTTAACCTGGATGCACAGTGTGCCATACCTCCCAACTTTTTGAGATGGGAATGATGGACACCTATTAGCAAAAGTATGTAGGCATGGGACACCCCCCCTTAAAAGGAAAATTATACAAAAAAAATGTTTTTAATTATTAGTTAAACCCATTTCTTTTATTTTACCACTACTATTCCTTTATATTGGCTTTTGAAAAAAACAAATGCAACCATTTAGAATTTGGATGAAAGGTTTGGCACTGGGAAAATACTTTTTGTAAGATAAATAGTGCATTTTATCTACAACTATATAGATCAGACCAAAATGAGGGGGAAAGAGGGACTTCTTTCCAAATCAGGGACAGTTCCTCAAAATCAGGGAAAGTTGGGAGCTATGGTGTGCAGGCAACCAATTGTGTTCAGTGATATTCTTCTTCTATCATATCAGCATAGAGGTGTATTATACATTCAAGTGTTGGATTTAGGCTGGCTTGTTGCTCTTTGTGGTGTCCGCAATCACTTTTACCCTTTCTTTTGATTAAAAATTAGCTGTATTTGAATGCAGAAGAGACACAGGGTTTGATTTGCTAAAACTGGAGAGTGCAAAATCAGCTTCCATTTTTATTTTTTCAAAGCTTAATTGAACGAGCTGACGTTAGAAGCCGATTGGCTACCATGCACAGCTGCACCAGATTTTGCACTGGTCTCTTCTGTGATAAAATAACCTGCCTGCTTGTAAATTCTGCATAGGATGCATTAACGTGAAAAACCATGAGGGTTTACAACCCCTTTAAGGCTAGGTTCACACCACAGCACGCTCCCCCATTCACCGTTTCAGGTCCGATTTCAGCCTGAATTTTTGGCTGAAAACAGCCCAGAAGATGCAAAGGGCTCCTGTGCAATTCGCACCAGAGATGTGTGAACCAGCTCCATAGAGAGCCGGTCACAGTCTCCTTGCTTTGCGAATTGGATGCAAGGAAACCTGCATCCAATTCACACTAGCGTGATCCCAGCCTAAAGCAGGGTTTGGTTATTTATTTTTTATAACCTAACACAAGCAGAGCTTGCCCTTTTGGGTGGAGCTTCCTTTACCGGATCTGCCACTGACAGCTTGGTGACAGATACCATAGCATACCATCAGGTCTAGTGGGGTGCATGTCTTGACAGGTCAGAGCCCTTTTGGCTGCAAAAGGGGGACCTACTCATTAGATGGTTGGTCATAATATTATAGCAGATTGGTGTATACACCCTAGGAAATCTTTCCTGCGTTTGGGTCACCATCCAGCAAGTTTTCACAGCACTTCACTTTCTACACATTTTATTATGTTACAGGTTTTATCCAAAAATGGATACAATTCATTATTTTCCTCAAAAATTCTACAAACAATACCCCATAATAATCACATGTACACAAGTATTCACAGCCTTTGCCATAAAATGCACAGTTCAGCTCAGGTGCTTCCTGTTTCCACTGATCATCCTTGAGACATTTTATTAATATTCAGCTCAACACACTAAGAAAAATTGGGCGAACATTTTCGTATAGTGTGTACATAAAACTTTCAACAACCGATTCTGAATTTTCGTACAAGGAACAAACTCCAAATTTTTTTTTTTGTGCAGGAACATTTACGTGTACCTTTTCATACAAGAAAAATCCAAAAAGAAAATCTGCGCATGATCAGATACAAATTGGGGGGGGGACACTTTTGTTGTACAAGAATTTTCGTTAATCGGTTTTGATTTGCTGTACAATGAGGAAACTGACAATCGTACACCCAATTTTCTTTTAGTGTGTACCCCACTTTCGTTTTTTTTGCTCAATATGCAATGTAACCAACATAAATTCCAAGGAAGGTATCACGTAACAGCAATGATTCAAACGTCATAATTCGGAGTGACTTGGAACTCAGAATTGCTGCGAAAAATAGGATTTTTGTACTCACCGTAAAATCCTTTTCTCTGACATCCATGGACTGACACAGCGTCTCTTATTCACTGTACACGTGGGTTATGTCCCTGCAGGAGAAGACCTAGGCAGAATGCGAGATGTTTATATACACACATATATATATATATACACATATACATACACACACACACACACACACACACACACATTCTAAAAGCCAGCGTTGAACAGCCCCACCCATGTGGGCGGTCCCTCCGGACATAAGTATATACAAAACAAAAATTGCCGCTCCAAATAGACTCACCCCAACAACAAATACCTCTCCAGGAACCAAGGGTGCTGGCAATGCACAAGGCAATGAGGAAAAAATGAAGACGTCTGGATAGCCGCACTCCAATTCAACGTGGCTTTTATTGGAAAAATAAAATAAAACAGGCACTACATGTCACAGCAACGGGGTAACAGGGACAGCTAACGCGTTTCACACTTAGGAGTGCTTACTCACTAGCTATGAGTAAGCACTCCTAAGTGTGAAACGCGTTAGCTGTCCCTGTTCCCCCGTTGCTGTGACATGTAGTGCCTGTTTTATTTTATTTTTCCAATAAAAGCCACGTTGAATTGGAGTGCGGCTATCCAGACTTCATTTTTTTCCTCATTCCCTCCGGACATAACCCACCCCCTGCAGTCAGCAGACCTCAGTTTGTAACAAAGCAGTACAAACTTTAAAAGGAAGGGTGGGTGCCGTGTCAGTCCATGGATGTCAGAGAAAAGGATTTTACGGTGAGTACAAAAATCCTATTTTCTCTTATCATCCATGGACTGACACGGCGTCTCTTATTCACTGTACACGTGGGATGTCCCAAAGCAGTGTCAAGAGGGATGGGAGTAGTATAAATGGAAAAACCAAAAAAAACTTCACTCCAAACAAGGCAGAGCTCCTCAACGGAGGAGTTGCAACTCTAAACAGTGGCCTGCAACACCTTGCAGCCGAAGTAAGCATCCGAAGATGCAGCCACATTAACCCTTATAAAGCTTAGAAAAGGTATGAACAGACGACCAGGTCGCCGCCTTGCACGCTTGTGCAACCGACGCTTGATGTCGGAAAGCCCAGGAAGCACCAATTGCCCTGGTGGAATGCGCCGTGCCCGGACAGGGAGGCGCCCGCCCCTTGAGAGCATAGGCTTGAATGACGGTTTGTCTGATCCACCTAGAAATGGTGGCAGACGAAGCCGCTTGGCCCTGCTTCGGACCACAGGCAGTCACAAACAGTGAGTCAGACTTCCGAATAGTAGCAGACAGGTACACCCGCAAGGCTCGTACCACGTCCAATGTGTGAAGCACAAACTCTCTGGGATGCGATGGGTGAGGACACAAGGAAGGGAGGACAATGTCCTCATTTAGGTGAAAGGCCGAGACCACCTTTGGCAAAAAAAAAAAGAAGAAGTTCACGGACGCAACACCACCCTATCCTTATGGATGACCCAATATGGCGACTTGCAGGACAAAGCCGCCAACTCAGACACTCGTCTAATAGAAGTAATTGCCACTAAAAAGGGCCACTTTCTGAAACAAAGTCAAGAGGGGAATATCCCTGATATTCTCAAAAGGAGGTTCCTGGAGAACCGAGAGTACCAATTCAGATCCCACGGGGGGAGAGGAGGCTTGACAGGAGGGAGCACATGGCGAACCCCCTGCACAAAAGGTGCCAACTAAGGAACGACCCGCTAGTGGTCGCTGAAAGAAGACGGCCAAGGCCGAAATCTGACCCTGAATGGTACTCAAAAGTGAGCTTTTGGGCCATTTCATGCTGCAGGAAACGCAGGATTCTAGGGACGGAATACGTCCGAGGACCTCAGTCCAGCTCTTCGCACATGGCGATGTAAGCTTTCCAGGTACGGTGATAGATCATTCTGAAGAAAAACTTCCGTGCCCTTAATATGGTCGAAATGACAGAGCCCGAGAGACCTCGGTCTCTCAACACCTGGCTTTCAACAGCCATGCCGTAAACTGTAAAGCAGGATGACATATAGGACCTTGAGACAGACGATCCTCCCTTATTGGCAACCGTCAGGGAATGTCCGCGATGAGACGTACCAGATCGGTGCACCAGTGACGCCGAGGCCAATCCGGAGCAATGAGGATCGCCGGAATTCCCTCGGTCGCCACCCTGCGCAGTAGGCGAGGGAGCAACTGCAGCGGAGGATATATGAGGTGATAAGGACTCCATGGGCCACCAACACATCCAAGGCATCCGCCAAGGATCCCTGGATCTGGCCACAAACCTCAAAACCTTGCGATTGAGTCGAGAGGCCATCAGGTCCACATCCGACGTGCCCCACCGTCAGCAAAGGAGTTGAAATACCTCCGGGTGCAAGGACCACTCTCCCTGGTCCAGCATCTGGCGACTCAAATAGTCCGCCAGCCAATTGTCTATGCCCGGAATGTAAACGGCCGACAGAGGCACGCTTCTTTTAACCCACTTCAGGGCACGGGCGACCTCGGAAGCCGCAGCTGCGCTCCGAGTCCCCCCTTAATGGTTGACATACGCCACCACCGTGACGTTGTCCGACTGGATCCTAATGGAGCGATCCTGCAATCTCTCAGACCACGAGGAGAAGCACAGTCTGATAGCCCGTATTTCCAGAACATTGATCAGAAAACGGGCTTCGTCCGGAGTCCAAAGCCCTTGGGCTGGCAGGACTCCCCAGACTCCACCCCAGCCTGTCAGGCTGGCATCCACCGTGAACACCGTCCATTGGTCGGGGAGAAACAACTTCCCGGACCGAAGAGCCGGGGACCCCAACCACCATGTCAGGGACGCCCTGACCAGGTGACTCATCTGGATCGGAAGATCCAAAGACAACGGGGATTTGTCCCAGAGAACAAGATCTCCTTTTGCAATGCCCTGGTGTGATTGGGCATACGGAATGGCCTCAAAAAAGGCCACCATGAGTCCCAGGACTATCATGCAAAAACGGATTGACGACCATTTTCGGGATGTCAGCACCTGCGCTGCAGACTGAAGTATCAGTAACTTCCCTGGAGGTAGGAATACCTTTGCCTCCAAGGAGTCCAGAATCAGACCTAGATACTCCAGACGCTGAGTCGGGACCAGGACTGACTCCTGAATGTTCAGGAGCCACCCGAAGTCCCTGAGGGTCCGACTGACGATAGTCACACCGTCTTCTAATTCTGAGCCACTTTCTGCTCTTAGAAGATCGTCCAGATAGCCCACGACAGCGAAGCCTCGCCGTCTCAGCAAAGCTAGAACGGGCGCAAGCATCTTGGTGAACACCCTCGGTGCCAAGGCTAGGCCGAAGGAAGAGCTACAATTTATAGTGGACTTCGCCGATCGCAAGCGCAGAAACTTCTGGTGACTTGCGCAGACTGGAACATGCCAGTAGGAGTCCTTGATGTTCAAGGCCGCCAGAAAATCCCCTTGACGGAGTGTATCGATCACCGTGCGAATGGATTCCATGCGGAACTTTTGCACCTTCACGAAGGCATTCAGGGCCTTGAGGTCCAGGATAGGCCGAACCCCCTTCTTTTTTTGGGACGACAAACGGATTCGAGTAGAATCCCTGAAACCTCTCCTGTGACGGAACCGGCACAATCACTCCGGACCTGATCAAATCCTGAATAGCCCCCATAGGGCTGCCCGACGGGCAGGAAGGAGAGGAAGATTCGAGGGAAGAATCTGTCTGGGACCAGGAACGGAACTCTATCCTGTAACCTGAGGTGATCACCTCACACACCCACCAGAGACGGGTGGGGGCAAGACTTCACGCGGAGGTGGGCTTGGGAGCCGACTTGTTTGGATTACGCACCGAAGGGCGCATGTGTCCACCAGCCGCACTGCTGTCAGTCTGGGAGGCCCGTGGACTCGGACTGACAAAAAAAACAAAAAAACTTTTTTGCTGGAAAGGAAAGATCCTGCTTACGGCGGGCCTCCTTACCCTAGCTAGACTGAGGAAGAAGAGTGCTTATACCTCCCGTGACATCCTTGATGTCATCCAGCGCGGCACCTAAAAGGCTACCACCTTTAAACGGTAGATCCGTCAGAAGCTTCTTAGGAGGCTAGGCCAGCAGACCAGCATTTCAACCAGATAAGATGATGCAATACCACTGCCGAGATAGAGGCCCTGAATATTAGGGGCCGCGTCTAAACCAGGCCCTGCACCATTTGGTGGGCCAGAGCAATAGTGTCTGGAGGAAGAATATGCTCCTGTACAGTCTGGTGCAAAATTTTTGCTCATCCCGTAAGTGTCTGAGACACAAGGGTCACCGCTACCACAGGCCATAGGGCGGACCCCAACAAGGCAAACATGGCTCTGCTCACCACTTCTGACCTCCTGTCAGCGGGGTCCTTAAATGCAGGAGTCCCCTCCATCGGGAGAGTGGTGGCCTTGTTCAACCGGGCGACTGGAGGGTCGACCACTGGGGGAGAAGCCCAAGTTTTAAGTAGGGCATCTTCAAGGGCTATCTGATAGACAAACGCTGCGGGACCATAAAAGTCTTCTGCGGCTTTTTCCCCAGACCTTATCAATGAGCTGGTCAAGAAAGGTACATATGGAAAAACTTTTTTAGAAGGCCCGGCCTTAAAGAACCAAAAGGAGACTGTCCGCCTGAGGTTCTGCATCCGCAGCACTCAACTTGAGAGTGTCACTCACCGCAGCAATGAGTTCACTAACAAGCGCCCTGTCATTTACTGACTCAGAACTGGAGTCTTCCTTGCAAGGAATTTCCTGTTCAAAACCATCAAATATTCGGAGCTAGGGTCCTGAGCGGTAGCTGCTAGGCCCATATCTGAATCAGCGCACACCCACTTTTTTTATTTTATTTCTATGGAAATAAAGTGGGGAGAGGGGCTTTTTTTCTCCCTTGCGCTCACACACTGCTTCCCTCCTGGTCAGATTAATGATTCCAGGACTGTCAACAACTGGTCCATAGGGACCGCAGGTGCTGGAGCACCGCCTGTTGCCTCAAACATGTAAGGGGAAGCTGTGACACTGACTCCATATTGCCCCTCTCTGAGACTCCTCAGATAAAAAAAAAGTCCACCCACATGCTGTGCTGACTGAGGAGGGGGCGCCCAGGGGGCAATGTTAGGACCGTAACCATCCCAACCATGGCAATGCCTGGTGGCCCGATTCATTTTCCACGCTTGCCTTCTAAAATGTAACTAAATAGAAATGAAAAAAAAAAAAACACAAAAAAGGGAGGGGGATAAGAGTGAGAGGAAGAGTCCACAGGGCATGAATCAGTAATGTATTAAATCGAGAGGAGCGCGGAATTGAATCTGGAAGGTTGAATGTATGAAACCCACAGTTGCCAGACCCGATGGAATTTATCATGTGTCTGAAAAGGTAGCTGTCAACTTTTAATTTACCATAATATGATTCATGTGCTTTTTAACTGCCTCAAAACCAAGTACAGGAGTTTTCCAAGCCCTTTCTATAGGTAACTTAGTTGCAGTAAAAAGATTCAGAGCCAGTTTATGCCCTGGACGAAGCAATTCCGCAATCAGTTTGCAAAGGAGAGCTTCATAGGGGTCCCTTTTAAGATTGATCTGAAATAGATTTCGGAGAAGAGTATAGACTGACCAAAACCCTGCATACCTTCAGACAAGACCACCAAATGTGTGTCATAGTGCTCTCCTGGGAACATCATCCATGAGAGGTTTCTACACTGCAGTAAATTCAGTTGATTGGACATGATTTGGAAAGGTGTAAAATGTATGTATGTATATATATATATATATATATATATATATATATATATATATATATATTTCTCTCTATACAGAGAACAGTGTATGTCAGAGCACAAACTGGGAGTCAGGATTGAGGGAACGATGAATGCAGAAAAGTACAGACATCCTTGACAAAACCTGCTCCAGAGGGCTCTGGACATCAGACTGGGGCAAAGGTCCATCTTTTAACAGAACAACCCTAAGCACACAGCCAAGATACCAAGAGGAGTGGCTACGGAACAACTCTGAGTGGCCCAGCAAGAGCCCAGAAAAATAGGTGTGCCAAGCTTGTAGCATCATATTCAAAAAGACTTGAGGCTGTAATTGGTGCCAAAAGGTGCTTCAAAGTATTGAGCAAAGGCTGTGAATACTTATGTAAATGTGATTTTTTTATTTTTTTATTTGTAAAGATTGCACACAAACTTATGTTGTCATTATGGGTATTGCTTGTAGAATTGAGGAAAATTAAAATGATGTTAATCCATTTTTGAACAATGCTGTAACATAAAATATGGAAAAAGTGAAGCGTTGTGAATACTTTTTTGGATGCACTGTAGCCTTTCAATAAATGTGGGTAGGTTGAGGTTTTAAAGGGGTTGTAAAAGGGGGGCGCATGCGCGAGGCTCGACATGGAGGACGTGTCCCATTAGAGCTCCGCACTCCCCGCTGCACTATCGGGAATCTGAAGCGCACCTGAACCTCCCTGCAACCCCGCTACTCCAGCAATCACTTGTCGGCACACTATAGCCTCACCCAGGATGGTCCTGACCGGTCACCGTGGCAGGAACAAGCCAAAACCGATCAAAGACGCTCTGGCCCGCGCCTCCTCTAAAATGGCGGCGAAGGCCTTAGCCATGCAGCAGGCTGCCTCTCCGGACGGACCGGGACATGCTGACAGTGATGGGGAAGAAGAAACTGCTCTGCATATCGGCGGATCCCCTGCCTTACCACCCTCAGGTATGTCCCAGGCTGACTTTCTTAAATACATGGAAGTGATGCTGCAGAAGGCCCTTAAAACCACCTCAGACCAAATAACAAGCAGGCTGTCCCGAGAGATTAGGGAGCTAGGCCAGCGCACTGCTGACCTGGAGACTAGAGTGGATGATATAGAGCTTACACTTCAAGAGCAGGCCCAAGAACAGGCAGCCCTCCGTGATGAGAATATCACTCTTCTATCACGTTTAGAAGATGCAGAGAACCACTCCCGCAGATCCAACCTGCGTTTACGCGGTATACCCGAAAGTGTGGATGACCTGCAATCTTTTTCCACTGCCCTGTTCCAAGAACTATCGCCCTCCATACCGATCGAGCGTTTGGAATTCGATCGAATCCACAGGGCTCTCACCCGCCGTCAACAGGATGGCCCCCCACGAGATATCATTATTAAGCTGCACTTCTTCCGCACAAAGGAACAACTGCTTGCTGCTGCTCGCAACAAAGACACCCTCCTGTTCCAGGGCCACACATACCAATTGTTTTCCGACCTGGCTCCCCTCACAATAGCCAAACGCCGCGCAATGAAGCTACAACTACAAATTCTCATACAGCACCAGCTGAAATACACATGGCGCTTCCCTTTTGCGTTGCAGTTCTCCTATAAAGGTCACCAACACTCCTGCACATCGCCTGAATCACTTCAGCACCTCCTGGAAACCCTTCACCTGACCGTTCCGGCTCAGTCATCAGAGACTATGTTGCCTCGCACACCAGCACATACCACTGCTCACCCTTACACTACCACCCCAAAGAATTCCCAGCCGGGCCCATCCTCCATTCGGAAGGGGACCCCCTCCCGTTCACCTCGGGGTGGCTCATCTAGCCAGCAGCTGTTTGTGCCCCGCTGATAATGTTTGCATAACTTTCTCTGCTCTCAGTTTTTTTTCCCCTGTACCTACTGAAGACCTTGTTTGGAGCTCCAGAGACTGTCCACTTCTTTTGCAGCTGACTCTTCAATCAAGGCAAAAGGGGTCTGCCAGAGGCTGGGTCACCCCCCATGACTTGGGGAGACACATGCAGCACCCCAATACCCTTCTGGGGTTGCACAGGTTCAGTTTATTTTCTCTTATTTGTTTTTACAATGTGTTACCGTTTGTACACACAGCTTGACATTTAAATTTTTTTTTTTTTACACAAGTGTCTGGCTGTCGTACAGCCTTCCACCCTGTTATTCTTAATAATGCTGCTATTGAACTTTGAAATGATGTTATCTTGTCCCGTGGGGGGATTTTCCCACCATGGGCCAAGACTCACTTTAGGATTATTTCTGTATCCCCACCTACCTACCCTTCCCTATTTCCTCATCCCTACCCCCCCTCCCCATCCTTTAACCTTCCCACGTACCCCCCCCCCCCCTCCACCCATCCCCATACCTTTGCCTGTTCCCTTCCCACGGTTTCCCTCCCTGACCTGTCATACTGAGTTATCCGCTATATCTGTTTATAACTCCCCCTCCCCAGGTATTTGCCTTAATCTATATCCTGTCGATATATTGATAGCGCTATGCTTACTGTAAATTGTTTTTTCTTTTTTTTGGGTCTTGGCTTACGAGTTTTCAGACTGTTATATTCCTTAATGATGTACACTCTTAGATAAAATTACTATATCCCGTTTGCAGCGGGGAGCTGTCATTGCTCCCCCCCTCTACGGTGCACCCACTCTCGAGCTGGCTGGCTGGCTTGTGAGTCTGTGCGCTATTTGGTCGGGCGACAGAGTTTCACTCTTCCCCCTTTTCATGACCATCGGTTTGCCCTACAATGTTTTTCTTCATTCGTCTTTTCTTTCTCTGTATCTTCTCCCCTTTCTCCCTCTCCAGTCGGCTGGGGGACGCGACCCTGATGGCACCTTCTATGAAGCCCCCCCATGACCTCAGATGGCCCCCCTGAGCGTACTCTCTTTAAACGTTAAGGGTCTTAATTCTCCCAATAAAAGGGTTAAAGCCTTCCAATCTTTTACTTCCCTGAAGGCGGGGATAGTAGCTCTTCAGGAAACACATTTTTCGACTCGTTCAACCCCAAAAATTTTCAGCCCTCAATACCCCCAAGTGTTTACTGCCTCCGCCTCCACGAAACAGCGAGGCGTTTTGATAGCTCTACACCGCTCCCTCCCTTTTTTAGTATCTTCTGAAATTAAAGACCCAGAAGGTCGCTACATTATACTTATTGGCTTGCTACAGGATGTTGAAACCACCCTAGTTTCATACTATGCCCCAAACAATAATCCAAACCCATTTTTCTCGCACTTGTTCCAGGTTTTGCACACCCACTGTAAAGGCACACTTATCTTATGTGGCGACTCCAATCTTGTGACGCAACCACATCTAGATAAATCCCCATACACTCCTGAGCAATATTCCCCCTCCATACGTTTTCGGAAATTAATCCAGCAAGCCTCTCTACTCGACACTTGGCGCGAGTGCAACCCGACTAAAAAGAACTATACTTTCTACTCTTATCCCCATAGATCCTTTTCCAGAATCGACCATATTTTTGTTTCAGTCGCATCCTCCCCAACTTTACTCAGCTCTACTATCCAACCCATTACTTGGTCGGACCACTGTGCAGTACTCACCACTATCTCCTCCTTAATCCCGCATTCTAAAGACCGTACATGGTGTATTAATGAAGCTCACCTCGCTGACCAATCCTACTGTCTTGATATCCAGGTCGCTCTTAAAGATTATTTACAACACAACTCTACCCCGGGCATCTCTCCTGTCCTTCTCTGGGAGGCACATAAACCGGTTATTAGGGGTACGTGCATCTCTGTATCTACTCACCTGAAACGAGACAAGAAAATCCAATTGGCTAAGTTAGAACGGGACTTTCACCACTGTTTCCTTCAGTTTCAATCTTCTCCCACTGATTCACATAGAACTGCGCTGGAAAAAGCCAAAACTGAGTTGGACCTGCTGTTGGCTGAATCGGCCGATAAGGCCATCCGCAGGTCAAATCACACCATCTACACTAAGGCCAACAAGCCAGACATGTTTCTAGCCATGCGCCTCCGGCATCTGGAAAGAAACAATGCACCCATCAGACTGCGAATAGATAAGAATACCTACACTATCAATCCTGTTAAAATCTTATCTGAATTTCGTAAACGCCTCAAAGAGTTATATGAGGCAAAATCCTCTCTCTCCCTCCCAGGCCGAAGCACTATTCAGGGACATTCCTCTACCCACGTTATCAGATTCTGGTCGTGAGTCTCTGGAAAAGCCCGTTACAATCGAAGAGGTCCTCCTGGCTATCAAAACTCTTAAATCCCATAAACGACCAGGCCCTGATGGACTCTCCGGTACCTATTTTAAAAAATTTGCTACCACCTTAGCCCCACTTCTTTCCAACTCCTTTAATGCACTACTCCAACAACATTCCTTTGGTCGAGACACGTTGACAGCCATTATAGCCATGATACCTAAGCCCAATACAGACAGCTCCCTCTGGTCCAACTTCAGACCCATTTCCCTGCTCAACCTTGACATCAAGCTTTTAACCAAAATTATGGCATTACGCCTTAACCCTATTATAGGGGGACTGATCCATAAAGACCAAGTGGGGTTTATGCCGCGTCGACAGGCTAGTGATAATGTCCGCCGAATAGTCCTGCTTCAACATTTGGCCAGGAAACGTAATATTCCTATGCACCTGTTATCTCTTGACATTAGGAAAGCATGCAATACGGTCTCATGGCCCTACCTGAACTATGTACTTTCCCGTTGGGGTTTTGGCCCCCATTTCTTACAATGGATTAGTTCCCTTTATAACTACCCTCAAGCTTATGTCAAGTATTCAGGGTTCAGGTCTGATAGCTTTGACATACGAAGAGGGACTAGACAGGGGTGCCCCCTCTCTCCCCTAATTTTTGCTTTAGCAATAGAACCCCTAGCCGCTTTGATCAGAGCGAACCCGAACATTAAAGGACTAGAAATTGCATCCACCTCTCACAAAATTTGCTTGTTTGCTGATGATGCGCTCCTGTTTGTAACTTCCCCCCGTACAACTCTTCCAAATCTTCTTCAGATCTTAGAAAAGTTTGCGAATGTATCTGGCTTAGAGGTTAACCAATCCAAATCCAGAGCCCTCAACGTGTCTCTTCCACACCAGGAATTTCTCCACCTCCAAGACCACTTCCCTTTCCACTGGTCCACGACCCCTCTCCCATACCTAGGTATAAAACTAACCAGTGATCCAGCTTCTCTTTACCAGGCCAATTATCTCCCGATGCTATCCCACCTCTCCTCCATGTTAGACACCTGGAAACCACTGTGCGTTTCTTGGCTTGGGCGGGTTGCGGCTGTTAAAATGTCTCTACTTCCTAAATTGTTGTACCTTTATAGAGTCCTTTCGATAGCAATCCCTTCTTACTTTCACAGAATCGTTCAGACTCGTGTATTTAAGTATATTTGGGGCTCCACAAAACCTAGAGTGTCCAGGTCTATCCTCCTTCGCCATAAACTTAGTGGGGGCCTAGGACTCCCTAACTTTGCCCGCTACTACCACGCTGCTCGGCTGGCTCAAATAACCCTGTACCACGCATCACATGAAATCCCGCTGTGGGTCAGTCTGGAAGCAATAGACATTTCCCCCTTAATAATCTCCAATTTGCTGTGGCTGCCCGCTTCCACTAGAGGCCCCATATCCAACCCGGTCACTCGCCACTCACTTGGGATTTGGGATAGCCTACGTGGTCGCTTTAACTTGATCTCATCCCATACCCCCTTACTTTCCTTTATAGGCCACCCGCTTTTTTATCCTGCCTTCACTGAACCTGGTTCTTTCCGGCTTTGGTGTCAGGCAGGACTAACCCGAGTCTGCGACCTTCTCACTAAAACCGCTATTAAAACATTCCCAGCACTTCAATCCCAAGCTCATTTACCTCCTGGAGAATATTTTCGTTACCTCCAAATAGCCCATTTTGTCAGGGCAACAATAGCAACTAGCTCCTCTTTAGATAGCTTATCCCTTTTTGAAGATATCTGCAAGTCGGACCCGCATGCCCCTGGTATCATCTCACGTATCTATACCCACTTAACTTCTACCTCAGCCGGCCTCCCCCTTTATGCTACACAGTGGTCCAAGGACCTACAATTGGGACTAGATGCGGATGACTGGACAAACATATGGGCTAACACAAAGTCCTCTACGCAGAATGTAGTGGCGTTGGAGGCAAATTACAAGGTCCTCATGCGGTGGTATCTTGTTCCCGCTCGAATCTCGACATTTCTCCCGTCCTATCCGCCTGAATGTTTCAGAGGCTGTAGGGAGAGGGGTACTCATGTCCACATCTGGTGGTCTTGTCCCATTGTGCAACGATTTTGGGCAATGGTATTTCAGATAGCTTCCACCCTACTTCATGACACCTTGACTCCTGACCCCTCTCTGGCTCTGTTAAACCATATACAGGGTGACTACACTAGGGCCCAGCGCCGCATCCTCCTTCAATTAACTACAGCAGCTAAGCAGACAATAGCTAGGGCCTGGAAAACCCCACTTCTACATATTGCAGAAGTGAAAAATAGAGTAACTCAAGCAATGATACACAGTAAGATTGAAGCCACCATCCTAGACCGTCTTCCCCAACACTGCAAAGTCTGGACACCCTGGGTGGAGAACTTCCTCCCCCCAGATTTTGACGCTGACCTGCTTAAGCTGTGATATATCATGGATTGTCCATGCTTGCTACAGTGCCCACTGGGGACTCGTGTCCCCCCGCCGACACTTCCCTTCCCTCTCGCACCTCTCTTACGCTCTTCTTTTCTCTTCCTCTTCCCACTGCTCTCTTCTTCTCTTAGACTTTCTCTTCTTTTTCCTTCCCAATTGAAATGTTCCTCTCATAATCTCTACAACAAAGATGGGACTTCATACCTGGATCTCTCTGCAGATTGTATATTCTGATCCTGCAGATGACAAGTTATGTTTGGTGCTATCTCTGGACTGGACTTTTTATGTTTTTTTTTTAAGATATATATTTGATCGTTGTTTTTGTTTTGTTTTTCTCTTCTCTCTGTCCCATCACAATTACTCCCAAACCATGGATGTTGTAGCGATAGACTCTACCTAATCTAAGTCCTGCTTCGCTTTCATGGACAATTATTCCGGTTTGATTGTTTAGGCCTTAAAATAATTCTCTTCAGATACATCACTTGTTATGCTGTACAGCTTTCACGGAGATTGTCTTTTTCTGTACACTGTGATTCTGTTAAAATAAAAATATTTGAACTGAAAGGGGTTGTAAAAGGTACATGTTTTTTTCCCCTTAATGCATTAAGGTGAAAAAACATCTGAGGAGGGGCGTGGCCTGGACATGGAGGGATAGAGACGTGAACTTGCAGAGCTCCCGACAGTCTCCCATCCCATCTCATGATTACTGCTAATTCAGCACAATATGTACACCTCGAGAAAGAGATCCACAAAGAGGAACAACAGATCCACTAGATCCGCGGCTCAAACCCCACAACCGGGCGAAATTGAGAGACTTTTCCAACTTTCCCAGCTACACTCTCCGGGAACCAAGATGGCGTCAGCACGTGGTGAGACGGAGGGGGACAGAGAAGCCTGCCGCTCACCAGGGTTAAGCATGGAGGCTCCACTCACTAACCCATACTGCAGCGTCCCCCCGGACCCCCACCCGAACACAGAGAGCGACACACGAACTGCCTCTCTGGTAGATGCAGAGCTGCGCTTGTTACTCCAAGCACTACCCACTAAAGCAGACATTACAGCCCTCATAGGAACGGTGGAAGCTGCCCACCGTAAAGAACTGGCCATGGTGAAAACGGAGGTGAAGGAACTGTCCACCAGACTCACAAAGGGTGAAACCTCCCTGACTGCCCTGGAGCGCCGGGTTGAAGCAATGGAGGAGACACAGGACAATCAGATGGAAGCCCTGATAGAACAACAACTGCGGCTCGAAGAAATGGAGGACCGCAGTCGCAGGAACAACCTGCGTATACGGGGATTGCCAGAAGCGACTGGGCCTGAAGATCTAGCGGACACTGCCACAGCCATCTTCCGCAATATAGCGGGAATCGAACTACCAACACGCCTGGAATACGACAGGATCCACAGAGCGCTGGGACCGAAGTCTGCTGATCCCGCCAGACCCAGGGATGTCGTATGTAGACTCCATCACTACATACACAAAGAAGAAATCATTCGGAAATCCTGGGAAGCGGACAATCCAGAATTCGATGGAGTAGCACTTAAAATCCTTCCGGACCTTTCCCGCGCCACACTACAGAGACGGGCGATGCTGAAGCCTCTCCTGGATCTAGCCCGCCGCAGAGGAGCAACATACCGCTGGGGATATCCGCTGTCCATCACGTTCCGGAAGGACCAACGAGCGTTCACGATGCGCAAGCCGGAGGCACTTCCTAACCTCTTTGCTTTTCTCGGCACAGAGCCCATTGAGGTGCCGAACTGGCTCGCCCTCCTGCCTCGAGCCCAGGACCAGGGAGGTTCACAGAGGTACCGCGGAGACCCACCACCCAGACAGCAACGGAACCGCAGGAGACCTAGAGCGCCTTCACAGGAGGATGTCCGCGAACCGTGATGGAGCTAAAGGACATGGGTAATTATGCCTGCCCGACCTACTGATGACTCTGTTTGCTCCCTTGTTCCCCCCGTTGACACTGCCTTGACCCCCCCCGCCCCCCTTACCCAGCGCATGTTCTGCCGCGGGGCGACCCGGGCTCCCCCCTCCCCTGCACGGACGGCCTTAGATCTGACCAGAGGAGACGGACTGCCGCTTGCTTCGGTTGCGGAGCCGGCTCGGGGCGGACCCTTTGCAGCTGGCTGGCAGCGGCGGCCGGGGGGGTAGCCCGGGAATCCAAATCCCCAGACTCAGAAGTCTAGCGCATGTATATTCGGGCGGACGGGGTTGCCGTGGTTACGCTGAGGAGACACAGCACCTACAGAGACTCCTGCCTATAGAGTTAAGGGACAGAGGCTGGCTTCTCTGAGGAGCACTGGAAACTCAGCAACCTGCATCTGCCATGATCTCCCGGCGGTTAATGACTACCAGAGAAATGAGAGACAGACACACAGCGTTGGCAACCCCACAACCAGCACCATAGTCTAGGCCAATTATAGAAAACCAGGTGCACAGATCACCGGGGTGAGGATGGGGGGGCCGGGGAGGGGGGCGGAGGGAACTTTTGATGTATGGCGCGAGGCTGCGCTGGTAAACATACTGTAATCTTATAGACTGTTAATGCATATACTACCTGTTGTCTTAGCAATGATAGCCCCTGACTTTAAGTACAGATTGTCTCCCAAATACCAGCCGTTCATGATCAACGATTGTAGTAGAAACTGGAAGCTAGGTACATGATAAGCATACGATAGAAGCAGCTGACTAAGAATACAAAGCTACTCAAAACAGAAAAGGTCATAGGGGGACAACTAACTTGAGGTCAAGCACAAGAGCTTCCAGGGATACGGGTTTGGGGGACCCTATAGTCTTAACCATGGGAGATACTTTGCGCCAAGAGCCCCATGGTTGCCGGACGTCATGCAGGGGCCGGGGGGTGGTGTCTGCCCCCGGGGGGCGAGGGGATAGGGCCGGGGAGTAAGAATTAGAGTTGTGATCTAAAGGGACAGGCGGGCACAGGAGGTAAAAGATAGACTCTGGTTGTATGTCAACGATATGAGAGATACTCATTTTTTCCTCCTAGGTATTTTGCCGGGTTATCTGCGGTTTTCCATTGTTGATTTCACTATCGTTCCTTATGTTATAAGGGTTTACAATTGCTGAATGCAAGTTACACCAGCAATTCACCGGGGTGGGTGACAAGGGACGGGAGCTCGGTTTTGCCCGAACCTTGTCCTACTCACGCCCCAAATAGGTTGGTATATTTTGCTGGGGAGCACAGTGTAGCCCCCCAAGCACTATATGCACATAGCAAGTTACTAGGAGGTCCAAGGGCACTAGGCCCATACCTCCACATTCACTTCTTCACTCTATAATCATATTCCTTCCTTCCCTTTTTTTTTTTTCTCTTCTCTTACTTCTACTATCCCCTCTTCCTTCATCAACCTTTGCATTATCCCCATTCCTAACCCTCCCCCCCTCCCCCTCCCCTCTCCGTCCCGCCCCTCACCCTCCTCTCTCTCCCTAGGCCCCCCCCCCCCACCCAAACATGACATCACACCATCTTAAAATACAATCGCTCAATGCGAAAGGCCTAAACACACCCGAAAAAAGACGTATACTGCTAGATGACTTGAAAAGATCCCACACGGATGTAGCCCTTATCCAAGAGACACACTTTAAGCACAATAGACTACCATATTTACGCAATAGGCATTACCCCGTGACGTATCACTCTGTTAACCCAATAGCAAAATCAAAAGGAGTCTCCATATTAATTTCTAGCACAGTCCCATGGCAATGCCAGGACTCACTAATAGATCCATCTGGCAGGTACATTTTCCTCAAGGGACTCATAGGCAACATACAAGTCACGCTAGCAACAATATATGCCCCCAACGAGCTGCAAGCTACATTCTTGGAGCATACTTTGGAAAAACTCCAGGACTTCAAGGCAGGTCAACTACTGATCGGTGGAGACTTTAATACCCCATTGATTCCCTCAGTAGACACCTCATCAGGCAAATCATCCATGCCAGTGAGTCAGCTCAAGCGAATAGCAAGGGCATTACACAAATCACAACTCATTGATATCTGGCGACTACAGCACACGGGGGAACGTGACTACACGTTTCACTCGTCCATGCACCAGGTATATAGCAGAATAGACTACTTCCTAATTCCCCACGCGCAACTTCATGCGGTAGAAACCACATTTATAGGTAACAGGACGTGGTCAGACCACGCACCAATCTTCCTGACCTATAAACTTTCTGACATATCCTCACCCAGACATAAATTCTGGCGACTTAACGAAAGCTTACTGCAAAACCCAGAGGTGCTTTCGGAGATAACTGTAGCTTTGAACCACTACTTCCAAGAAAATGACCAACCGGAGTGCGACCCGGGGATCTTGTGGGAAGCCCACAAATCGGTTATGAGAGGGATTCTCATAAAACACGGCGCCCGCATTAAACGGGAACGCACTAAACTACTTACCCAATTATTAGAAAAATTAAACACTGCTGAATCCAGACACAAGCACGCCCCCACACAGACCTCTGAGGAGGACTTGGCAATTATCAGGAAACAGATCACTGACATCCTACACTACAGAGCCAAGGCTGCCATACAGAAATGTCGGAAAATTACGTATGTGTCAGGAGATAAATGCGGGAAACTGCTAGCAAAAACAGTCAGGGAACATAAACTGGCCACATACATACCCCACATCACCAAAGCGGGAGGACAGAAAGCAACTTTGCCCACACAGATAACACAGGAATTCAAAGACTTTTACTCCAAGCTCTATAATCTCCCAGCAACTGCTCCATCCCAAGCAGAAATGACAAACTACATCACTTCTTCTGACCTACCCTCACTTACACCAGAAACCCGGGAGGAACTAGAATCCCCGATAACTCTCTTAGAACTTCAACAGGCTATCAAGAAGATGAAGCCGGGTAAAGCTCCGGGCCCCGACGGGTATACCCTACAATACTATAGAAAACTCCTAGCGATACTAGGGTCACGCATGCTTGGGTTATTTAACGCCATAGGAACCGGCAAAGTATTCGCCAAGGAAAGCTTAAGTGCCCATATCTCAGTAATACATAAGGAAGGGAAGGACCCAACAGCTTGTGGAAGCTATAGGCCGATATCCCTTCTAAATGTTGACTTAAAAATTTATACCAAGATCATTGCTACCAGACTTGCAAGACACCTCCACCATTTAAT
Source organism: Rana muscosa (assembly GCA_029206835.1). Classification (NCBI taxonomy): domain Eukaryota; kingdom Metazoa; phylum Chordata; class Amphibia; order Anura; family Ranidae; genus Rana; species Rana muscosa. The sequence continues at coordinate 997,313,800 of CM055117.1, read as the reverse complement.
TCACCTAGACCAAGTAGGCTTTATCCCATCAAGGGAGGCAAGGGACAGCACCACTAAGGTGCTGAACCTACTACATGTTGTGAAAGCCACAAATACCCCGTGTGTACTGCTGAATACCGACGCCGAAAAGGCCTTTGATCGGGTAAACTGGTCATTTATGTTTTCAGTACTCACACACGTGGGCTTGGGAGAGGTAATGTTAAATAGGATATCTGGAATATATGCCAACCCGACAGTACCCCCGTTTGCTTTCACCTGTGCTATCGGACCCCTTCCCAATAACAAATGGGACAAGACAGGGATGCCCTTTATCCCCTCTCTTGTTTGCCCTCTCCCTGGAACCCTTCTTGGCCACAGTCAGACGAAACCCCGACATACAGGGAGTGACTATCGGGCAATCGCAGCACAAAATATCAGCATATGCGGATGACTTGCTATTTTCACTAACCAAACCGGGAGTGTCCCTACCAAACCTTCTTAGGGAATTTGAAACATACGGGAAGTTAGCGAACTTAAAAATAAACTTCTCTAAGTCAGAAGCAATGGCAATATCAATACCATCACATATGATCCCTACTGTACGATCAAATTTTCAGTTTAAGTGGACGTCCTCCTCCTTGACCTACCTAGGGACAAACATCCCGCCCGACCTTTCCAGCATATATGACCAGAACTTCCCCCCTCTAATAACAAAAGTAAAACTCCTCTTAGACTCATGGCACAAGGGAACTCACTCATGGTTTGGAAGATGTAACTTGCTGAAAATGTGCATACTTCCAAAATTTTTATACCTCTTCCAAGCTTTACCTATTAAAATACCACCCTCATACTTTAAACAGGTGCAAGCCTTATTCACCCGCTTCATCTGGGCACACAAAAAACCACGGACCCCACGCAATCAACTCTCAATGCCAAAACACAGGGGAGGGATAGCGCTACCGGACATAAAAAGATACTACCAGGCAATACATTTAAGCAGAGTTATAGATTGGAGCCACCACCAAGAATCTAAATTGTGGGCACAAATAGAACAGCAGCAGGTGGCTGCCCCACTGAAAACAGCGATGTGGTGTAGCGAAGCACTAGCGTCAGAGACAAAATCACACCCTTTAATAGGCAATACCCTCCGCCAAGGCCTACAAGCAGCACTACAATACTCCCTGACAACTAAAATGTCACCGTTAACCCCAATCCTGGGGAATCCCAAATTTTCCCCAGGGACAGCAACCACACAATTTAGGACGCTACGGGACTCCGGCCATACAACAGCTTTTCAATATGTGAGAGGAGATAGATGGCCCTCCATCCCAGAACTCATGGAACCAACAGGCCCATTCCAACTTTCCTTCTGGAATGCGGCACAACTGCATCACTTTCTTCAGACAACCCTAAACCCACGTAATCACTCCAGACCCATGACTACATTCGAAGAATACTGCTCAGAGACAGAACCATTACCCCGGGTCCTATCAAAAGTGTACTCACTCCTAAATACACCAACTCAGCAACCCCACCTCCCGGGAATCGCAAAATGGGAAGCAGATCTAAACCGCACCTTCACGGCGCCCCAAATCCAAAACATAATACAATTCTCCCTCAAGTCTTCCCTATGCACGAAAATACAGGAGACAAATTACAAAATTCTCACGAGATGGTACTTAACACCCAGCCGCCTACATGTGATCTTCCCAGACACTTCCGAGCTATGCTGGAGGTGCCGGGAAGAAAGGGGAACAATGCTTCATATATTTTGGTCCTGCCCCAGGCTGGTGACATTCTGGGCAGCGGTCCGAACTATATCCCAAAAATTCACAGAATACCAGATCCCGAATGACCCAGCTTTCTTCCTACTACATGTATCGACTCTCTCCCCAGGAACATACAAAAAGTCCCTACTGCGCCACCTGACAAACGCTGCCAAGTCTTGCATCCCCATACTCTGGAAACAACAAAATCCACCGACCGCAGCAATGTGGCTGCGGAAAGTGGAGGATATAAATAAAATGGAGGATCTGATACTGACAGCCCAAGACAGACAAGAAGCTTACAAAAAGACTTGGACTATGTGGAACATGTTTATCTACTCGGAAGAAGGTGAAGCCCTTCTCGGAACCTGAGATCCTCCTTGAATAGAGCAACAGATTTAGATACCAGAAACGCCACCCCCCTCACTCCCACCTGCCACCCCCACCCATCCCCCTCTCCCCCCTCCCTTCCCCACAACACCTCTCTCTTATCCGCATCTTGCTTTTGCTACTGTCCTTCTCTCTATCTTGGCCGCAGACTCTAACGTGTCCAACAGGAGCTCTACATAGGGTGCTTCCTCTAGATCTCAGGAGGCAAGACACTCACTGGGGTGAACTGGATGTCCCGTTGGACCATAGCAATATTAGGATGACTAAACGAACACCTGAAATGCAATGTTGTATAACACTACTCAATATAATGTATACCCAGGAGGCTGCGACCTTCCTTGTTTTGAGTTACTTTTGTATTTTCTGGGGCTCTACCCCAAGTATAAAAATTTAATAAAGCTTATATTTGCAAAAAAAAAAAAAAAGAAAAAACATCTGAGGATTGGCGCCCCCCCCCCCCCCCAAGCCCCCGTTTACTTACCTGACCCCTCAAAAGTCCCGCACTGTGAATGCGCTGGCTTCTCGGCTCATTCATTGGCTCCCGCTGCTGTCAAATTAATGACGCAGCGTGCCGGGGCCGAATGATACAGCCTGCGGCTATAGCCGCCGACTGTATCACAGGAGGGAGAGAGCTCCCATGAATGGGGTTAGTTCTTGCGGGGAGGAGCCGAGAAAGCCACCCAGGGATCCAGACCAGGATCGGGGCCACTCTGTGCAAAATGAGCTGCATAGTGCAGGCAAGTATAAAAATATTTTTTTTTTTTTAAATAACAAACAGGAACCCTTTAGTGTCCTTTTAACTCAACATAATACATAACAGTAAAGCTGTGGGTTTGAAAAGCTGCAGCCCAATTCCTCAGCTGTTATCAGGGTTTCTAGGAGGTTGAAATTTCATCTAGGCACAGGAGGGCTGGTGTTTTTAATGTAGTTCTGTACATTTTAGCTTTGTAGATTTCATTTGCTCAGCTAGTTGAGGGTTTAAAGTGGTACTAAACTCCTGAATTTGATTCTTACCTGTAGATGAAATTAATATCTCCTAAAGGAGATATGCACTTGGTTGGCAGCCAGTGACATCACCTGCACATAAGCTCTGAAGGAACAGCATACCCATGCCATTCCTTCAGAGCTCTGTGCCCTGGCCGTGAGTACGGCATGCACAGGAGTGACATCACCACAGCTCAGCCATTCAAGTGGCTGCAGACCCAGAAAGACACAGTGAAGATGGAAGCCTTTGCAGCGGTTACAGCGTGCTGCTAGAGGGCTTTGTTTCAAGGCAAGTCTTTCATTTATTTAATTTTTTTTTTTTAAATACCACCAACGTTTGAGATAAATAGTAATCTAAAAAATTGGCAATATTTTCTTCGTACTTTGTTTTATGCATGACAGTAATGAAACATTTACAAGTCCTATTACTTCAGTCCAACTTACCTTTTGGATCGTTACTTCAGGGTTTTTAAGGACAAGTTCACCTACCCTAACATATTACACCCATATTCAGGATGTAGCATTGTGCCAAACAGACCAACCTCCCTCCAATGGTAAACTACAAGGTTCAGCAGCAGAATGTGGTAGTTTATTCTCTCTTCCTGTCAGATTGCATCTGCTTGCTGGTATGGGATGTACAGACACAGACAGATCTGCAGGAGACATGCATGGCACCAGCAATCTGCTGATTACTGGTGTAATGCTTCAGAGCATAGAATGAAAAAAAAAATGCACTTTTCCCTGCAAAAAAAAAATTTGCATTTAGTATTTTATTGTTTAAAAAAAAAAAAAAAAAAAAGGTGAACCTAGCCTTTAAATACAGCAGTAGAAATTTAAAAATTAAACAGACACCACACATGTAATAAAACTTCAATTTATTGACTTTTTGCTAAACATTAGGATTCCTTAAAAGACATGAACACATTCTTGCCCATGCAATAAAACGTACTCACTAAAAACGTTCTCAAAGTGACCATTCTGAGGACTGAGCAAAATATTCATAAGGCAGCCCATTCACCCTTTGGGAACCAACATCACAGCTGAGGCACCCAGTGCATAGCAGCTGTCTTCAGGAACATTAGCCCAGTCTTCAAAACTACCATCCTAGCCAGTTAATGGGGGAAGCCATACATTTTATTCTAAGAAATGGTTTACTTTTGGTAAAGGTTACTTTCCTCCAGATCTTCAGTGAAGTTTCCCAACAACGTCCACCTTAGTATGTCAGCTTGACTGGAATGGGGCACTTAAAATACTTTTACTGTGCCTGGAGGTAGGTTTTAAACAGAAGAACTGCAAAGGCAAGGTGCCCCAAGCATTCTACACCCAAAAACTTTACATTTTCAGTTCTAAGTGCACTTTGTATTTTCTTGAAAGTCAGCCATAGAGCTCGGAAATGGATGCTTGGGTCAAAATGGGTGATAGCCAACACCCAATGTGTCAACTTAACCTTCACCCGTTCACATTTACAAGATGGTTCAATGATTTTTCCAGGATCCTTGGAGAGACTGCATTTGCAGTTCAGCTCTGTATGTTTGCAAACATTTAAAAAAAAAAGGACAAGACAATTATCTTCATGTTTAGGACTAACTGCCAGCTAGACAAAGTGAAGGCTATTTACAATATACAAGTTTACATGTACATCTAGTAGGAGAATGAAGCCCAGAAATATAATGTGCCTCATGTCTCAGTTATGATCTTATAGACTTGCACACAGAGAAATGTGGGCTGCTATTACCAATCTTATAAATTGCTAATTGCCATACTTCCGGAACGGATTCAATACCAGATTCCCAAACCTCAAGAATGAAGATTAGGCACTCATATCAGTACTTTAAGACACTGACCTGGCACAAGTATCTAGCAATTGAAGATTGGACTAGAAACCTAGACTAGCAATAGCAGCCACCATATCACTTAGACCAGTGTTTCTCAACTCCAGTCCTCAAGGCGCACCAACAGGTCATGTTTTCAGGATTTCCCTCAGATGAAATGGCTGTGGTAATTACTAAGGCAGTGAAACTGATTAAATCACCTTTGCAAAATAATGGAAAGCCTGAAAACATGACCTGTTGGGGCGCCTTGAGGACTGGAGTTGAGAAACACCGACTTAGACAAGTTCTCTAAAGCCAGCCATAGACTGTTTAAATCTCAGCCAGTTCAGCAGAAACTGCAGATATACGAACCATGTATGGGCAGGCTGAATGTAACCAAGTTGATCGATCAACTTGGGTACAACCAGCCTGCCAGTTTTTACATGTGATTATTGGTAGCAGCTGTTATAGCCACTAACGATAATCACTGTTCTCCCCGCGGGGATGGCCTTCCCTAACCCCCTGTCAGAAGAACACAATGGCTCCACGGGAGGGATTCTCCTGTAAACACTGTCTGATGGGGGGAAGCAAGTGAATTTACAGGTCACAGGAAAGAGTCGCTCAGTCTATGGCCGACCTTAAAAAGGAGGTTTACTATCACCACTTTAGTCCACAAAATAACTGCCATCACTAGTAACAATAGCAGCTATTCTGTAGGCGAAGACCATCAATGTACATGTTTGGTAAATGCAAGTTCAGATATGTTTAGAATATAAAACACAAACAAAAAAAACAAAAAACACTTAAGACAAACTACCATTTATAAATGCCACAAAATGTTTGGAAAATACCCACATTCAGTATGTGGGTCTACCTGAAAGACCAAGGGTCTGAGATCCCTGCCAACATGCAAAGCCACAGCGGCTAGTGTGCACAGTCAACAGGTAATACTGACATTTAAAAACTTAGAACATTATTTCTTTTTAATATACAGCGGCAGTTTGAATGCCTTCACTGAAAGTTTTCCTAGTGCATTTTCTTAAGTGGGTTCGCAATTCTAGAGGTCCCCAGTTGGGTACATTAATGCCCAGTACTTCATATATCCAGTACAGAAGCTGAAAGGTTAGTTTTTAAACCCTCCAATTTTACCAGCCTTTATAACAAAGTCTTTGAGCAATGCGCCATCCATTTGCCAAAATGCCGCCGTTTGTGTCACTCCTGTCAAGTGGCTCACACAAAATTTAAAGCAGAAGTCTTCCAAATCCTGTATATATATATAAAAAAAAAAAAAGTTTTTCTTCCTTAACGGTAACAAACAGATTCGGTTCCCTTAAAGCATGAAGGGCACAGTAACAAATACAAAACAATCTTAGAAATACATGGACTTAAAAGATTTTAAGCACTGACTTATAACTTGCAATTACATCTAAAGAGTCTCATTCTCAGTCACCTTCCACCTGGCATACAGAAGGCTCCTTATTTTGCAATCTCCCATACCCCCGGGGGACATACACACACATAGATCGCCTAGATTAGAGATTTTTCTTATTGAGAGATTCTACTCAACCTCATAAAGCGGTATTTACCGCAGGCGATCTCTGAGTGTAGGGATACTTGGCGTCCGGACCTTTGTTATTTGTATTTACTTGTTGGTAGGTCTGTTATCTATGTACCACATTCTACCCTAGTAATGTGGGACTTGATGAACTATAATCAGTATAGATGTGACCTTAAATCTCAGGTAAACTGAGGCATACTTTTATACTCAATTTTGTTGAATGTAGTAATAAACCTTTTGTAATTTTATCATACTCCAGTATTGCCCTTCATTACTACCTTAGTAGCTGCTTATGGTTCTCTCCTTTGAGGTTTTCCCATCCCCTTTTTGTATGAACAGCACAGTGCTTGTGCTGTGTAATTTGGCCCCTTCCATCACCTAAAAACCTGGCTGATCCTGCCTGGCTATACCCTCCCCTTTGTGAACTGACCACAGTATTTCATGGCTGCTGGGCCCCCACACCGTGGTCAGTTTATGTGCCTCTGTCATCCGCAGCCCTGCTCTTTCCTCCTTTTGCTACATCCATAGTTATAAGACGGTGTGCACACATATGCAACCACACTTTAGTCTATTTTTTACTCCCCCACCTAAAATATTTCAGTATGTTTTTCAACTGAGATGTACAGTTTATACGTCACATTAAAAAGGTCGATAAAGTTCTGAAAATGTATCTGTCAAATTTTTTTAGAGCACAGAAACCTGACATTTTAACAGGGGTGTGTAGATATTATCTATCTTTTTTTATTATAGATTGATGTACTGACATCTCATTTGAGGCCCCTAAAATGCCAGGACAATACAGATACCCCCCAAGTTACCCCTTTTTGAAAGTAGACAGTCTGAGGTATTTAGTACGAAGCACAGTGAGTTTTATGAAGTTGTCATTTTTGTCACAATGTTTTGGGAAATTTAAATAAAAAAAAGAAATTGTGAAAAAAAAAAAATTATGTTTTATACTGTCACCTTGCCTAGAAAATAGCTTGTGCCATAAACACTGTCGCGTACACACGATCGATTTTTTTCGACGGTGAAAACACAGTCGAGAAAATCGATGTGAAAAACGAGGAACAGCTTGTTCCCCCCCCACACGGCCGTTTTAAATGACATTTTTTTTTGGTCGATAAAAAAAGACCGTGTGTGGGCTCCCCGGCAGTGTTTCCCTATGGGAAAACTGCAGCGTAAAAAAACGACAGGAATCACGACGAGAAAAATTAGAGCATGTTCTAATTGTTCTCGTCGTGATTAATGCCGTTTTTCCCGTCGAGAAAAACGACAAAAAGCCCACAGACGATCGTTTTTCTCGTCCAAAAGGAAAAAATTTAATTTTTCCTCGACGGGAAAAATGATCGTGTGTACGCGGCATAAGTGGTTCTATTGTGGGATCTTAGACAGGCACCATGCAGCAATTCCAATGGAAAGTTAGAGAAGGCCTGTTAAATCCATGATCTTTGGTTTGACGGTTTATGTCCGCACCAATTTATAATCCATCTCTTATGGATAAAATTCAAGACACAGGATTAAAATAAAAAAAAAAAAAAAAAAAGAAGATACATATATGCCTGGCACACAATCAAAATGCAAACACATAGCATAAGGTGACACTAAAAACTACAACTGATGTGTACTAAAAGAAAATTCACGAATATACACCCAAAGTGCAAAACAATCCATATATAAAAATGTTGCGACAGGTAAACACAGGGGAAGCCACCCCTGCCAGAAGCGATTTCTAGCGGCTATACTAGCTGCTAGTGATAAATCGCATACAAAAGCCAGCAGGCAGGTTGTACCCAAGTTCAGCGATCAACCTGGGTACATTTAGCCTGCCGATACATGGTTTGAATCTCAGCCAGGTCCTATTGCACCAGCCAAGATTCAAACTGTCTATGGCTGGCCTTAGCGTGCAAAAGGGCTTACAAAAAAGCCATGACCTTCAAAGAGTGGTTACAGAAAGCTTTTAAGCAGCAAATTCTCAAGGAAAATGAACCGGCTCAACACTCCTCCAAACTCCTAAATGAATAAATATAGTGGTGCGCTGAAACCAACCCTAACGCTTGGCACAAAATAAATTAATAAAGAATACATCCAATATCAATGAATCCTGATAAGAATGTGCCGAGTGCATAAATAAATCCTAATAAAGTGATACCATGCTGGTGAAACACAATATATGTGTGAAAAACTGTATAATATATATATTGCAGCAGTTGGCATATAATAAATAAATATCTAAAAAAAAAAGAATGTTCTGTGTGAATAACAATAAGTGCAAAAAATCCAAACTCCTAACTTCCCAGGATGGATGGGAACCAAAGAACCTGCTCAGCTTAGGCAACTCAATATTTCATGCGAGAATATGAAGCACACGAGACACTTCTCATAGTGTAAAACCATTAAAATAAACCCTTTATTAAACTTGCACTCACATAACATTTCACAGAATACATCAACACTGTTTACAATATCTCTGAAAAACACCAGTATACAGGTCACCACGCAAGTACGCTGTCCGGCAGCCATCTTGGATACTGGCGTTTTAGGAGCTATATTAAAAACAGCGCTGTTGATAAAGGGTTTATTTTAAAGGTTTTATACTATGAGAACTGGAGTCCCTTGAGCTCTATATTCTCATAGAATAAAGTGTTGCCTAAGCCGAGGATGTGCTTTGGTCATTTGGTCATCCATCCCCATCCACCCTGGGGCGTTAGGAGATGGGTGTAGTATTAAAGGAAGGCAAAAGTTTTCACCTTAATGCATACCCCCCCCGTCCCCGTTTACTTACCTGACCCCTCGAAAGTCCCACGCCGTGAACGCGCTGGCTTCTCGGCTCATTCATTGGTTGATTGAAAGCAGCGCAGCCATTGGCTCGCGCTGCTATCAAATCCAATGACGCGGCGCGCCGGGGCCAAGTGATGCAGTGAGCGGCTATGGCTGCCGGCTGTATCACGGGAGTGCGCCCGCAAGAACTATCCACCAAGCGAGAGAGCTCGCATGAAGGTGGGAAGTTCTTGCGGGGGAGGAGTGGATACAGCCGCCGAGGGACCCCAGAAGACCAGGTTTGGGGCCACTCTGTGCAAAACGAGCTGCACAGTGGAAGTATAACATGTTTGTAATTTAAAAATAAATCTTTTGCCTTTAGTGTACCTTTTAAACCATTTTTTCCTAGAGGAGTTTGCTGCCTAAAAGTATGGGTATTGTAAAAAAACAAAAACCCACACACCCCACATACTCCTAGATGGCTGCAGCTGCCCCCCAGTCTCCAAGACTGAGCTGAGCGATCAAACACTGCTGATCGCTCAAGCTCAGTCCTCAGCCTGCAGAAAGCTGGTGACTTGCAGGAGTCCTGGGCTGTGGCGGGGGCTTAGCCAGCTGCTGATCCAGATTTCTTGGTGGATCCTGACCATATGTTGGGATCTTTTCAGAGGCTGGACAGGGTCACAGCAGTGCAGAACTGGCTGTAACCCACAGTAGAAGGATAGCCAAAAAAAGCTTTGGCCATACTTCTTTAAAAGCTTGCTATGATCACTCGTTATACGAGGGTCATGGCTTTCTGGTAAGCCTATTTGCATACTTAATGTGGAGTGAAGCACCATGTGTGTTTTGAAAATCTGATCACTGCCACTAGCATGGGAGTGTTTACAGGATTGTGTCACTTTTGACACTCACCATCAAGTCTGTTGCATGGACTCTTGCACTTTGTTTTGTATTTTTACGTCACTAAGGTTGTATGAAGAAGCAACACATGGATTGCTTTTCGTTTGAGCATTTTTCCAGAGCACATTTGTGAGGTCAGACACTGATGAATGAGAAGCCCTCGTGCATGAGCGAGTTTGGGGTGGAGGAACCTGACTGGCCTGCACAGAGTTCTGACCTCAACCTGATGGCCCACCTTTGGGATCAATTAGAGTGGAGACTACGAGCCCTGCCTTCTCGTCTACATTACAGGAATTGGGTTACTACAAGTCACTGCATTTGCCAGCTTCTTGAGCATAGATGCAGGAGCAGCATTGTGAGAATCCTTGGGAATGACAGAATCCAACCTACAGAAGGGATTTTGTAAAGAAAAGTCTAAAGAGCCTATACAACATCAGAAAGCAGAGGTGGCGAGAGGAAGAATGACCAAAATGCAAATGTATTTAGATGGCATCTGAAATAATTACCTGGGCCTCATAGCGGACTGCTGCAGAAAGCAGGAGAAATGCATTTTGCACAGAGATCCCTCGTTTAATAATATGCTGACACAGCTTCTTTAGTCTATTTTCACAGTAAGATGTAGCAAGATCTAAGAGACCTAAAAAACACAATACACAATTTATACAAAAAGCATGCCTCATATGAGCACAGACAGTCACAACATTAGAATCACCAACTGTTGATTTATTTTTTTTCCCTTTAATGGCCAAGTTAACTTTTTTTCTTCTAAATTCCAGCTCCCCTATGCACCAATATAGCATTCATGTATTTTTGGCACATCCAGAAAATCTACAGACACGTACCTTACTGTCCTACAGCCATGATTCAAAACGTATCTATTGCTTCCGTCCTAGGTCATGACACAGGAAGGAGTTGACCAGCTGATCTCATTAGCACACACCCTGCATCATCCACCCTCCCATTCCCAGCTGCACATTTTTTAAATTAAATGCAATCAGTGATCACCCCTTCTCATTAAATACACAATATACAATCAGATTGCATAGTGTATGGCCATCTTTATACAAGTACATAGGAGGGAGTGGACAAACACTCAGCTGTCAAGCCCCGTTCACATCTCTGCAATGGCGACGCGTCCATAAAGGGCCCCCTCTCTCGTCTGGCACCGCTCCATCACCATAGATAAGATTCATGCATTGCATGAATCCATCTATGGTCGCCGCCGACACCCCCTATTCAGGTGTCCGGCCCCTTTTCGGGCGCCGGGCACCTGAATTAAAGCGGTGGGGGTGTTTTTTGGAAGCATCCGATTAGAGCTGTAGGCTCCAATAGACGCCCAAAAAGGTGAACAGCGGGAGCCATTCTGGGCGCTCGCTGTTTACTCAGCATTGTGTTAGCAAAGCATAGGAATTCGCTTTTCCAACACTGAACCGCCTCTCAGCCAATCAGGTGCTCGGGTCTGTTACCCGTCGCCTGATAGAGGACGGAAGAAGATATCGAGGAGCGTGGACATGCAGGACGCCGCCGCTGACCCGCTGCGAGACAGGTAAGTGCCGGGCGATGCACAGTGGCTGCGCTGGATGGGGCACAGTAGCTGCAATTGATGTTTTTTTTTCAGTTTGTTTGCGCCTCCCCAAAAATTGCACCAGCTGCCACTGCATGGCAGGAACTCACATTCCCACAGGCGCTTTTTTTTTTAGTGAGGGGGAGAGTCATTGAAGCATTTTCACTCATTACACATAGGGCAGTCCTATACACAGCAATTGCCCCAAAGAGGTTTCAGAACTTTTTTTTAGAGCGGAGCTTGGTGTGTTTTTTACTGCGATTTTTGGTGCAGCGCATTTCTGAAATGCACAGATGTGAATGGAGCCTCATTGTTCTTGTGTTATCGCACCAATTTTAATACCCATTCACATCTAGCATAGTGGAAACGCACATTTTGGGTCTTGTTTTTCCTGTGACACGCAAAGGGCAGCCTGCTGACTTAGATGGGCTGTGCTATGTGGCTTATGGGACATTTTGGCGTTGTGGGTTGCACGTTTACTGTGCGTTTTGCAGCATTTGCCATTTGTTTTTTCACATGCCAAAATGTGTTTGCTTCTGTGTTTGGTGTGTTAATGGCACTAAAAGCGCAACTAGTAATTTTAGGTGTATAAAAAGGTGGCCATACACTATACAATCTGATTGTACAATCTCCTTTAGATCTGCCATCAATCATGTAGTGCAAGGGCCTGCCTGATTGGATACATAGGGGTTTCCTCCTATTATAAAAATTTGGTAAATCTAAAAAGGAGATTGTATAGTGTATGGTCACCTTTATACACCTTAAATTACTAGTTGTGCTTTCTGTGGCATTAAATGGTAATGGCACACCAAACACAGAAGCAAAACACATTTTGTCATGTGAAAAAAAAAAAAAAAAAAAAAGAAAGGTGGCAAATGCTGTAAAACGCAACCCACAAAACGCCAAAATATCCCATAAGCCACATATAGCACAGCCAATTTAAATCAGCGTGCTGCCCTATGCGTGTCACAGGAAAAAACTAGACAAGACTTTCGCTCCCACTATGCTAGATGTGAATGGGGCCTGAAAGTGAATTTGGTGTGATAACAGAATTTACATCTGTGCGTTTCCTTGCATTTCAGAAATGTGCTGTACCAAAAATAGCAGTAAAAATGCACCAAGCTTTGCTCTAAAAAAAAAAAAAAAAAAAAAAAGTTCTGAAGCTTCTTTGGGGCGATTGCTGCGTCTAGAGCAGCTCATTCAGGTGGATGGGCTGCTTTATGTGTAATAAGTGAAAATGCTGCAAAATGCCCCACTTGGAGAAGAGTAGCCAGGAGCACTGGCAGGGGACCTGAGAAGAGGAGAATCAGGGCTGCTCTGTATAAAACCATTGCACAGAGCAAGTATAAAACATGTTTGTAATTTTTTTTTTTTTATTATTTACCTTCAATACCACTTTAGGTCAAGCTCCATATTTCTATGGACAGAGACCGCTTCCTTCCTGCATCTTTAGTCTATTCCATAGTATATTAAAAAATGCATCTTCTGACCAGTCTTGATCCCTTCTGCTAATGCGCATCTTTGTATTCTTAACCCTGGCTTTCCATAAATAATACTCTATACTTTCCTGATTACAATGTGAACCTGTGCTTTGACCAAGTAGGGAAGGACAACAGGTCAATTTTAAAGAGACCCCGTCAAACATTTCAAGCTGCTCGCATAAGTGGTCAACACATACTGATGCTGCCCATGCTATAGCAACTCGTTTTCCCTTATGATAGTAATAGCTCTGTAGTTTTCTTCAACCTGAAAGCCGACATTGCTGCTGCCTGTGAAGCCTCCAGCAAGGAAACAGGGTAAGATTTTTCTGCCTGTGCCAACCATTGGACCTTACTGCTGTCACGTGCAGGACACGCTTCAGGTGTTGTAAACTCCACAGACAGCTTCATCTTGGAGAGGTCAGTGCCAGTGCAGGGGCTTTCTAGAGAAAGCCATAGATGCTTCTAAACTATTAGTGAGTGAAGAAAAAACGACAAAAGGAATAATAGTTATAGCAAAGGCACCATAAGTAAACAGTTTATGGATCTGAGCCTGAAAAGTATTACCCAATGGCAGAATCTTTAATCTTCTCCAAGATGCTTCTGGGGTGTTTAATGCCCGTTCTGCATGCCATGGATATCACAGCCGGCTACCGTCTCCTATAGTGATGTAGCAGGCCAGCGGGTTAAACCATAGTATGCAGCAGGGGACCAGGCACCCTAGACACTCAGAAGTTTGTCAGTCAGATGAAAATTATTCATTCTCTGCAGCTCAGCTAGATCAAGGATAACACTCAAGGGACATACAAGTAGTGTTAATACTTTACAGGAGACCATTGTTAACCACTTCCATACTGGGCACTTAAACACCTTCCTGCTCAGACCAATTTTCAGCTTTCTGCGCTGTTGCACTTTGAATGACAATTGCGCGGTCATGGTACACTGTACCCAAACTAAATTTTTATCATTTTGTTCCCACAAATAGAGCTTTCTTTTGGTGGTATTTGATCACCTCTGCGATTTTTATTTTCTGCTAAAAAATAAAAAAAGACCGAAAATTTTGAAAAAAAAACGTTTTTTTTTTGGTTTCAGTTACAAAACTTTGTAAATAAGTTAGTTTTCTCCTTCACTGATGGGCACTGATGGGGCTGCACTGACGGGCACGGATAAGGCGGCACGGATGGGCACTGATGGGGCTGCACTGACGGGCACGGATAAGGCGGCACGGATGGGCACTGATGGGGCTGCAATGACGGGCACGGATAAGGCGGCACGGATTGGGCACTGATGGGGCTGCACTGACGGGCACGGATAAGGCGGCACGGATGGGCACTGATGGGGCTGCACTGACGGGCACTGATGGGGCTGCACTGACGGGCACCGATCGGCGGCACGGGTGGGCACCGATCGGCGGCACGGGTGGGCACCGATCGGCGGCACGGGTGGGCACCGATAGGCGGCACGGGTGGGCACCGATAGGCGGCACGGGTGGGCACCGATAGGCGGCACGGGTGGGCACCGATAGGTGGCATGGATGGGCACTGATAGGCGGCACGGGTGGGCACCGATAGGTGGCATGGATGGGCACTGATAGGTGGCACTGTACTGTACTAATGGATGCCAATCGGTGCCAAACAATAATGCCTGCCAATCAGTGGTGCCCATTGTGGGCACTGATTGGCATCCATTGTGGCACTGATTGGCATCCATTATCCCTGGTGGTCTAGGGTGGCATACCTTATATATATTTTTATGGTGTGCTTCCCTGGTGGTCTAGTGGCATCCCTGGTGGTCTAGTGACATCCCTGGTGGTCCAGTGGGCATCCTCGGGGGGGCTGTGCTGATAATCGATCAGCACAAACCCCCCCCTGTCAGAGGAGCAGCCGATCGGCTCTCCTCTACTCGCGTCTGACAGACGCGAGTGAGGAAAAGCCGATGACCGGCTTTTCCTGTTTACACTGTGATCAGCCGTGATTGGACACGGCTGATCACGTGGTAAAGAGTCTCCGTCGGAGACTCTTTACCTAGATCGGTGTTGCGGGGTGTCAGACTGACACCCCGCAGCAACGATCGCTGCGATGCGCGCCCCCGGGGGCGCGCAGCGGCTCAAAATCCTGAGGACGTCATATGACCTGTCAGGATTTTGCAACCACTTTGCCGACGTCAATCCGCTATAGGGCGGGCGGCAAGTGGTTAAAAACATTTTGTTTGGCAGCAGACACTTTAAAATACACATTTTAGAAATCTGCAACTGTTTACATCTTACAAGTCTAATTTCAAAGTAACTTTAAAGATTACATTACATCTCTTATATCCAACAGTCAAACATATTTGGAAGAAAAAAAAAAAAAAAAAAGTGTGGTGCGAAAAAGTGCACACCATATCTGCACAACATTTCTAAAATAATACCTATGGCATCCTCTGGTGGCAGGTCTACAGCATCTGTATAGAGGTATTGTAGGAAGGCATAGTACACTGGATAGGAAAACTGGTCAATTTCTATAACCTCCATGGAGCTTTCACTCCAGTGAGACTGGAACATGGTGCGGAAGTGCTCACATCTAAGAGGAGAAATACAATGTTAAAAACTTGAATCCTATCGAGCATCTGTGGAATGTGCAAAAAAACAACCACACACCTTAAAGTGTTGTAAAAAAAAAAAAAAAAAAAAAAAAAAATCCTGTTCCCTTAAAGCATGCATAAAAGCACAGTGCTTGTGCTGTGTAATTTGGACCCTTGTATAATCCTAATATACCTGGTTGATCCTGTCCTCTACCCTGTAAACTGAGCACGGTTTATCATGGCTGCTGAGCCCTGAGACCTTGGTCAGTTTATGTGCCTCTGTCATCCGCAGCTCTCCTCTCACCCCCCACCTGTCTGCTGGTGCCAGTGCTGCTCTGCTCCCCACCCCTTCTCGGGGCTATAAAAACTAGGTTATGATCATAAAATAGCCTCTGTTTGATAATGATATGTGCCCCACTATGCTGATTTCTACCTGATTTCAGAGAGCCTCCCAGCACTCACTTGACTGCCTGCCTCCTGTCGGAGGAGAGCGCCTGGCAGTCACATGAGAGCTGAGAAGCGCTCTGAAATAAGATGGAAACCATTTTTTATTTTTTTATAAAGCACATAGTGGGGCATACGTCATTATCCAACAGAGGCAATTGTATGATCATAGCTGTGGCTTTACAACCACTTTAAATGATTTGCTACTGAAGGCTCTGTCCCACAGCATACCTTTAGAGGTCTATACAAAGAAAATATTTTGTGAGAAAAATGTAACCACAGAAACCCAAAATGTCCACACTGCAGGGATGAGAATAATATGTATATGTTAAGTCCATATAAATAGCAATGAAAGGCATCAAAAACCACATCAGTTCAGAAAGGAACACAGGCTGCAGATTCCTAATAGGGATGAGCTTCGAGTTCGTGTCGAACTCATGTTCGACTCGAACATTGCCCGTTCGCCGAACAATTTGGGGTGTTCGCGGTAAATTCGAAAAGTCTATGGGAGAAATCTAAAGTGCTAATTATAAAGGCTTGTATGCAAGTTGTCATAAAAAGTGTTTGGGGACCCGGGTCCTGCCCCAGGGGACATGTCTCAATGCAAAAAAAAGTTTTAAAAAACGGCCGTTTTTTTGGGAGCAGTGATTTTAATAATGCTTAAAGTGAAACAATAAAAGTGAAATATTCCTTTAAATTTCGTACCTGGGGGGTGTGTATGATATGCATGTGAAGTCACGCTTGTTTCCCGTGCTTAGAACTGTCCCTGCACAAAATGTAATTTCTGAAGGAAAAAAAGTAATTTAAAACTCACTCGCGGCCATTAATGAATTGTCGGCTCCCGGCAATACATTGAAAAGTCATGGATTAAAAAAAAAAAAAAAAAAAAAAAAAAAAAAATCCCCATCAGGTCCGCTCAGGCCAATGACGTGGGCGGAATCTGACATACGAGGGGGCGGACCGGATGGGGAACTTCCTTCACTGTGTAATACATGAATAGACCCGCCCCTTCTCACGTTCCGCATCTGGTCCGCTTAGCCTTACACCTAGTCATTGGCTGAGCGGACCTGATGGGGAACTAGAGAGGGCGGGTCTATACATTTAATAGACTGCGGAGGAAGTTCCCCCATCAGGTCCGCTCAGGCAATGACGGACAGCGCTGGACATCGAATCGCCGCGGAACACTGAATTTCATCGCTGAAATGTTTTTTTTTTTTTTTAATAAAAAGGACTTTTCCAAGGTGTTTGTGTGTTTTTTTTTTTTTTGTTTTTTTTTTTTTACACTTTCTTCGTGAAATGATAGGGATACCATGTACCCCTTACCAATTCACATAGGGGGGGGCGGTATCTGGGGGTCCCCTTTGTTAAAGGGGTCTTCCAGATTCCGATAAGCCCCCTGCCCGCAGACCCCCCCAACCACCGGGCAAGAGTTGTGGGGATGAGGCCCTTGTCCCCATCAACATGGGGACATCCTCCCCATGTTGAGGGCATGTGGCCTGGTACGGTTCAGGAGGGGGGGGGGGCTCTCTCATCCCCCCCTCTTTTCCTTCGGCCTGCCAGGTTGCGTGCTCGGATAAGGGTCTGGTATGGATTTTTGGGGGGACTCCAAGCCATGTTTTTTTTAATTTAGGGTGGAGTTCCCCTTAAAATCCATGCCAGACCTGAAGGGCCTGGTATGGATATTCGGGGGGAACCGCACGCATATATTTTTTTTAAATTTGCGACGGGGTTCCCCTTAATATCTATACCAGACCTGAAGGGCCTGGTAATTGAATTTGGGGGGACCCCCACGCTTTTTTTTTTATCAATGACTTTTCTATGTATTGCCGGGAGCCGACAATACATTAATAGCCGCGAGTCAGTTTTAAATTACTTTTTTTCCTTCAGAAATGACATTTTGTGCAGGGACAGTTCTAAGCACGGGAAACATGCGCCACTTTACATGCATATTATACACACACCCTAGGTACGAAATGTAAAGGAAAATTTCACTTTTATTTTTTCATTTTAAGCATTATTAAAATCACTGCTCCCGAAAAAACGGCAGTTTTTAAAACTTTTTTTTGCATTGATACATGTCCCCTGGGGCAGGACCCGGGTCCCCAAACACTTTTTAGGACAATAACTTGCATATTAGCCTTTATAATTAGCACTTTAGATTTTGAACGTTCAAGTCCATTGTATTTAATAGGGTTCTAAAGTTCATGCAAACATTCTGTCTGTTCGCAGGTTCTGGTGCGAACCGAACAGGGGGGGTGTTCGGCTCATCCCTAATGAATCTCTTTGAGGATCCACCTGACAGGTAAACACAAATGGGGTGCAAACCACCACACATTGCTTGTGTGTGTGTGAGTGTGTGTGTGTGTGTGTGTGGGGGGGGGGGGGGGTAAAGTCTGACTGTTTTCGTTCAACCCACTTGCTTGGTGGGGAAGAAAAAATAAAAAAATAATTGCATCCATACCCTACTTTAATTCTGCAAAGAACTTAAACTAGGAGACAGCATGACAACCACTTAAGTATTTTGATAGGAAAGGTTAGCACTGAGCGTCACTGTACCGATCATGACATTTCTAGCAAAATATTAACCACTTCAGCTCCAGAAGGTTTACCCCCCCTTCATGACCAGGCCATTTTTTGGCATTACTTTAACGGACAATTGCGTGGACATGTGACACTGT
This sequence comes from Rana muscosa, assembly GCA_029206835.1. Lineage (NCBI taxonomy): Eukaryota > Metazoa > Chordata > Amphibia > Anura > Ranidae > Rana > Rana muscosa. The sequence continues at coordinate 997,294,932 of CM055117.1, read as the reverse complement.
ACCAAAATAAAAAGGTTTATCCTTCACCCCCCCAAAGATTTATTTTGGGGTTATTTGATCACCTTTGCGTTATTTATTTTTTGCGCTATAAACAAAAAATTTTCTGCAATTTAAAAAAAAAAAAAAAAAAAAAATCATAGTTCTTTATCAATTTAGGCCAATATGTATTCTGTTACAGGTCTTGGAGAAAAAAAAAAATCCCAATAGGCGTATATTGGTTGATTTGCGCAAAAGTTATTGCATCTACAAACTAGGATATTTATTTTTTACTAGTAATGGCAGCAATCAAAGTGTTAACCGTGTTCTCTGGGAGTGCTTTCAGAGGAGGGTGGTTGCACTGTGGAAAGGCAGAGATTAGCGTTTCAGCTTAGCAGAAACAAGGTCTGCCTTTCCTTGTCACAGAACGGCGGTCTGCCTTGTTTACATAGGGAGACTGGCGTTGTGCGGAATCCTGGCGGTCATTGCGTCCGTCAGAGCCGCTAATTGGCTGCCGCTGGGTTCGAACACAGCGGGTCGCCGGAGGCGCACCACAGACTTGGAAGCGCCAGATCACGCAACCCCCCAGAAGACGTGGCTCGGGGCCACTCTGTGCAAAACGAGCTGCACAGTGGAGGTAAGTATAACATGTTTGCTATATAAAAAGTTCCTCTCCCTCCCCCCTGTCCCAACGGTGAGCCGGGGGATGCTGTGACCATTGGATTGGTACCACTCTAAATTTGGCCGCAACATGTTTCAAAAGGTGAACTTATCCTTAAAGGACAAGTTCTCCTTTGGAATATGTTACATGTTCCACCCGCTCCCCTCTCCCTGAGACAGCAGGCCGGGGATCTTTCCCCGCACTCGCTGTCATTGGAAAACATTGTGGCTGTGCCCAGACAACCGCATCATTCGTTCAGTTTTCTGTAAATGAAGGACTACAAGTACAGTCATCCATTGTGGCCGACTTGTAGTTTTCAATGGGCTGCAAGTGCACTGGCAAGTGTCCTCGTAGTGCATTGATCTATCTGCCTGCACTCACTTGGCAGTCTCCTTGTATGAGTAGTCAGTTATGCCGAGTCTGCAGGAGCTGCCCATTGCACCCATGATCTGCTGATCGTGGGTGTAATGTGCACGAGGCACCTTAGGGGAAAAAAAAAAAATGCAAATTTTTCACCCGATATTTTTTTTTTTTTAAGGTGAGCTTAACCTTTAAAATTGATGCATAGACCAAAGCACAACTGGCTCAGAAGCTATAGTAACTCACTACAAAGTTATATACTTGCCTTATTTTCAAAACTGCCCGATGAACGTGTATATCTTCTCCATCGACTCTGAATTTCAGATCAGATGTTTCTTCACTATTAAACTCCTTTCTCAGAGACTCTGCGACGGTTAAATAGTCTTCAGGTTCTAAATGAAACAAAAATGAATCAAACTTGTACAATTGAAATCATTTCAAAATGCTATTATATACCATATATATATATATATATATATATATATATATATATATATATATATATATACACACACACACACACACACACAGTGCCTTGCGAAAGTATTCGGCCCCCTTGAACTTTTCATCCTTTTGCCACATTTCAGGCTTCAAACATAAAGATATAAAATTTTAATTTTTTGTGAAGAATCACCAACAAGTGGGACACAATTGTGAAGTGGAACGAAATCTATTGGATTTTTTGAAACTTTTTTAACTAAGAAAAAAATGAAAAGTGGGGCGTGCAAAATTATTCGGCCCCCTTGCGTTAATACTTTGTAGAGCCACCTTTTGCTGCGATTACAGCTGCAAGTCGCTTGGGGTATGTCTCTATCAGTTTTGCACATCGAGAGACTGAAATTCTTGCCCATTCTTCCTTGCAAAACAGCTCAAGCTCAGTGAGGTTGGATGGAGAGCGTTTGTGAACAGCAGTTTCCAGCTCTTTCCACAGATTCTCGATTGGATTCAGGTCTGGACTTTGACTTGGCCATTCTAACACCTGGATACGTTTATTTGTGAACCATTCCTTTGTAGATTTTGCTGTATGTTTGGGATCATTGTCTTGTTGGAAGATAAATCTCCGTCCCAGTCTCAGGTCTTTTGCAGACTCCAACAGGTTTTCATCCAGAATGGTCCTGTATTTGGCTGCATCCATCTTCCCCTCAATTTTAACCATCTTCCCTGTCCCTGCTGAAGAAAAGCGGGCCCAAACCATGATGCTGCCACCACCATGTTTGACAGTGGGGATGGTGTGTTGAGGGTGATGAGCTGTGTTGCTTTTTACGCCAAACATATCGTTTTGCATTGTGGCCAAAAAGTTCGATTTTGGTTTCATCGGACCAGAGCACCTTCTTCCACATGTTTGGTGTGTCTCCCAGGTGGCTTGTGGCAAACTTTAGACGAGACTTTTTATGGATATCTTTGAGAAATGGCTTTCTTCTTGCCACTCTTCCATAAAGGCCAGATTTGTGCAGTGTACGACTGATTGTTGTCCTGTGGACAGACTCTCCCACCTCAGCTGTAGTCCTCTGCAGTTCATCCAGAGTGATCATGGGCCTCTTGGCTGCATCTCTGATCAGTCTTCTCCTGGTCTGAGCTGAAAATTTAGAGGGACAGCCAGGTCTTGGTAGATTTGCAGTGGTCTGATACTCCTTCCATTTCAAAATGATCGCTTGCACAGTGCTCCTTGGGATGTTTAAAGCTTGGGAAATCTTTTTGTATCCAAATCCGGCTTTAAACTTCTCCACAACAGTATTACGGACCTGCCTGGTGTGTTCCTTGGTCTTCATGATGCTCTCTGCGCTTTCAACAGAACCCTGAGACTATCACAGAGCAGGTGCATTTATACAGAGACTTGATTACACACAGGTGGATTCTATTTATCACCATCAGTCATTTAGGACAACATTGGATCATTAAGAGATCCTCGCTGAACTTCTGGAGTGAGTTTGCTGCACTGAAAGTAAAGGGGCCGAATAATTTTGCACGCACCACTTTTCAGTTTTTTATTTGCTAAAAAAGTTTAAAATATCCAATAGATTTCGTTCCACTTCACAATTGTGTCCCACTTGTTGGTGATTCTTCACAAAAAAATAGGATTTTTATAACAGCTTACCTGTAAAATCCTTTTCTTGGAGTACACCACGGGACACAGAGCCAGTCATTACATAATGGGTTAAGGGTCACCAGCGGTGATTGGACACTGGCACAACCAATGGAAGACAGTTCCCCTCCATATAACCCCTCCCATCAGGGAAGTACCTCAGTTTTGTAGCAAAGCAGTAAGGTTCCCATAAGAAGGGTGGGACCTCTGTGTCCCGTGGTGTACTCCAAGAAAAGGATTTTACAGGTAAGCTGTTATAAAAATCCTATTTTCTTTATCGTACACCACGGGACACAGAGCCAGTCATTACATAATGGGACGTCCCAGAGCAATGCTCATATGAAGGGGGGGAGACACAGATCAAACCGACCGCTTGCGGACCAGAAGCCCTATACTGCTGCCTGCAGCACACTTCGCCCGAAGGCGGAATCCTCATGTCCTTTCACATCTATTTGATAGAATTTGGAAAATGTATGGACTGAGGACCAAGTTGCAGCCTTACAGATCTGAGCCATCGAAGCCTGGTGGTGCACTGCCCATGAAGCACTTATCGCCCTGGTAGAGTGCGCCTTAACAGGAAAAGGAGGAGTCCTGTTCTTTAAACCATAAGCTTGAACAATTACTTGTCTAATCCACCTGGAAATGGTGGATTTTGATACCGCTTGGCCCTTCTTGGGACCATCTGGTAAAATAAACAAAACATCTGTTTTACGTATCTGAGCGGTTGCTTGCAGATACACCCTTACCGCTCTCACTAGATCTAGAGAGTGTAATAATTTTTCCCCCGCCGTCCGCGGGTTTGGAAAAAAGGAAGGCAGAACAATGTCTTGATTCAAGTGAAAAGCCGACACCACCTTAGGCAGAAAAGCCGGATGGGGTCGTAGTACGATCTTGTCCTTGTGACAAATTAGATAAGGCTCTTTACAAGAAAGAGCTGCTAGCTCTGATACTCTCCTAGCAGAAGCTATAGCAATCAGAAAGGCCAATTTCCTACTTAATATAATTAAAGGAATATGGCGAATAGGTTCAAAAGGTTGCTTTTGCAACACTGACAATACCAAATTCAAATCCCATGGACACAAGGGAGACCTGACTGGAGGATTTATCCTCAGTACCCCCTGAATGAATGTCCGAACTAGGGAGTGAGATGCCAATGGTCTCTGAAAGAAGACTGATAGAGCCGATATTTGCCCTTTGATGGTGCTAAGGGCTAATTTCATATCCACTCCTAACTGGCAAAAAGCAAGAATCCTACTTATTTCATATTTCAGAGGATTCCAACTTCTGGATTCACACCAGGAAACGTATGCTTTCCAGACTCTATGATAGATGAGTCTGGAGGCTGGCTTTCTAGCATTAATGAGCGTAGAAAGAGCCAGGCCAGAGACCCCTCTCTTTTTCAAAATGTGGGTCTCAGCAGCCAGGCCGTCAAATTTAGCCTTTGTAAGGAAGGGTGGAATACTGGACCCTGTGACAACAGGTCGTGTCGAAGTGGAAGTTTCCAGGGCCTTCCTATCGCTATTTTTATGATCTCGGCATACCAAGGCCTCCTGGGCCAGTTTGGGGCCACTAGGATTACTGGTATTCCCTCCTCCTTGATCCTGCGAAGCAGTCTTTGTAGAAGAGGGATCGGAGGGAATGCATAGATCAGTGAGAACTGATTCCATGGAGTTATTAGAGCGTCTGTCCCGTAGGCTAGAGGATCTCTCGTTCTGGACACAAAGTTGTCCAATTTCTTGTTGAACCTGGAAGCTAGCAGGTCTACATCTGGGTTTCCCCATCTCAGACATATGGCCTGAAAGATCTCTGGGTGAAGAGACCACTCTCCTGGTAGCAGCTGCTGACGACTCAGGTAGTCTGCTTGCCAATTTTCTATCCCTGGAATGAAGATTGCAGAGATGCAAGGTACATGCTCTTCTGCCCATGCCAAGATCCGGTTCACCTCTCTTTGGGCTGCCCGACTGTGGGTGCCTCCTTGGTGATTGATGTAAGCTACTGCCGTAGCATTGTCGGATTGAACCCGAACTGGGTAGCCCTGTAACCTGTATGTCCAGGTTTTGAGGGCTAGATATACCGCCCGGATCTCTAGCACATTGATGGGCAGGATCCCCTGAGTCTTGGCCCAGGTTCCCTGGGTAGAAGCCTCCTCGAATACTGCACCCCAGCCCGATAGGCTGGCATCCGTAGATACCACCTTCCAGGCCACTGGGAGGAAGGACTTTCCCTTCCGTAAATTCCTGGCTTCTAGCCACCAATTGAAGCTGTGGCGTACTTGTGAGGACAGGCGCATGGGTATATCCAGAGCTTGGCTCTTTCTGTTCCAGGAGGCTAAAATATTGCCTTGAAGTAGTCTCGAATGAAACTGGGCGTAAGGGACCGCCTCGAAAGAGGCTACCATCTTTCCCAATAGTCTCATGCAAAGGCGAATAGACGGCCTCTTGTTTGCTTTGACCTTGTGGATCAGGTCTTTCAGAGACTGTATCTTTGGCTCTGGCAGGTATACCCTGTTTTGGGCTGTATCTATGATCATGCCCAGGTACACTATCCTTCTTTGGGCCTGGAGAGAGGATTTTTGTAAGTTTATAATCCATCCTAAATGCTCCAGGTATCCTACTGTAGTGTCTACAGCGTGATCCAATCCCTCCTTTGACTGATCTATTAATAGTAGATCGTCTAGATAGGCTGTTACCGCAATGCCCCGTGTTCTTAGGTTTGCTAACAGAGGAGCTAGCACCTTTGTGAATACTCTGGGCGCGGTGGCTACACCAAATGGCAGGGCCACAAACTGAAAGTGGCGATCTTCTACCGCAAACCTTAGGAATCTTTGGTGAGCGGGGAGGATTGGTATGTGTAGATATGCGTCTTTGATATCTATGGACGCAATGAATTCTCCGCCTTTTAAAGTAGCGACCACGGATCAAATCGTTTCCATTCGAAAATGGCGAACGTTCAGAAACTGGTTTAGATTTTTTAGATCCAGGATGGGTCTGACTTCTCCGTTCGGTTTTGGAATCACAAAGAGGTTTGAGTAAAAACCTGAACCTTGCTCCTTTTGGGGTACCTCTGTAACCACACCTTGAGCTATTAAGTGATTCAAACCTTTGAAGAAGGATCCTCTTTTTTGTGGATCCTTGGAGAGTCTTGAACTTCGGAATTGAGAAGATGGGATCTCTCAAAATTCCAGTCTGTACCCTGAGGATATTGTGGATACCACCCATTTGTCCTGGGTTTCTGTCCGCCAAGTCGCTGAGAACTGACGAAGCCTTCCCCCCACTCGGCCGAGCGGGGGCGCCCCTTCAATGAGAGGTTTTGGGGGCTTGCTTACTAGCTCTTGAACCCCACGGCTTCTTGTTCTTCTGAGCCTGTTCTTTGGCTTTTTTGGGCGGCTGAAAAGGCCGTCGCCACTGGCTGGAGTCAGATTTCCCGGGAGCTGGGGAGAGAGTGTGTTTAAAACAAGGTCTCTTGTTTTTCTTTCTCTCAGGTAAAAGTGTCGTTTTACCACTTGATATCTTTTGGATATATCTTTCTAAATCTTCCCCAAAAAGGCGTTCGCCATGGAACGGGAAACTTGCCAACAACTTTTTGCATGGGGCTTCCGCTGACCAATGCTTAAGCCAAAGTACTCTGCGCATCTGTACCAGCTGGAGTGTAAGGCGTGATGCCTGTATGATAGAATCTCTCATGGCATCCACTGTGAAGCATAAGGCTTTAGGCAAATTCTCCCAATTTTTAGCCTGCTCTGAAGGCAGCTCCTTCAGCCCCTGCTTTACCTGTTGGCTGACGACCTGACACATACCGACTGCTGCTACTGCAGGTTGGATAATTGAGCCGGCCAAAAGGGAGGATTTCAGTAAGGATTCCAACTTCTTCTCAGAAGGATCTTTAAACACTTGTACATTATCCACTGGACATGTCAGGTTTTTATTTACACAAGAAATAGCCGCATCTACCGTAGGCAGGCTCCATTTCTTTAAAAAAATTTCCTCCATAGGATAAAGAATGTTAAACTTTTTTGGAGGTGAAAAACGCTTATCTGGATGTTGCCAGTCTGCGTACAATAGATCCTCTAGTAACGGATGAACCGGGAAGGAGCATGCACCTTGCAGGGATCTTAATGATCCTAGGGAGGAGACAGGTGATTCTGTTACCTCCAAAGAGGGTAACCTAAATGCAGCTCGCACGGCTCCTGCATAGCATTGCACCTGTGACTTTAAAATCTGGGATACCGAAAAAGGCTCATCCGATATCCCTGATCCGTCTGACTCCTCATCCTCTGCTGATGTAGCCTCCTCCTCATCCTCCTCCTCCTCAGGTACTTCTGAAGGGAGGTCCAATACTGGAGGAGATCTGCTTCGCTTATTGTCCTTTTTAGAGGATTTAGCGATTAAAGTAGCAATTTTCTCCTCCAGATTATTTAGGGCAGCTGATAAAGTGTCCTCAGTGACATATGCAGGCCCAGGCTTCACTGGGGAAGCCGCCATACCTGACAGAGGTAATGGCTCATCCTGTACAGGTGCTTTTGGCAACACAGGAGAGGAAGGTACCGAGTCAGCACAGCTAGAGCCCCCTGTCTCAGGCGGCGGTGCTCTTTTATCTCTTTTTGTCCGCATTACTTCCCCTGGAAGACTTACTGTTTAGACAAAATACAAGGTACCTAAATGCATATACTACCGTGTTCAGTTTAGCAAATACATTAAGTATGCAACTTTTAACACATAACTATGCATAACATGGATGTCTTCTAGGAAGTACCCAATCCAACCACATGGAGTCTTACGTCCCTGTATAGCTGCTGTGTTTCTCTGCCAGGAACAAGAGAACTAACGAGCTTGCTTGCTGCTGCAGTGCTTTTTACACTGACAGTCTTTTAAATTTGGCGCCGTTTCTGTGCCTGCGCGCGCCACGTGCCCGCGCACGCCTCGGCCCCCCCCCTCCGATAAAGCGCGCGCGCGGCCTTTAGCGCTATGGTGGTGGCCATAGTGAGAGAGGACTCTCATCAGCCCCTGTCCCCACTTACCTACATCTGCAGGTGTCTGTATCGGCCACCGGAAGGAGGAGAGGGGTGCTCAAGCAAGCTCAGCAGCGGAGGTGACGAGCAGTGTACTTCGCCGAAGCCGACACTGAACAGAGTGAGGTGAGTATATTCAGCTCTTTACTCCCCCCAGTGGTGGAAAAAAAGAAGACATCCACTTTTTTGAAAAAGGTCCCAACCTAGTTATGGACCTTCTAATCTCACCTTATCCACACCGCAGGTTTTTCTGCTGAAAGTTTTCAGACAGATACCAAACTTCACCCTTCACGGTGGGCTATGTGTGCCAACCTTCAGGGATATGGGTTCCTATTTAAAGGATACCTCTCCCCTGGGCCTTGTACAAGACTCTTACCAGGACTTTATAGCGAAATAGCTGGATCTTAGAGCCCAGTCCTCCGAAGAGAGACATTACAGGCGACGCCTCATGGATGAGGCCCGGATCCCATCCAGATTCAGCTCATTTGTAGGCGTCTTGGATGGATCCGAAAGCATAGCTCTTTTACCCCCAGAGGGTCTCTTTGGTAGAGCTTTCCTTTAGCACCTCCTAACGCGTCCAACACCTTTCGACACTGGCGAAAAAACTGAGGTACTTCCCTGATGGGAGGGGTTATATGGAGGGGAACTGTCTTCCATTGGTTGTGCCAGTGTCCAATCACCGCTGGTGACCCTTAACCCATTATGTAATGACTGGCTCTGTGTCCCGTGGTGTACGATAAAGAAATTAAAATTTTATATCTTTATGTTTGAAGCCTGAAATGTGGCAAAAGGATGAAAAGTTCAAGGGGGCCGAATACTTTCGCAAGGCACTGTAATACATATACATACATACATACATATATACATATATATATATATATATATATATATATATATATATATATATATATATATATATATATATATATATATATGTATGTATGTATGTATGTATGTATGTATGTATGTGTGTGTGTGTGTATGTGTGTGTATATATAAATATAAATAACACACACACACACACACACACCAACTAATAAAGATGGGCATAGACTTCAGATAAAAATCTCTACACCCCTCACATTTTTGTAAATATTTTATCTTTTCATCTGACAACACTGAAGAAAATTACACTTTGCTACAATGTAAATTAGCGAGTGTACAGCTTGTATAAAAAAAAAAAAACTGTAAATTTGCTGTCCCCTCAAAATAACAGCCATTAATGTCTAAACCGCTGGCAGCAAAAGTAAGTACACCACTAAGTGAAAATGTTGAAATTGGGCCCAATTGGCCATTTTCCCTCTCTGGTGTCATGTGACTCGTTAGCGTTACAAGGTCAGGTGTAAATGGGGAACAGGTGTGTTGAATTTGTTATCGCTCTCACTCATAATGGTCACTGGAAGCTCAACATGGCACCTCATGTCAAAGAATTGAGGATCTGAAAAAACAATTGTTGCTCTACATAAAGATGGCCTAGGCTATAAGAAGATTGCCAAGACCCTGAAACTGAGCTGCAGCATGGTGGCCAAGACCATACAGCGGTTTAACAGGACAGGTTCCACTCAGAACCGGCCTCACCATGGTCGACTAAAGAAGTTGAGTGGACATGCTCAGCAATATATCCAGAGGTTGTCTTTGGGAACTAGACGTACGAGTGCTGCTAGAATTGCTGCAGAGGTTGAAGGGGGAAAGGGGGGGGGGGGTCAGCCTGTCTGTGGTCATCAGACCATACGCCACACACTGCATCAAATTGCACAAGAAAGCCCACAGTTTGCTGAAGACAAGCAGACTAAGGGCATGGACTGCTGGAACCATGTCCTGTGGTCTGATGTGTCCAAGATAAATTTATTTGATTCAGATGGTATCAAGCGTGTGTGAATGGAACCAAAGACAAGTGTGTCTTGCTTACAGTCAAGCATGGTGGTGGGAGTGTCATGGTCTGGCGCTGCATGAGTGCTGCCGACACTGGGGGGCTACAGTTCATTGAGGGAACCATGAATGCCAACATGTACGGAGACAGATTGAAGCAGAGCATGATCCCCCCTCCCTTCAGAGACTGGGCCGCAGGACAGTATGCCAACATAACGACCCCAAACACACCTCCAAGATGACCACTGCCTTGCTAAAGAAGCTGAGGGTAAAGGTGATGGACTGGCCAAGCATGTCTCCAGACATCCTCATAACGGAAGGTGGAGGAGCGCAAGGTCTCCAACATCCACCAGCTCCATGATGTTGTCATGGAGGAGTGGAAGAGGACTCCAGTAGCAACCTGTGAAGCTCTGGTGAACTCCATGCCCAAGAGGGTTAAGGCAGTCAGAGGCGGCTCTAGGCTTTGTGAGGCCTTAGGCAAAATCTAGACATGAGGCCCCACTCATGTCCATAATGGGAAAAATAATTAAAGCGACAAAAAAAAAATTAACTGTATAAATTACATATATTAAGAGCTTTAAAGTGCTGGTGTCAGTTCTCTCACACAGGAAATGTTAAACTGCTGCTGGCTGGAGCTTAACGCCGCAGTGGCATCGTTGTCAGCAGAGGCGGCTCTTCAATAAGGCAGTCGCGAGGCCCCTGTGAGTGCGAGGCCTTAGGCGACCGCCTTATTTGCCTAATTAGAGAGCCGCCTCTGAAGGCAGTGATGGAAAATAAATGGTGGCAACACGAAATATTGACACTTTGGGCCAAAATTTGACATTTTCTCTTAGGGGTGTACTCACTTTTGTTGCCAGCAGTTTAGACATTATAGACTGTGTGTTGAATTATTTTGAGAGGACAGCAAATTTACGCTGTTATACAAGCTGTACATTCACTACTTTGCTACAATGTAAAGTGTCATTTATTCAGTGTTGTCACATGAAAAGATATAAAATATTTACAAAAATGTGAGGGGTGTATGCACTTGTGAGATACTGTATGTGAATGACATTGGCCAAGAGACTGCTTGCTGATGGTCAGACCACACGTTAACATACATTCTTTGGTCAATCGAGCAAAGCCTGATTTTTAAAACACACCACGTGACCTCTGCTGGTGTGCATCGTGATTTTAGTAGCTCCTACTACAATAAATGCCAAATGATTGCTCACTAATAAAAGCTGATCACAAACGCAGAATAACTGCCTTCCTATGGCATGAGCCAAGCACGTAGACCATAGAGAACTTTACAGTACGCTGCCCAAAGATTGTGCATTCACATTTTGGAAGTGCACATCTGTTGACAGGTGCGCTGGGGTGCCATTCAGAAGAAATGGCAATGCATCACACCAATGCATTTAAATGTGCATTACTTTAATGAGTTTGTGCGATCAAGCCTTAAACTGATGTTTCTGCAGAGGTACATGGTAGGGAAGGGAGGGGATATTCCCACCACATATCAAAAGGTCCCAGAAAAACTGGACTGTTTACTTTCCTGTAAAGTCCGTTTCTTGTAGTACATCACAGGACCCAGGGACACATTCTTTACTCATAGGGTTATGTGCCACCAACAGGTGATTGGACACTAGCAAAAAGACAAACTCCTGTCTCCTATAAACCCCTCTGATGCACAAGTACCTCAGTTCTGTAGCAAGCACAGAGGGATTTCTGTGTCCCCTAATGTGCTCCAAGAAATGGATTTTACAGGCAAGTCAAAAATGGTTTTCTTTATCGTACATTAGACATAGACGCCATATTATTCCTTACTCATAGTGATGTCCTAAAGCAGGGATATGCAATTAGCGGACCTCCAGCTGTTGCAAAACTACAAGTCCCATCATGCCTCTGCCTCTGGGTGTCATGCTTGTGGCTGTCAGAATCTTGCTATGCCTCATGGGATTTGTAGTTCTGCAACAGCTGGAGGTCCGCTAATTGCATATCCCCGTCCTAAAGCAATGCCTGTGAGGGGAGGGAGACATGGCAACTGCTGACAAGCCAAAAACACAGCAGTCTGCAAAATACTGTTAACCAAGGAAGCATGCTCAGCAGCTCCAACATACACCTGGTAAAGTCTTGCAAAAGAAAACTGAAGACCAGGTTGCAGCCAGGTAGACCTGAGCCACTGACGTCTGATGATAGCTGGTATAGGAGTCACCAATAACTTCTCCAGTGTGCATATCTTGAAAGATACGTTGTGCTTCAGGAAATGTATGCATCATTACCAGAGAAAACGATCATCCAAGTACCCCTGGAATAGGCAACCCCTGGGTCCTTAGGAAGGTCAGAATTGAGCCCTGGACCTTTGTGAACATTTAGGCTGCCAAGGACAGTCCGAACAACAGGGCCACAAATTGACCATAATAGTTCTTGGCCTGGAAAACTTCTGCTGCAGAGAAAAGATTGGGACATGCAGCCAAGGCCCCTTTCACACTGAGGTGTATTTCAGGCGTTTTTGCGCTAAAAATAGCGCATAAACAAACACCTGAAATATTCCTGCCCCAGCATTCTCAATGTGAAAGCCTGAGGGCTTTCACACTGGGGTGGTGCGCTGGCAGGAGAGAAAAAAAACTTCTGCAAGCCGCATCTTTGGAGCGGTGTGTATACCGCTCCTTGCCATTGAAATCAAATGGGACACCGCGGTAATACCGCCCGCAAACCGCGGCTGTAGCCGCGGTTTGCTGGCGGTATTAACCCTTTTTCGGCCGCTAGCAGGGTTAAAACCGCACCGCTAACAGCCGAATATCGTGGTAAATACGACGATATAGGGCGCTGAAAATCGCGCCGCTATACCGCCACCGCATATGCCCGCCCCAGTGTGAAAGGGGCCTAAGCATCCCTTATGTCTGCTGATGCCAGGAAATCCCCCCGATGAAACATGGCCACTAATACCACATGAAGCTTTTGTACCTAGAGACATCTGTTGATAATTGAGATCCAATATAGGATGAACATCGTTGTTTGGCTTCAGGACTATAAAAAGGTTCAAGCAGTAATCGCAAAGTCTTGTCATTTGTAACTGGAATGATCATTTTGCTGAGATGGGGATGATCGAAAGCCTGCAAAAAGTAACAATGTTTTCCCTTTGGCACCACTGCCCAAAGTGATTAGGCAAAAGATACAGGATGCTTCCAAATGCAGCTTGCACCCCTATGTGGAGACCAAGAGAAGGACACTTCACTAGGTAGGAACCCTTTTAATAACATTGCACTCATATGGGTACCAGAAGGATACCCGTGAACTCAACATTCTTGCCTCAGGAGCAATAACAGTGGGCAAGGTCTCACAGGAACTGGGCTCTGGACTGCATAGCACCCTGCGCCATTGCTACTGTGCAGTGTTTTGTGAACACAGGGTCCAGTGCAAACAAGTAACATTGCAGGTAATCCCCATGTCCTGTCCTCTTCCATTGATGCATACCACTCTTTGAAGCAATTAAAGCTATAGTAACAGATCTGGATAAGTAAAAAAAAAAAAAAAAAAAAAAAAGTCATCCAAACCTGTTAGACACACACACACACACACACACACACACACACACACACACACACACACACTAAAATAAACTACATAAAAAACAGAATGCAATACCTCTTCTGGCTAGATTCCTTGTAATGTAAAATTGGTAAAATGGAGACCACTTATAGCTTGTGTCAAGTAGACAGAACTGGCAACCTGGGCAGATTTCATTGCCATAGTTCCAACAAAGAAGCAGATATGCGATTCAGCTCAGCAGCTGTCATTCAACACAAAGGTGTGATTCTCCATGTACTAGGGCTGAATGATCTGATATTCATTTGATACCTGCATTTCCAATAGTTCTAAATAAAGTTACCTATAGAAAGCATTCGCCACATCACAGGAGGATTTGAGAAACAGGCAAACACGTCATCCGTACAAGTAAAGTTTGTGAGCAGAGGAGAAAGGATGATCTGGCCACGGCATGGGCCCCACATGTATACTTGTCCACTCTGCGTCTTGGCAGCAGAAGTATGAGAGGAATGGCAAGCTGCAATCTCCACAATACTGCAATGGGCAGAAAAACTATTAGTCATTGCATATAACCACAGTCATTGAAGTTTATTAGATAATAGTCATGTATTTAGGTCAAAGCATTGGAGGGAATTAAATCAGGCATGCAAGATTACATTGGTTCTCTTATTCAGTCTCACTTTATCTGAACCTCAGTTTAGTAGGGAGTGTCAGGGGGTCACCCAATGTCTTGGCATTTGCTGCCCAGTCAACTGCTTCAACTAAGTGCATAACATCAATTGCGCCATATACTTGTGGAAACTTGTACTGATTACAGAGGTGGCTTCACAAAAGCTTGAAATTCTTCCAAGATTCACTTATTTATGCATGTTTCTGTTCCCAAGGTTTCACATTTTTAACTTCTAGCATACAAGGCATGCTACATATCCCCTTATGTGTGTCCCACCCATTCAAAGTAACCAAACTGTTTCAAATCATAGAAAAGTGTGGCTGTGTTCTGTATTTACCAATTAAAAATGTGCTTTTCAGGAATTCTACTGTCAGTAGGACCCATCTGTATACGATAAATTCTTATACCGCTAGCTCTTTATATGCTCACGCCTTCCAAAAGTGTTAAACTGCGAGATTCTGGTTCCAATATTCCCCTAAAAACCAACGTACAACTTAAGGCTCCTTTCACACAGGCCAGATCAGGTATTCTCAGCAGGGGATCTTTCCATTGATCCCCTGCTGAACCAAGCAGAGCAGGCGGATGACAGATCAGAGTCCGCTCCACCTATGCAGAGTGGACACGGACACAGCCTGGTCTGCTTTATAGGGCAGTCAGATGTAAACTGGCTGTCCATTTACACACAACTGCCCTCTGATCTGATCCAGATGGAGGGGGAACGGACCACATTCTGTATTTGCCAGGTTGGATTGAGGAATGCAGGTGTAAATGGGCAGGTTCGTTTACATCTACCACTCCATAGAAAATAGAGGGCCTGATCGGGTCCACCTGAAAATACAGGCGGACCGCTCATGTGAAAGGGGCTCAAGTCTTAATGAGATTAAATTCCTGACCTGAAAGCTGGGGTCAGCGACTCTAAAAAGGGTCAAATAATGAAAAAACAAGAAGCCCGGTAAGTAGTTTCAGGAAAGGTTAACAGCAGCCTCCATATTTTACTCCTTACACACATACCTTACAAAACCTACAAGTGCTTTTAAACCACTTGCTGACACAAACCCTGAGGTATAGCCCTGGACGTCTGAGCGAGAGCAATAGTTCTAGGGCAATCACTCACGTTAACTACACTAATAACCTGTAAAGGCTTCTAAAAAGTCAATGAAAAAATTTTAGGCAAGTCTCAGGTGCATACAATTTTGAATTCATGAAACCCTAAAATTTTTGAACTTTTTTTTCTAAAAATCTGTTTGATAAATGGCTGCACAAATATTAACACTATACACATTAGTGTAAAAATTACAAAAAACATCCAGCGCTGCTCTGTACAAAGTAACGACAATTCGTCCATGGATAAACACTGAGCCTGTGGTACAACATCAATTCTAGCAATAGTAGATGAATGGTAAATGGTTGGATGAAAAATAGATGGATGGAATGTGGTTCACCTCTGCAGTTCCCGTAAGATCTGGGCAGGATCACCTCAAAGCAGGAAATAGCAAAAAGCAGGGCACTGAGGTTAATCCCAAGAGAAAAAAAAAATATACAAAAAATAAATAAAAATGTGTTTGCTTGGCATTAACCTCAGTGCTGTGCTTTTTGCTGCACAAATTGCATGACAAAAAAAAAAAACGAAACATTACCGCTCATCTGTTTCTACTCTCACTGGAGAGAGCTGGTTGCTTTTGTTTCCAATGCCCAGTTGCCCATTCATGTTTGCTCCCCAGGAGTAGAGATAACCCTGATCCGTCAGGCCCATAGTGTGGCTATAGCCACATACAATCTGCAAAAACAAAATAAAGCTTTTTTTTTCTTCCCTCAATAAGTCTAAGGTTACAGATCCAGTATTCATATAGTTAGAAGAACCAAGCCTTCATCTGTTCAACAAGCACTAATAATGGTATGTGACTTTTTTTCACAAGTCAAATCCCCCTGATGTAGCCAAGTAGGATCAGAAGATCCCTTCCACAGGCACCAACAGCCACTGTATTCCCTGGCCAACCAAACAAGATTAGAACTGCACAATTCTGGCCAAAATGAGAATCACGTTTGCTTAGAATAAAGATCACGAGTCTCGCATACAAAAAAATTGGGCAACTTTACTGTTTAGTGCTTTTTAAATTCATTAAAAAGTGTAATTTTTTTTAACAAAATAAATTGAATTTGAAAGACCGCTGTGCAAAAACAGTGTGACAAAATATTTCAACAACCCCCATTTTATTCTCTAGGGACTCTGTTAAAATTAGATAGATAGAGAGATTATATTAGATTATATATATATATATATATATTTTATGTTTGGGGGTTCCAAGTAATTTTCTAGCAAAAATATTGATTTTAACTTGAAAGCAAAAGTGTCAGAAAAAGGTTTAGTATTTTAGTGGTTAAACGTCTCTCATTTACAGACCAATGTTCATTCCTTTTATCTAAAGAACAAAATGTTACAATGTATATAGTTAGCTCAGCAGCTGAGGAATGTTGTGATACTTGGTAGACTGCCTGTTTTGTTTGTTTTTGACAGCGGTTGACTTGACTTCAGCTTTTCAGCATAGAAAGAATCTGAAAAATTGCGATCTTAACGATCATGCAGCTCTAAACAAGACCATACATATTTAAAAGTGTTCCCAATCCTGTAAAATGCTGGCCCAGAGGGTTTAGGGCTGCATACATACGTGTAAAAAAATCCTCATGCCTTCGCTAAGAGCAGATGGATTGCAGGAAATAAGTGCCACACAAATCTGCCCTTACCCAAGATGGACATGGCTAGAAATACTAGGGAGGCATTTTTGAAAGTAATTTCTCAACAAAATATAGCAAGGAGAAAAGAATGGGTCAGTTTGCTTTGAATATTAAAAAATTCAATTAAAAGGTAGATACTGCATCTGTACATGCTGGCTATAAGACCAAGAACTGAGCGATCAAACCCTCAGCTCTTCAGGCTGCAGAGAGGTGGTGGCTCTCTGCTCCCCCAGCACTGACTGGAGTACTGGGCTGTGAAGGGGGCAGGATCAGCTGGCTCAGGCTCTCAGCAGCTCACTGAGAGGCCGGGTCAGCTGCCGAACCAGGCATCCAAGTGGATCCCGACCATATTGCTGGGATCTTTTCAGAGCCTGAACCAGTGCTGGGATGTCAGCCAACAGTGGGCTTTAGCTGTCTGAAAACGGGACACAGGAGTGTAGAAACTGCACTCCTGTGATCCATAGAAGTACAACATTTTTTTTTGGCTATACTTCTCCTTTAAAACAGATATACAACTTCAGCTGTCTGTAGCTAGGCCATTTTTTTTTTATATACACATTTTGAACTGAAAGTAATTTTATGTTAATGATGCTAATCTAATAGATAAGACATACCTGCACCACACAAACTTGCTGGACAAACACTACTCGACAAGGTATTAGCTGGTTTCCAGTACTACCCAGCCCAAGCTGGCCCGTGCCATTATAACCCCAGCCATAAACCTGAGAAAGTCAAGGAGAAGAAAAAGGGAACAAAGTTAACACTGAAGCAGCACCCCCTGCCCACTTCCCAATGATTGCTAAAAAAATAAATAAAAATAAAATAAAAGAAGCCAAATGCCTTGTTTTAGCTTTCCTTAACCTGCGGTCAAATGATGCCTGAGCCCTGAGTAATTTCGGTTTACTTCCTGCTTTGGGTTCTTTAGGTGTCTACATCACTACTTGTGTGACGTGGACCCTTTATTGGATGGTCCCAGTGGGGATCTCTCAAAACAGAGGACTGACCTAATGGAAGGGGGTGTGGTGGTGCAATTGGTGACCGGTGGTTCGGGGGGTGCCATTGCAGCATTGGATTAGAGGTGGTAAGAAGAAGGAGGGGGTGGTAAATGTTAGTGGTCTGAGTTGAGACTTAAATGATCACATGGGATGCATTTAAATATGTTAACTTTGCTCAAACAATTGCAGTTTTTGACAGATGCTGAACACCTAAGCACCCAAATCTTTTGTCTATTGGGGACACAAGTGTTGAGATCTCTGCATTCAAGTTAGTAGAGCTGCTCATCAGGAATGGCCACTATGAAGCGATAACACTCTGGCATTAAAATTATTAATATATTATGATGAATATAATGGGAATTTTCCCAGGCCCAGAAAAACTAGATTCAGAAATACAAAACTAGTGCATACACTTGTAAGCTATAGAACACTGACAGCATTACAGGTATCCCAACCTTTTACATCTATACATCAGAACTAGGGATGTACCGATACCAGTTCAAGACCGAGTACTGATACTTTCTCAGTACTTGCCAATACCAATTACCGATACCCATTTTGCACTTGGATGCTTTTAGCCCTGGTTCACACCAGTGCGGCTTTGAAAATGAGCTACTTCAGTGTGATTTCAAAGCTGCAGATCAGTACGATTTGGACCTCCGATTTCATGGTGGCTTGCGTCCTTGTTTAAATGCAGTCAATGCAAGTTGCAATTGAATTCAGAAAAGTAGTGCAGGAACCATTTTTCAAAGTTGCTGCGACTTGAGTTGCAATGATTTGAACAGTTCCATTGGTGGCAATGGGGTGCAACTTAAAGCCATCGTTTTAGTAGCGGAGCATTTGCACAAGTACTCGTGCAAATGCTTAGTATCGGCACAGAGACCAGTGCAATGCTAATTATCAGAACAACCCAATGTCTATTCACAAGGAGGGAAAAATAAGACTGCACATACTGAACTCACCTGTCCATTGTCTGTAATAGCCATGGAACACGTTGGACCAGCTGCAATAGCAACCACTGCCTTGCTCTGCAGCTGTGCAGACACTTTCCGAGGAGTTTGCTGGTTTGTAGTGGTCCCTGTGCCAATCTGTCCACAATTATTATAGCCCCAGGCATACACCTAAGTTATGAAAACCAAAACATTTAGCATAAGGCAATTAACACCTATTTAAAGGGCATTTAGAAATATAAAAAAAAAAGTTCCATACTTCAGACACAAGTGATGCATTTCAATTGCAATAATGATAGTAAGCCTTGTAACTTTTCAACTTGGAGAAGTCTTCTGGCAAAATTTTATGACAACTTTGTGGCCTAAACCTATGGTTGTCAGGTGTGAATATATAGATTATTAAACTGCACTATTAATAGGATAGCTGCATAACCATTTGCAATGAACAATGCATTATTCCAGTGTGACAATCTACCTTACTCACTGCACCCCAACATTGATCTGCATATCATTCTAGGCTGCTAAATGCAATATTCATGACTTCCATACACAAAAATTGATCTAAATTTTTAGGGCTCACATGGGTGCTCAGCCTCATGTAGCATTAAGAGCTGTACGAGTCCAGGTCTGTGCACCTGCCAAACATGGCTGTGCAAGAGAGTATTCAGCGGTTACATGTCTATTCATTAGGGCTGCCTGCATGCACCTGACCACTTTGAGGTAGACTGATGGCTCCAACTATGGCCAGGGCAGTGCAGAGCCATTTCCTTTGGGTGCTTTGGAGTGGAGCACAGATGGAAAGACTAGGTCATCATTAAGGTGGAAGACTGATATCACCTTAGGAAGAATGGATGGTCTTGGGTGTAGAGACTACCTTGTCCTTGTGAAGCATGAGGAATGGCTCCTTACAAGAACGCCAAGGTCAGACATGTCCAACTATGACAAAGGTGATAGCAGCCAAGCCGGCCACGTACAGGAAAAATCATTTAGGAGAATTTCACTCATGGAGTACAAAGGGTGGTTTCTGCAGGGCAGAGAGCCATACTGAGATACCAAGGAAGAACAGAGTGCTGTAAAGGAAGCATGAACCGAGGTACACCTTAAAAGTAACTTTTACATTTAGAAAAAAAAAAAAAAAGTTAACAGGTTATACTTACCAGCTCTGTGCAATAGTTTTGCACAGAGCAGCCATAATCCTTTTCTGGGATCCCCTTGCTGGTGCTCCAGGCCCATCCTCTTCAGCAAGTTCCCCCATAGAAAATCACTTTACCTGGGGGCAACTGTGCAGGCTTGCTCCCAACCCTCCTAGTCTGCATCTACCGACAGGACAGGCAACTCTGCCCCGCCCCCCACTCCCTCATTGCAGCATTTGATTGACAGCAGTTATCAATCTGCCCAATGAGGAGGGAGACCGCAGCAAGAGCCGCAGCTTTTGTCCACATCGATGGAACGGACATGGTTCAGGTAAAAATAAGGAGGGGGCTGGGGGGCTCGCCAACACAGGTTTTTTTACCTTTAATGCATCAAGGTAAAAACACTTGAGGCTTTAGAATCACTTTAGCTAAAGATTTAAATAAATGTTTTGACAAAAGGCGAGGCCAGAGATTTCTAACAAAATGGACAAAAAAAAAAAAGCCGGAATACAAGCAACAGTTATCTCTGGTGCTGAAGTGCCTTTGTACAAACCATGCAAGGAAGGATTTTAGGTACAAGAGTACAACTGGGGTAGCTTTACTTGCTTTCCAAGTAGGAATGAGACTCAGGAGGTCCTTCTGTCCTTTAAAACCTGGGAGTCAACATCCATGCCATTTAAGCTGGAGACTAAGAAGAATGGAATAGAGGCCCCTGAGACCAAAGGAAAGTTTGGAAGAGGCCAAGGGTCTCCTAGTAGTTCCCTCTTGATACAGAAAGTGGCAGCTGAGGTAATGCAACTTCCAGCTGTACACTCCTGGCACATGCACAGCAGAGATCACTAGACAGTGTGGCTGCATGACTCCTGGCACCCCCTCGGGGGTTGATGTAGGCTACAGCTGTGGCATTACATAATTGCATAATTAGTCAGGGGGAACCAACACTCCAGAGGAAGGCAAAAAAAAAAACACCACACACCACACAAAACAAAAAACATTGTATAGAATGATTCAATTTGCTCCAGGCAGGGTCTTCCTGATCCCTCTGGAGGCAACTGGATATTCCTTGTCTGATTGCAGAGATAGGGGGTCCAGTGTTGCAAAGCCATCTTTATTACTCAGAACTATAGGATGTCAAATGGGGGCTTGGCTTCCAACAATAGACCATGTTCCCTGAACTGTGAAGGACTGGACCAATCCTCCCCAGCCTGAAAGACTAGCATTTGCAGTCAGCACTTTGTAAGGAAAGAAGGACTTCCTCATTGTTCCAGGTTTTAGTACCAAGCTGGTCCTAAAACCATTTCCTTCACAAACACATGCAGTGACTGTCAGTGCTGTATAAACTGTATGTAGCCTCAGCTACATACAGGGCAGCGTTCTGGCAGCAGGATAGGGATTTCTCATCCTGGAACAAAAATGTAGTCGGGAAGAGTACTGCTCAGCCATTCACGGGTCATTGTATTTTCTAAACGAATACAAAGATTCATCTGGAGAGGCATGAGGATGACCTCAATATCCACCTCAGCCAATAAGAAGCTTTGTATGCATTCAGAAAATACAGAGCTTCCTGTGAATGGCTGAGCAGTGGCTTAGCCAGACTATTTTGTTTTGGGAGCAGGATGGAAGTTCCCCATAGTGCCTCTAAAACACAGCACTTTATAATGTATGTAGTTGGTGCTACATACAGCACTGACAATCACTGCACGTATTCATGAAAGAAAATGTTTGTTTGGACCAGCTTGCCCCACATGAAATAAAGGTAACTAAATAATGGCTTTTAAGGCTGGGCTGGAGATCCACCAAGCTAGGGAATTCCTTGCTTGGCTGGGCAGTAACATGGGTAGGTCAAGAAAAGGATCCCGCTTGTTCCACAGCAACACGATGCTGTGTTGGCGAGATCTCAAATTTGGCAAACAGCCTCAAAAAAGGAGGCAACTATGAGACCTAGAACTAATGGAGAATCTGAGGAATGTCTCAGACCTCAAGTTCCGAGCTCTAAGAGGAAGTTTCATCCATAGAAGGAAACCTTACGTTGGGATGTGTCCAGGATCAGACACAAGTATTCCAGGTGAAGAGAGTTGGAGAGCAGATTTGTAGAAGTTGATCTGGATAGTCCCTGTGGACATTTGCAGATAGCTGAAGGCAGACTAGTCTTTCAATTTCAAGAGAAGGCCATCTAGATAGCATGTGACCAGAAAGCCCAGAGTTCTTGGAAGAGCAAGAAGAGCTACAAGGACCTTTGTAACACTGGAAGCAGAGGACAGGCCAAATGACAGTGCAACAAACTGGAAGGGATTGCCTCCTACTGAAAAAGCATAGAAAGCGCAGATGAGGATAAATTATAATATGCAGCTGGACATCTTAGATGTCTATAAATGCTAAGCATTCCCATTATCTGAAAAAAAAAAAGAAAAAAAAGAAAGGGAAAGGGGGAACAAAAAAAAAAAAAAAAAAAAAGGAATAACTGACCTTGCGGATTCATGAGAAATTTGAATGTAACTGAGGGATTTTAAGGTCCAGGATAGGATGAATACCACCAATGGTCTTAGGCACCATGAATACAATCTATTGAACCAACCCTGTAGGGGTACTGGCACAACTATTCCCTGGGACAATAGATGGTTCAAGACATTCTGCAAAACACTTTGAGAACTTTTTGCACTATATAGAGCCGGGTAACAATTTTCAGAAGGAGTGAAAATCTTCTGGATTGACCCAATTGTCAAAAATTGATAATGCTATTTGTTCATTAACAGGGAAATGTCTTTAGATTTGGAGAATCAATTGCACAGCACAATGCCATGGCTTCTGTAGATGGCAGCATTTGTTGTGCGACGCTCTCTTCAATAATGCAGCAATCTGCAGAAGAAAAATCTTCAGCAGCTTTCTCCAATACTGGCCTAGTGTCTTGACCCAGATGGCCCTCCTTGCAGAATTGAGGAGGGCCACTGACTTGGCCATGTCCTAACAGCTTCCACTGCCACATCCACTAGGTGTGCCACAGCTTTGCTCACGATCTCTAGCGAGTGTGACTTCCTTTGAATTGTTCCCCTTAGTGATATGGCTGAAGAGTATGTGTAGCCAAGTATCCTTGCTGATGCCAAGGCAAGAGCCAAGGCTGCCGCATTGGCATTCCACGCCCTTCGGTCTATTAGGTTACCCGAGTCCTCAAAGGACAGATCAGATTTCTTCGAAACCTGTGAAAGGACTCCATCCAATTTGGGGGTCTTGGATTTCTCCTCTTCCCCAAATGGAAACCTACTTTTCCATGTCTTGAGTTTAAGGACTTTCCTCTCTGGGTCCTTTTAATTCTCTCAAAATAACCTCTTTGAGGGTCTGGTGGAATGGGAAGCCTTTTGACTGAGTTTTCCCCAGTCCCCTTATACATCTTTTTCCAGGCTGACGCCTGTCTTGGAGGCTCCGGGATGTCCTCAGAGGCATAAATTCCCCTGAGCAGCCCCTCCATGGGAAAGAGGTGTCTAGTGTGCCTGGAACCCCCACTGTCCTGACTGACCCAGAAATTTTCTCCTCAAAAAAAAAAAAAAAAAAAAGGAGCTTTGGTCTGACTCCCCCACCCCAGAAGTGGGAGGAGGGGGGTCTCTGCAGGGTTCTCTGGCTTCTGGCACATGTACTCTCCTGAAAAGGGGTACCCTCCCTAGAAGACAGGGTCTCTGCCACTAGTGCTAGGCCCTTCTTTAGATGCCATCACCGTTTTCAGAGACTGGAGTGTAGCAAACATCTGACTGTACTGAGGAAGTCCAGCACTGCTGAGGTTTCCTTTCCCGACAGTTTGTGGCTGCATCGATAGCAAAAATGGTTTCACACGATCCTGTGGGTGGGGGGGGGGGGGGTCATAGGGGGGGAGACCATCTACCGACTTCTGGTCTAAAAAAAACAAAAAAAAATTATTAAAAAAAAACTTTTCGCTGCCGGGAAACTATCAAGAACTGAGGTGCAAGGGCAAGGGAGGGGCCTTTTAACCTCATGTTTTGATTGCGTTTCCGATCAGGTGGACCAGCCATCTCAGGTGTGCAGTCCTGGAAGATAACTAGAGAAAAATCAGCTTTTGTCAAGAAGGCCACTTGTGTGTCTGAAAAAGAGCTAGAATCAGATGCAAAGATTGGTCTTAGAGCCAGCTTCTGCTCCGATGCAAGAGGTGCATTATCACTGACATCAAGTATTGCGTGGGTCTTCAGCAGACAAATATTAACCTGTGGTTCTGAAATTATACAGGATTTATATAGCCTCAACAGTTTGCGCAGCACTTTACAACATGGGGGCAGACAGTACAGTTACAATACAACTCAATACAATACAGGAGGGATCAGAGGGCCCTTCCTTTTGCCTGGTCGCCACCATGGCAACGTGTGAGGGCATTCTCTTGTGTGGTGCTCACAAAGTAGTATGTATATGTAGGGTAAGCACCTCCAGGAAGAATGCAGCAGTCCAGGTGTAGACCATCTAGTGGTGAATCCACATGGCAAAAAAAGGCTGGAGAAAGTGTCTAAAAAGCTTAAAAGGGCTCTTGGTGGCGGTAAAATGTGCAACCAGTGGTATGATGTAACATTACATTAACATTTACATTGTAGCAAATACTGTAAAAGACTAGGGATAGATTTGAATTGTAACGATCATATGCATACAGGGTGACCCTGAACTGTATTAGTACACTAGAACAAAACTGAGGATTTATGAAGTGGGGCAGGATTACAGGGGAGGCACCCAAGGGGCAGGTCCTCGAAAGCTTTGCCAAATGTCCAATCGCCTAAAGACGAAAGCTCAGGGTCTTATGAATACTTTGCCTGTGTAATGTACAATTAAGATAAGGTTTTTGGTTCTGGGACAAGGGTTAAGCCCTTTAAGGTCAAAGCAAAAATGCAATTCTGCAGCAGGTGACACTTAGTCAGAAACACAATCAACATTCAATTTACATCTAGTGATGAATTTCAGCAGTGTCTTGGGAAGCAGCGGACTAACTTAAAACTACAGATTGTGGAAGGAGAATTCTAAGGGATGCTTCTGCTGGCAAATTGTTAATCTGCAGACAGCTCTGGTTTTCTATAACTGAAAGCCCTTCTCAAATGTCACTTATATGTTGGTAAAAGCAGAGCCAGTTGTGTGTACAAAAGGCTTTACAGAGCTTGAGGTTGTTTCAGACATCCCTAGGACTTTAAACTCTTGCCATAATAAACCCTAATCTATGGCAAAATACTGAACAGGGTTTCTGAATTCTCTACAGGAGTAGTTCCGTATGGTCTATTGCTAAAAATTCCAGGGCTTTTACAGATGTATGTTACAAAGCAAAATTAGTGTGAATAATTTTTTTGATAATGTACATAATTACCTCTCCATCCAAGCACAGGACCAGAGAGTGATGAGAGCCGCAAGCCACCTGCACCACCTTCTTTGGTATCAGTTCAGTACCAATATGGACAGGAACTGTACCCTGGACTGTATTGCCGTTCCCAAGCTGATTATATCCATTATGTCCCCATGCATACAGCTCTCCATCTAAGGGAAAAAAAAAAAAAAGTTTTAAGTATTAGTAATACACTTTAAGACCAAGTAGGTACACACCCCAACTAATTTCTGCACTCACAGAAAAAGCATTAGCTTGATTGTAAATATTTTTTCATGTAACCCTTTGTGACAGAGGGTATAACAAATGTTAATGACTGGGCACAATTTTGCAACACTGACATGTCCTAGTTAAGAAAAAACAAGTGTACATAATAAGAGCCTGGTCTTTGTGCTGGGAGCACAGTGTGTAGCGTGCCATCAGCACAAACACTGGGACACAACTGTATATGTGGCCTTATGGATAAATACCCACTGCTGTGGGGCCACATATATGTGAACAGTTGGCGGGAAGGAGTTAACTAAATACATTTTATA
Source organism: Rana muscosa (assembly GCA_029206835.1). Lineage (NCBI taxonomy): Eukaryota > Metazoa > Chordata > Amphibia > Anura > Ranidae > Rana > Rana muscosa. Next base: position 997,269,071 of record CM055117.1, on the reverse strand, counting down.
ATCAGCGGTACAAAGTCAGTTAATACCTTTACGCTACTGACAGTCAAAACAAAAACAAAACAAAACAAAACAAAACCAAAACCAAAAACAAAAACACACATCCATCAGATGGAGATATAAGACCTATAGGAAGCATAGGAGCAATAGGCTTATAGGAAAAGGAAATGCCAGTTGAACAGGCACAATGTAGTTATGTATATGACAATTCTATGAAGGATGGAGGTACCTTCAGTAGAAACCAGGCCATGAGGGCCAATGCCATAACTAATGTCAGTTATTTTCTTGCCACAAAGTATGGCATCACATACCTTCGGTACAGACCAGGACATGAGGGCCGCTGCCATAACTAATGCCAGTTATTTTCTTGCCACAAAGGACATCAAGTCTCCTTGGGACCATAGTGCTTTGATTATCTCCAGTTCCAAGACAATTACTGCAATTCTGCCCAAATGCAAATACCTGCAAAATAAGACAAGACAAGACAATTGGGCTGTGCACACTACAAACTAGTTCTATACAAAACAGTTGAGGACGACTGGCAATGGCTGAAGTTTTTACCCTGGCACCCACATTCTACACTTGGTTGCCCCACTATTTAGCATGAAACTCTAGCCAAGTTTGATAACCTGACAATATTAAGATTCACTTTCTTTGTTACCATCGGTGTTCCTCTGCATCCAATTCTCGTGAGCCATTCTTCCAATTTCCAATCTGATTTGCATTCTCTTTGGAAAATCCACCATAAGCTGATGGCAGAGTCACTTTATGCATGATTTTTTAGCTCCAGTGGACCTTAAAGTTACTGATCATTATTCCCAACCAATATTACATAGCATTTAGAGCAAGATGGATTGCAAAGGGATATGGAAGCCTGGCCAAACAACCTAGCAGCAATTAAAGTGGTTATGGAGGAAAGCGTTTTAGAGGAAGAAATGGCCGACATCTTACCTCATGGTCAGTAGTGTAGATAACTTCATTGGCACAAGTACCAAAAACACAGGCTTGCCGAATGGAGGACACCTCCTGGGGTGAAAGCAAAGTGAATAAAGGCCACTTTCCAAAATCAACCATGTCTCTATAGTGTTTCACATCAGGGATACCAGGTATCAACACCTACAAAGAACAGAAAAAAAATAAAAAGTACTTCAGTAGCCATTCAATATTTGATAGTATGATATATGATCTCGCTTAGGTTACCACTACATTTTGGTTGGCAACACATAGTGAAGCATGGACACTTACACTGCACAAAAGTATTGTGTTTTCTCCTATGCATGAGGAGGGCATGAGGAAGTTCATGTCTGCATTTACTATTCTATACACAAATGGACCATTTTGACCAATGTTAAATGAGGCTAAACGGATCTGGACCCTCATGCAGGTAAAACCAAGGACGTACTTTAATGGCCCCTCAGTAAAGCAGCACACACCGTCGCAAATGGAGAGAAACCCCATTTAAGTATCACTAGTCTGAGCTCTCCGCTCAACCAATGTAACAGAAATTGTCCAATCACCAGCACTGTCACAAAAGAACGTGGAGAGAGTCACATGCTCCTCCCTACCTCAAAGAACCAGGTATTACCAGTGGCTAAACAGAGCAGCAGGGGAGGGTAGGAAAGGAGTATATGTGCTGCTGGCAGGAGGGGTATATTCATGCAAGTGTTACTTTTCCCTGCATGAACAGGTTTGCTTTAAAGTGATACAAAATTATTATTTTTTTTAGAAAAAATAAGTTATACTTACCTGCTCTGTTTTGCACAGAGCAGCCCAGATCCTCCTCCTAGGTCCCTTGCCAGTGCTCCTGGCATCTCCCTCCTGTCGGATGCCCCCACAGCAAGCAGCTTACTATGGGGGCACCTGAGCCAAGCCGCAGCTCCATGTGCCAATTCAAACAGAGCTGTGGTTCAGCCCTACCCCCTCTCTCTCCTGATTGACTAACTGACAGAAGTGGGAGCCAATGGCGACACTGATCTGTCTCAGCCAATCAGGAGGGAGAGTCCCAGACACTCGAGCACATCGCTGGACAGAGATGGGGCTCCAGGTATTAGGGGGGGGGTCGCTAAAACACAAAGTTTCTTAATGCATTAAAGCGGGGGTCTGCAACCCGTCGATGGCAGGCTACCTGTTGACTGCGGACAGGTCTACACCGCGGAGCCGACCCCTGCCTTCTACCGGACTGGTTCTCTCTCCGCCATAAAACGTGCCTTCGGTTCTTTTTTCTCCCCCCCCACCCATGCCCCTGCCACTAATCAGTGAACAGCAGGGAGTAAGCCAGCACAGCTCAGGACAGAGGGTGGGCGGAGGAGCTGGCCAAGTTAACTTTTTACAATAACACGCAGGTGATTGGTTGCTTCCTCCTGATCTCTGCTGTGTGCAGACTGCAGAGGTAGGACGCAATTATGCAACACTGCTATAGGAGGGAAGCCAGAGGTCACTGCTATAGGGGAAAGGGGGAGAAGAGAACGCGTTTGCGATCTACATTTGGGGTTAACAATGTATCGTCACCCACAGTAGAACACAAAGACATTGCGTTTTGAACACGGCACAGAAAACACACATGGAACATGCCTTTCTGGCACCACGTTCTGGTGTTAACCGGCCCTAACAGGACAGTGTTTGTTACCCAAAAAAAATAAATAAAACGGATCCTGTTCCCTTAAAGCCATTGGCTCCCACTGCTGTCTATCACAGCCAGTGAGGAGGGAGAAGGGGCATGGCCGAGCTGCACGCTGTCTCAGACACAGGTGGCTTGGGAGCGAGCAGGCACGAGTGAGCAAGCAGCTTGCTATGGAAGCACTTAGATGGGAGGAGCCAGGAGCGCCAGCAGGGGACCAGAGAAGAAGATTGGAGCTGCTCTGTGCAAAACCATTGAGGTTTATTAACCACTTAACGACCGCCCACCGCCGATTTACGTCGGCAGAATGGCACGGACAGGCAGAATCACGTAGATCTACGTGATCGCCTTTGTGCAGTTGGGGGGTCCATCCGGACCCCCCTTCACTGCAGTGAGCGGCCGTTAAGTGTTCGGGAGCGATCAGGCATGAGGGGGCGGCCGCTCGATTCCGCCCCCCCCCCTCGCGATCGCTCCCGGCCAATGAAATTGCTTCCTCCGCCATGTGATGTAAACACAGGCTGGAGGAAGTGATGTCATCTCCCTCGCCGCGGTCTTTTCGTTCCCGGCGCCGAGGAGTGAAGACAGAGGTTAGTGCTCCAACAGTCCACTGACACGTAGGTACACATAGGCACACAAATCACCCCCCAGTCACCCCCAGATCACCCCCCAGGTCACCCCCAGATCACCCCCCAGGTCACCCCAAAGCCCCCAATCACAGTGTCACTGATTGCAGTGATCATTTATTTTACTGATCACTGCATTTAGTGTCATCTGTGATTGTAAAAAGTTGCAAGGCAGTTAGGATTAGGCCCCTTTAGGTCCAGGGTAGCCCCCTAACAAAGGTTTAACCCCTTGATCACCCCCCAGGTAACCCTTTCACCCCCTAACTTCAGCGTCACTAAGCGATTGTTTTTCCGATCGCTGTATTCGTGTCGCTGGTGTTTTAGATAGGCAGTTTTTTTTTTAGGTTCGCCGCAGGTTTTTATTGGTGTCAGGTACCCCCATATTTAACCTAATAAAGGTTTTAACCCCCTGATTGCCCCTAGTTAACCCTTTCACCAGTGATCACCATATAAAGGTTACGGGTGACGCTGGTTGATTAGTTTGCTTTTTATAGCATCAGGGCACCCGCCGTATATAACCCAATAAAGGTTTAACCCCCCTGATCGCCCGGCGGGTGAGATCAATTAGGTTTTAGCGCCAGAGAGGGTCTGCGTCGCCCCAGGCAGTGTTAGGTTAGTGCCAGTAACGCTAACACCCACGCGCAAAGCATACACCCCCCTTAGTGGTATAGTATCTGATCAGATCTATACTAGCATCCCCAGCAGTTTAGGGTTCCCAAAAACGCAGTGTTAGCGGGATCAGCCCAGATACCTGCTAGCGCCTGCGTTTAGCCCCTCCGCCCAGCCCAGCCCACCCAAGTGCAGTATCGATCGATCACTGTCACTTACCAAACACAACACACATAACTGCAGCGTTCGCAGAGACAGGCCTGATCCCTGCGATCGCTAACAGTTTTTTTGTAGCGTTTGATATATTTGCTGACGACAGTCAGGTGCTTTTTTTCCTGTGAATCTTACTAGTGTACCCCTAAATTTAGAGCCCAAAATGGCAAGACGAAGGTACACTAGTAAAGAGGCCTACGAGATTCTGAGCATGACAGATAGTGAAGAGGAGGTCACGTATCTGTCAGATTCAGGCTCAGAATATCTTCCCGTAGAAGACAGTGACGTCAGCGGCCCCACGTCAGATAGCTCTGACGACGAAGTTGAGGTCCCTGCTAAGGTCAGGCGTACCCGATCCCGATCTTCTGAGGTTGTTGAGGAGCAAGAACCGCAGGTCTCTCGTATCATGGAGCAGAGTAGTACTAGCACCGCTATTCCTTCTGGTGAACTGGCAAGCACCAGCGGCCTAGTACAGCCTGGACGTACATCCAGCACTGCAGTAACACTTGGTGACGTGGCGAGTCCCATAAGTGCAGTTCAAGCTGGCGAGGTGGCAAGCACAAGTAGTGTCCCGCTGCCACCAAGAAGACAAAGGCAGGCCCGTCGTGCCCATACTGCCCTTCCTGCAGAATTCGCCTATCCTGATTGGGTCCCCACCACTTCTGCAGAATCCGTACTTCCCCCATTCACTGCCCAACCCGGTATTCAGGTGGAAACAGCTGATTTTATGCCAATCGATTTTTATTCGCTGTTTTTCACGGAAGATCTCTATAGATCTATTGTGGACCAGAGTAATTTATATGCTGGTCAATTTATCGCCGCTAACCCCCAGTTGCCTAAAATTGCCAGAAATTGGAAACCAATTACGGTTTCCGAATTTAAGACCTTTCTGGGCCTTTCCCTCAACATGGGCACACATAAATTTCCGTCATTGCGTGCTTATTGGTCCACGCACCCAATTGACCACATGCCCGTGTTCTCTGCCTCCATGTCCAGGGCACGATACGAGCAGATTTTGCGGTTCATGCACTTCAACGACAATGAACTTTGTCGTCCACGTGGGGACCCTGAATACGACCGGCTCTATAAAATTCGGCCCCTCATAAACCACTTCAACGAACGTTTTGCAGCCTTGTTTACTCCCGATCAAGTTGTCTGCGTTGATGAGTCCCTGATTACATTTTCTGGCCGCTTGTCTTTCAAGCAGTACCTTCCCAGCAAGCGTGCCAGATACGGGGTCAAGCTCTACAAGTTCTGTGACAGGGCAACAGGCTATGTAGTGAACTTTACGGTTTATGAGGGAAAAGACAGTCAGATTGAGTCGGTCAACTGCCCGGATTACATAGGGAGCGCTGGCAAGATAGTGTGGAACTTGGTGTCACCCTTATTCGGAAAGGGGTACCACTTGTATGTGGACAATTATTACACGAGCGTGCCACTGTTTAGTCACTTGTTTGATCATAAGATTGGAGCATGTGGCACCGTGCGACCTAATCGCCGGGGCTTTCCCCAGCGGCTTGTAGATGCCCGTCTTAGGCTGGGGGAGAGAGCCTGCTTGAAGTGTAATAACTTGCTCGCTATGAAGTGGAGGGACAATAAGAATGTTTTCCTTCTTACCTCCCTTCATGCAGACACGACAGTCCAAATTCGTACGGCGACTGGTGTTGTGGAGAAACCCCTCTGTGTCCACGAATATAACCAAAATATGGGAGGGGTGGACCTCAACGACCAGTTGATGGCGCCGTATCTAATTGACCGTAAGGCGAGACGCTGGTACAAAAAAGTGTCTCTATCATTATTCCAATTGGCTTTGCTGAACGCTCATGTGCTATACAGAGCTTCAGGCGGGACGTTATCTCTTCTAAAATTCCAGAATGAGATAGTCACAGAACTCCTGTATCCAGGCGGTTCTGCACCTCACCATCCCCTACCAAATGCAGTAAGCCGGCTGCATGAGAGGCATTATTCGTATGTCCTCCCGAGTACCCCTACCCAAAGCCACCCCCAAAAAAGATGTCGTGTCTGTAGCAAGCGCGGATTTAGGCGTGACACCCGTAGTTTTTGTCCACTCTGTCCTGACAAGCCTGGTCTTTGCCAAGGTGAATGTTTTGAACGCTACCACTCAAAAGTGAAGTTTTAGCGTAGGGTACAGCATTTCACAGACTAGGACACACTTACACAGGGTCTCCCAAGATGCCATTACATTTTGAGAGACCCGAACCATTACAGTTGTAAAGTTACAAAAAAAAGTGTAAAAAAGAAAAAAAAAAAAAAAAAAAAAAAAAAACGTAAAAAACAAAACACAAAAAAAATATAAAATAAAAAAAACAAAAATAGTTGTCGTTTTATTGTTCTCTCTCTCTCTATTTTCTCTCTATTGTTCTGCTCTTTTTTACTGTATTCTATTCTGCAATGTTTTATCATGCTTGCTTTTCAGGTATGTAATTTTTTGTTTTCAGGTGCGCCATTCAACTGCAGCGCGGAATTATTTATCTTGACAGCAACAGCGTTTGCTCCCACGATACATAAAGCCGTGACTCCAGTGCTGTAGGAGGTGATTTCACCACCACAGTTAAAAAAAAGAGCATATATGCCGAAGCATGGGGGCAGCAGGGGCGGAGGAGCGATTTTGCTCCTAATGCCGCGTACATACGGTCGAAATTCCGACCGTGTGTACGCGGCATAACTTTTTTGCGGGAGGATGCCCCCATGCTTCGGCATATATATATATTTTAGGCACAGGTTGCGTTAAAACATTTTTTTATTTTTTACTAGGTTTTGTTTTGGTATTTGCTTTGCAGGTATGGCATGGTAAGGTCTTACTGTTGTACTGTAATGTTACTTTGTTTTAATGTTAACCACCATTTGCTTATCAGGTACGCCATTCAGTTGCAGCGCAGATCTATTTATCTTGACAGCAACAGCGTTTGCTCCCATGATACATAAAGCCGTGACTCCAACACTGTAGGAGGTGATTTCACCACCACAGTTAAAAAAAAGAGCATATATGCCGAAGCATGGGGGCAGCAGGGGCGGAGGAGCGATTTTGCTCCTAATGCCGCGTATATACGGTCGAAATTCCAACGGAGGCTTATCCGTGGAAAAGTCAGACCGTGTGTACGCGGCATAACCTTTTATGCCGCGTACATACGGTCGAAATTCCGACGAAGGCTTGACCGTGTGTACGCGGCATAACTTTTTTGCGGGAGGATGCCCCCATGCTTCGGCATATATGCCCATCATTAGAAGTGGGTGGATGAAGGGAGGTATTCTAATGGTGGGCATACCCACCAATCAATCTCTTTTTTTCGTTCAGCCAATAGGCTGTATGAAAAAAAAGATTACAATACATGTCCAACAAGGACCAGCAACGTACTGGTATGTTGCTGGACTTTGAATGTTTATACCAGAATGATGCCTGCGGGTTTAGGTATCATCTTGGTATCATTCTTTTCAGCCAGCAGCCGGCTTTCATGTAAAAGCAATTCTAGCAGATAATTAGCCTCTAGACTGCTTTTACAAGCAGTGGGAGGGAATGTCCCCCCCCCCCGGATATAAAAAGCGCCATTGGGAAATTGGGAAAGCATTTTATCACACCGATCTTGGTGTGGTCAGATGCTTTGAGGGCAGAGGAAAGATCTAGGGTCTAACCCCCCAATTTTTTTCAAAAAAAGAGTACCTGTCACTACCTATTGCTATCATAGGGGATATTTACATTCCCTGAGATAACGATAAAAATGGTAAAAAAATTAAATATGGAAGGCACAGTTTAAAAATAAAATAAAAAAGCCAAATAAATAATAAAAAAATAAAAATAAAAAAAAACCACCGCTGTCCCCCCCTGCTATTGCGCAAAGGCGAACGCAAGCGTCGGTCTAGCGTCATATGTAAACAGCAATTGCATCATGCATGTGAGGTATCACCGCGAAGGTCAGATCGAGGGCAGTCATTTTAGCAGTAGACCTCCTCTGTAAATCTAACGTGGTAACCTGTAAAGGCTTTTAAATGCTTTTAAAAATGAATGTAGTTTTGTCGCCGCTGCGCGTTTGTGCGCAATTTTAAAGCATGTCGTGTTTGGTATCCATGTACTCGGCCTATGATCATCTTTTTTATTTCATCAAACATTTGGGCAATATAGTGTTTTTTAGTGCATTAAAAAAAGTGTGTTTTCCCCCCAAAAAATGCGTTTGAAAAAATCGCTGCGCAAATACTGTGTGGAAAAAAAAAATGCAACACCCACTATTTTAATCTGTAGGGCCTTTGCTTTAAAAAAATATATAATGTTTGGGGGTTCAACATAATTTTCTTGCAAAAAAAATTTTTCTTTCATGTAAACAAAAAGTGTCAGAAAGGGCTTTGTCTTCAAGTGGTTAGAAGAGTGGATGATGTGTGACATAAGCTTCCTAATGTTGTGCATAAAATGCCAGGACAGTTCAAAACCCCCCCAAATGACCCCATTTTGTAAAGTAGACACCTCAAGCTATTTGCTGAGAGGCATGTTGAGCCCATTGAATATTTTTTTTTTTTTGTCCCAAGTGATTGAATAATGACCAAAAAAAAAAAAAATGTACAAAAAGTTGTCACTAAATTATATATTGCTCAAACATGCCATGGGCATATGTGGAATTACACCCCAAAATACATTCTGTTGCTTCTCCTGAGTACGGGGATACCACATGTGTGGGACTTTTTGGGAGCCTAGTCGCGTACGGGACCCCAAAAACCAAGCACCGCCTTCAGGATTTCTATGGGTGTAAATTTTTGATTTCACTCCTCACTGCCTATCACAGTTTCGGAGGCCATGGAATGCCCAGATGGCACAAACCCCCCCAAATGACCCCATTTTGGAAAGTAGACACCCCAAGCTATTTGCTGAGAGGTATTGTGAGTATTTTGCAGATCTCGCTTTTTGTCACAAAGTTTTGAAAATGTAAAAAAAGAAAAAAAAAAAAAAAAAGAAAAAAAAAATGTCTTTCTTAATTTTCAAAAACAAATGAGAGCTGTAAAATACTCACCATGCCTCTCAGCAAATAGCTTGGGGTGTCTACTTTCCAAAATGGGGTCATTTGTGGGGGTTTTGGGCTATTTTGACATTTTATGGCCTTCAAAACTGTGATAGGTAGTGAGGAGTGAAATCAAAAATTTATGCCCTTAGAAACCTTGAAGGCAGTGCTTGGTTTTTGGGGTCCCGTACGCGGCTAGGCTCCCAAAAAGTCCCACACATGTGGTATCCCCGTACTCAGGAGAAGCAGCGGAATGTATTTTGGGGTGTAATTTCACATATGCCCATGGCATGTGTGAGCAATATATCATTTAGTGACAACTTTGTGCAAAAAAAAAACAGTTTGTCATATTCCCGCAACCTGTGGCAAAATATAAAATATTCCATGGACTCAACATGCCTCTCAGCAAATAGCTTGGGGTGTCTACTTTCCAAAATGGGGTAATTTGGGGGGGTTTTGTGCTATTTTGGCATTTTATGGCCTTCGAAACTGTGATAGGTAGTGAGGAGTGAAATCAAAAATTTACGCCCTTAGAAATCCTGAAGGCGGTGCTTGGTTTCCGGGGTCCCGTACGTGGCTAGGCTCCTAAAAAGTCCCACACATGTGGTATCCCCGTACTCAGGAGAAGCAGCAGAATGTATTTTGGGGTGCAATTCCACATATAACCATGGCATGTGTGAGCAATATATCATTTAGTGACAACTTTTTGTAATTTTTTTTTTTTTTGTCATTATTCAATCACTTGGGACAAAAAAAAAAATATTCAATGGGCTCAACATGCCTCTCAGCAATTTCCTTGGGGTGTCTACTTTCCAAAATGGGGTAATTTGGGGGGGTTTTGTACTGCCCTGCCATTTTAGCACCTCAAGAAATGAGATAGGCAGTCATAAATTTAAAGCTGTGTAAATTTCAGAAAATGTACCCTAGTTTGTAAACGCTATAACTTTTGCGCAAACCAATAAATATACGCTTATTGACATTTTTTTTACTAAAGACATGTGGCTGAATACATTTTGGCCTAAATGTATGACTAAAATTGAGTTTATTCGATTTTTCTTATAACAAAAAGTAGAAAATATCATTTTTTTAAAAATTTTCGGTCTTTTTCTGTTTATATCGCAAAAAATAAAAATCGCAGAGGCAATCAAATACCATTAAAAGAAAGCTCTATTTGTGGGAAGAAAAGGACGCAAATTTCATTTGGGTACAACATTGCATGTCCGCACAATTTACAGTTAAAGCAGCGCAGTGCCGAATCCCAAAAACAGGCCTGGTCCTAATGGCCCGAAATGGTCCGGGGCTTAAGTGGTTAAAAAAAAAAAAAAAAAAAAACCCACACTATACGCAAGTGCATTTACCTTAGTGTAATGGTTTAAAACCAACCCATTTATTAACTGAACTGGTGGTTCTGTCTGTACATTTGAGCCCACTGCAGTGAAAAAGTGGACCCCCATCCCCTTAAAGGGGCAAATCTACACAAGAGGCTGAAAGTGTTTGAATTTGTATGAGTGACATCTGGCCCATTGGGTATCCTTGGAGAGGACTGTCCTATGCGGGTCCAAATCTGGAGGTGAGGTGGAGCACGTGGGATTTCGGTATATTTTGAGGTGCAGCACTGGCGTTGTGGTTAGTTAATTTTTAAACTTGAATCACTTATGTGTTGATGTAGATTTTGTTGTAGCACTGGAATTGGGGGTTCACAAAATATCAATGTATATTTGTACTGTAATATATGCTTTGCTGCATTAGGGAAAGTTGTGCATAAATTATTAGTGTAGCAGCACAGCACTATAATACTGCATCACTATTCTGTGATGTGGGAACACGACAGGTGTCAGCGGCAGATAAAAAGGTTGAGTCACAAGGCAATTTAAATTAACGCAGAGGTTCACACTCACACACACACACACACATATATTGTCAAAAGTATTTGGACACCTGCCTTTACACACATGAACTGTAATGGCATCCTAGTCTTAGTCCATACGGTTCAATATTGAGTTGGCCCACCCTTTTGCAGCTAGAACAGCTTCAACTCTTCTGGGGAAGGCTGTCCACAAGGTTTAGGAGTGTGTCTATGGGAATGTTTGACCATTCTTCCAGAAGCGCATTTCTGAGGTCAGGCACGGATGATGGATGAGAAGGCCTGGCTGGCAGTCTCTGCTCTAATTCATCCCAAAGGTGCTCCATCGGGTTGAGATCAGAACTCTGTGCAGGCCAGTCAAGTTCCTCCACCCCAAACTCACTCATACATGTCTTTATGGACCTTGCTTTGTGCACTGGTCCAAATCATTTGGTGGAGCGGGGATTATGGTGTGGGGTTGTTTTTCAGGGGTTGGGCTTGGTCCCTTAGTTCCAGTGAAGGGAACTCTTAAAGCGTCTGCATACCAAGGCATTGTGGACAATTTCATGCTCCCGACTTTGTGGGAATAGTTTGGGGACGGCCCCTTCCTGTTCCAACATTCCAATGACTGCACACCAGTTCACGAAGCAAGGTCCATAAAGACAGAGGAGCGCTTTTGGGGTGGAGGAACTTGATTGGCCTGGTCCATAACATTAGATGGCGGAAGCGATGTCAAACGTCACTTCCACCCAATGGTCTTAAGGGGAAACTCTGCATTTATTTTTTATTGTATCTTAGGTGTAAATATGAGATCTGAGGTCTTTTGGACCCCAAATCTCACATTTAGGGAGGTCCTGTCATGCTTTTTTTTTCCATTATAAGGGATGTTTACAAGTGACCAAAAAAAAAAAAAGCGTAAAAATAAAAAAAGTTAGAGAAAAAAAAAAGTGTAAAAGTGCCCCGTCCCGCCGAACTAATGCGCAGAAGCGAATGCATACGCAAGTCGCACCCGCATATGAAAACGGTGTTCAAATCACACATGTGAGATATCGCCACGATCGTTAAGAGCGAGAGCAATAATTCTAGCACTAGACTCAAAACATGCAACCTGTAGAAGTTCTTAAACATCGCCTATGGATATTAAGGGTCAAAGTTTGTCGCTGTTACACTAGCGGGCACAAATTTGAAGTGCGACATGTTGGGTATCAATTTACTCAGCGCATTATCTTTCACAATAAAAATTAGGCCAACTTTACTGTTGCCTTTTTAAAGTAAAAAAAAAAGTGTATTTTTCCCCCAAAAATTGCGCTTGCAAGACCGCTGCGCAAATTCAGTGTGACAAAAAGCATTGCAACGACCGCCATTTTATTCTCTAGGGCAGGGGTAGGCAACCTCGGCCCTCCAGCTGTGGTGAAAACTACAAATTTCATCATGCCTTTGCCTCTAGGAGTCATGCCTGCAATTGTCAGGGTCTTGCAATGTCTCATGGGACTTGTAGTTTCACCACAGCTGGAGGGCCGAGGTTGCCTACCCCTGCTTTAGGGTGTCAAAATAATATTATTATTATTATTATTAATAATAATAATAAATAATAATAATGTTTGGGGGTTCTAAGTAATTTTCTAGAAAAAAAAATACAGGATTTTAACTTTTAAAAGCAACAAATGTCAAAATGTTTCATGCAAAAAAAAAAAAAAGCTCTGGCAGCATAAGGGTTAAGGGCTCATGTGAATGAGCACCATTTCTCCCAGCACTAGCTATCAGAGTGAAATCCCCCCGCACAGAGGGGACACAAGTTCTGGCGATTCCTAGAAGCTGGAGGGGTTTCCTTCTCACTTCCGGTTTTGACTCTGGAAAAGAAAGTGAAGGGAAATCTCCCCAAGGGAGACACCTTTTAGTGATGTCCCATGGTGGGGTGTCAGAGTGTGTATACATCCCTGACACCATGTGTCCGCCGGTCTCTACACATTCAGGAAACCATAACAGGCAGCTTCCCCCCCTTACCGGGAAGCCAGGGGGAGCGGGCGTGGCTATCGGTATGAGGAGAGTGGGTCTCCGTTGCCGTCTGCCACCCCCTGCGCTATATCTGGCTCCCTCCGCCCCGCGCTCTGTTCCTGGACCTGAGGTTCAGCTCTCGCTCCCACAACGGGTGGAGGAGGGGGTAGGCCATGTCACGTGACCTGCTATCGCTGATAAGACACCGGAGGGCAAATGGGTGTGTTTTTTTTTTTTGGGCTTAAGTATCCCTTTCTGATTGGTTCTACGTGCTGTCGGGAGTTGCGATTGGTGGAGGGATTCCCGCCCCCCTTCTCTATTGGCAGGATTGGACGTGACGTCAGTGTATAAGTAGCAGGGTTGAGTGCGGCGCGGCCACCGGTGGGTTCCTGTAGTCAGGTTTGTGTGAGGTGTGCAGCTTTGCTGAGTATGAAGGGGGAAAGGCTGCCAGCACGACGGTGGATGGTCTGTGATAGGAACCGGGGGAGGGAACGTCCTATGGGGAGCCCAGGTTACCATATGGCCCTCCTAGAGTGGTGACCACTGCTAGACTTCACCTTGTGTCCTCAGGACTGGACGTTGTCACCTCCTGTCATCGTCACTTTACTTCTTCCAGGACAAAAACTTCCATTTAAAGTGACAGTAAACACAATCCTCCTCCTCCTCCTCCAAAGACTATTCCAGACGCATCCTCTGCTTAAAGTGATAACCGCACAACCATAAGAGCTCTATGATGAACATTTCCCCCACACACCTCTATGCTTTTATCCCTAAAGCATGTTCCCCCCCCCCCCACTTTATTTCTTAATCCCATGTTCCAGGTGAACCCGAGTGCCATATATGCGGTTGTCTGCCGATTCCATACAAGGTGGCGCCGTTCCGCCCTCCATACAAGGCGGCGGCGCCATTCCGCCCTTTGACCTGTGTGAGATGTAATCTTGCGCATGTGCAGAAAAAAAAAAAAAAAAAAAGTGAGAATCTCCTCGCTCCCTGTGCTGCTAATTCTTAAGTGGCAATGTTCACCGCGAGTCACATGGGGGCTTTTCAGAAAATTCTCAATGGGCCAGCGCACTCTCGTGGAGTGTTGAGAAAGGCCCCTCTAGGAAGAGATTAATGACGTACTAAGCACGCTGTCCATCACCCGCCAGTGATGTAATTTCCACAAAAATTGGCCAAAATCTCCCAAGTGCCATGGGTTGTGATACCATCAAAGACGCCTACCTCTAAGGCCCCTTTGACACGGGCTGTCCAATCAGGTCCGCTTGCCAGTTTAAGGGCAGACCTAATTAGGCCTTCCAGTCTCTTCTACACATGCCGCCATCCAATCCGATCCTGTCGGCCATAAACAGATGGTGGTCCTATTCCCCATCCCTCCATCAGATGGAAACAGACAGGCGGTCCGTTTCCAACTGATTGCCCCATAGAGAACAGCGGGCCTGTCATCTGCCTGCTCAGCTGAGCAAGCGGATTGCAATTAGCGGAGGCACCCATGTGAAAGGGCCCAAGTCATCTTAGAATGCTTTAAGTCAGGGGTGTCAAACTGACTTCCATCATGGACCACATCAGCATTATGGTGGCCCTCAAAGGGCCGGTTCTATCTGCAAGTTCTAGATGTCCAGAGCCCCTTCATCATCAGATAAAAAAAAAGAAGTAATCCGGATGGCCCCACGTCAACAAAAATATCTTTACGCGTTTCACACCGTAACTACTGGTGCTTACTCAGAGCTATGAGTAAGCACCAGTAGTTACTGTGTGAAACGCGTCAGCTTTCTGTTTTATTCCTTTGCTGTATGGGCTGTCATTAATAAAGATATTTCCGTTGGAGTGTGGCCATCCAGATTACTTATTTATTCATATGCTTTTTGCCTACTAAGCTGGCACCCATACCTGATGGGGGAGGAGATACTGTGGCCAAGAAACCTGGGAGCGGATTCTCTTGTTCTTCCCCCTCACCATCAGAACTCAAGAGCCCCCCACCGTCTTACATCGTAGTCCACCCCCTTACTTTGTACTGCTGAAGGGGGAGCTGGGAAGGAGAAAGTGCAGGGTCTCGAGGAGGGCTGGAGTCTGCTGTATGCCGAGACCAGGGGAGGCGGAGGCAGAGACAAGGGGGTGCTGCGGCTGCATAGAGAGGCGCAGATTCTGTAGGAGGAGTTCTGTCACTCCATGCCACTCCGCAGCTGCATTGAGAAGTGCAGAAGCTGTTGAGTTCTGTCCTCCTCTCTGCTGCCGACTGCTGAGACTGGGGGAAGCAGAGACATGCCTCCCTGCAGCTGCATGGAGAAATGCAGAAGAGGTTCTGTCCTCTTTGCTGCCAACTGCTGAGACGAAGGGAAGCAGAGACATGCAACTCCGCAGCTGCACAGAGAAGTGCAGAAGCTGTTGGAGTTCTGTCCTCCTTTCTGCTTCCGAATGCTGAGTTGGAGGTGAGCAGAGACGTGCCTCTTTGCAGCTGCGTGGAGAAATGCAGGAGTTCTATCCTTCTCGCTGCTGCCTACTGCTGAGATAGGGGGGGGGGGGGAAGCAGAGACATGCCACTCCGCAGCTGCACGGAGAAGTGCAGAAGCTGTAGGAGTTCTATCCTCTCTGCTGGGACAGGGGGGAAGCAAAGACGTGCCTCTCTGCAGCTGCACAGAGAAATGCAGGAGGAGTTCTGATGAGGGGGGTGCTGCAGCTGCAGGAGAAATGCAAAGACCACAGAAATGGCCTGGCGGGCTAGATTTGTCCTGCGGGCCTTTTGTTTGATACATGCTTTACATGGTGGAGAGTTTACTACCAATTTACCCAGGGCTTTTTTTCAGCAGGAACGCGGGGGGGGGGGGGGGGGGGGAACGCAATTCCGGCACCTCCAGCACTAAATGTATGTAAGGGGTGCGCTGGAGGGTCTATTGATGCTGGTTGCAGGGCGAACTATTGTCACTAGTGGGGATCTGTTTTTGTGTGAGGGTCTATTGTTGCTAGTAGTAATCTACTATTGAGGGAGAGGTCTATTGTTGCTGAAGGGTTTATTGATGTTGGCTGCTGGGAGACCTGTTGTTGCTGCTGGGGGGGTCTAATGTTGCTGGGGGTGGTATTTTGTTGTGGGTGGTCCATTGTTGCTGTGTGTGTGTGTGGGGGGGGGTCTATTATTGTGTGAGGGAACTATTGTTGCTGGGGTGGGGTCCATTGTTGCTGGGGGTGTCTATTGTTGTGTGAGGGATCTATTGTTGCTGTGGTGAGGTCTATTGCTGCTGGGGGGACCTATTGTTGCTGGGGTGGGGCCATTGTTGCTAGGGGAGTCTATTGTTGTGCTACAGATCTATTGTTGCTGGGGTGGTGTCCTATTGTTGCTGAGGAGAGTCTAGTGTTGTGTGAAGGATTTATTGTTGCTGGGGTGGGGTCTATTGTTACTGGGAGATCTATTGTTGCTGGCTCCATGGGATCTATTTTACTGCTTTTCTTGTTTTTAGACAAGAGCAAACTCCATACAAATTATTTAGCACCACAAAATGAGACTTGGTACAGTACTGGGAGGTGGGTAGGGATGAAGGGGCGGTGCTCAGAAGAGCATAGGGGACGGAGACAAGGGGGGGTCTCGGAAGGGGGGAGTTCCTGCACCTATTCTCTGAGAAAAAAAGCCCTGAATTTAACCATTTGCCTTCCAAGCCTATTCTGACACTTCTACATGTAAAAATCTGTATATATTTTTTTTTGCTAGAACGCCATTTAGAACACACACACACTTTTTTTTTTCTTCAAGCAAAGACCCTAGAGCAATGATGGCGAACTTTGGCATCCCAGATGTTTTTGAACTACATTTCCCATGATGCTCATGCAATGTAGTGGAGCATCATGGGAAATTAATTTCCAAAACATCTGGGGTGCCAAGGTTCGCCATCACTGTCCTAGACAATAAATTGGTGACAAACTGCAAGTGACAATATACTCTTCACTTCCAGTTTGTGAGACCATAGAGCTGATCAGGGACCTTCTGGTCCTACATGATCTCTGGTCAGCCGGTGGAAATTCTGGCTGCAATCCCAGGTTCCCCCAATGGGACAAGAGAGCTCAGGAAGGCAGCCTGTAAAAACAATCCAGCGGCTAATTACCAAAAAGCGGCCTTAAAAAAAATAAAATAAAAAAAATAAATACTGGGATGATGCCAGTGGCTGCTGGAATCATCCCGGTATAATCACTGACTCGTCATAGCACATGCCGAGCTGCGTGTCTTGGCCAATGATGATTAAGCAGGGGGGGAAGAGATCCTTAGTAACAGCAGCACATATCACACACACACACGTTACATATAGTTAGACACAGATTTCACCCTTTGATTGTCCTAGATGTTAACCCCTTCCTACCCAGTGACAGTGCATATTATTAGCACTGCTCACTGTATTAACATCACTGGTGATGTCTGTGTCAGATTTCCTGTCGCACTATCACAGTCCCATTATAAGTTGCTGATCACTGCCATTAGTAGTATAAAAAATAAAACACACAAATTCCAATATATATCCCATAGTCTGTAGAATAGATGGTATAACTGTCAGACAAACCAATCAATAAACACTTATTTGGACTTTTTTTTTTTTCTATCAATGACATAGAATACATTTTGGCCAAACTTTATTTTACATTTTTTATTGGATGTATACCAGAAAGTACAAAAAAATTAAAAATCCGAGTGGTGATCACATAGCACCAAAAGAAAGTTTGATTTGTGATAAAAAATGATATAACTTTAGTTTGGGTACAGTGTGGCATGACTGCGCAATAAAGGGGCAGAACCTTCCAGAGGTCAAGTAGATAAAGTGCAACTAAAGGGAGTGAGCTACCTTTCCTCCAATGAGCCTGTCCCGCAATGGCATCTTATCCTGTGTGCTAGTCTTCATTGGCTGGCGGGGATGACGTTACTCCTGTGAATGCATAGGAGGCATCATTCAAGCATACAGTGCATTGTTCGGGGCTGTAGGTTGAGCGGTGCATGCACCGCTCAGTTTACATGCCAGACAAGACAGTGAGCAGGCAAGTCGGGGCATTTAATTGCAGAAGAGACAGTGCAGGTCTCTGCTGCAATAAAAAGTTGGCCTGCAGTTAGTTTGTTCTAGCAGAATTTTAGGCCCCGTCCACTCTTGGGTGTAGCAGAAATGCGCATTTTCACCCATGTTTCCGCAAACACACAAAAAAACATGCTAAAATGTGATGCACTTGCAGTGCCATTATTTCTTTATGGCACCCAAAACGTGGGGAGCAATTGTGTGTTTTCTCCGAGACAAAAACATGCGTGAAAACGCACTTGGCTCATGTCCAAAATGTGATAGTCCTGGTTTATGGTGCAGAGGAAGACCCATTCAAAATGAATGGTGCCGTTCCAAAAACATGCTTAAAAAAATAAAATTAAAAAAAATCATGACACTAGATTTAACAGGGTCTTGGTTCCACTTTAAAAACGGATCTAAAGCCTCCTATCCTTTACAACCAAGGAAGCTGCCATCTTAGGCCAGGTTCACACATGTGTGTGTGCTGTGGTTTTGGCGTGTTTTACACGCGTTTTTAGGGACGCTCCCATTGGCCTCCATTTGGATGTGTTTTCATGAAAGCACGTCAATGATGCAGCAAGAAAACTGCACTAAGTGCTAAATGAATGGGATAATAAGAGTCTGAAATAAACTAAAAATATGAATATGAAATGATCTGCAGTTGCGGTGGTGTTGCACATGTGATCAGTTATAAGATCAGACATTTGATGGCATGACAGATTAGCTGGGAGCACAAGCAACCGATATCCATATCCAGCATGCCTTGAATGCAACAGACTTGAGAAGCTGTTAAAGTGTCATTAAACCAATTTAAAAAAAAAAAATTCACATAGATCTTCCTTTTTTTCCCCACAAAGAATTGCTATAAATAATATGTTACATGGCAAAAGAAGCTGCCCATATACCTTTTTGAGAAGTAGATATACCACAGTCATGTGACACCACTATATCGCTTCCCATAGTACTCTGATATCTGGAGGAGGAGCAGTGACATGTGATGTGATGAAGCTATTTACATCACTACAGTAAGTGTATAGGGCAGTGGTGGTCAACTTTCTTCATGTGGAGGGCCTCAAGTGCAGCCCACCACATCACCAAAGAGCCGCAGGTGAAATTAATTTCATTATCAGGGACAGCAGACACACAACAGGATATACTCATGCTATGGGCATGATACAAGAGATGGTCAGAGACTGCAGACACGATACAGGAGATGGTCAGAGACTGCAGACACGATACAGGAGATGGTCAGAGACTGCAGACATGCTATAGTTGTTGGTGATTGGGGGCCTGTTTCAGTAGATGGCCGTAGACCTGGAGACCTATTACTAGCTGCTATAAAATCGCTACTATAACAATAGTAATAGGAAAACACAGATTAGGGGCTGTACAAAAAAAGGGGCACAGGTTGGCCACCAGGGGTATAGGGTCTTCCCGATTGGTGCTTTTGTGGCCAAATGCTGCCAATGAACACTCCTTCAAGCACATCTGCCCCTGCTGTATGACGCTTGATGGAGGGGAGGGATTTCTCTGGCTTTGCTTGCGGCATATATGCAGTGAGAGTGGCAACACTAATATCAGCTGCCATTAGGTTAGCATCTGTAACTAGGAAGTGAAAAGAAATGGCAGGATTAACCAGGCATTTACAGATATAGAGTAGATGCGCAAATAAAAGGCTTTGCTATAAGATACAGTACTTAGTTTTACATACAAAAACACTTAAGTTTTTGAGTTTACTGACAGTTTAAATCAATATATTTAGCTCCGCTTTAACCACTGGGCACTGAAACCCCTTCCTAACCAGACCAATTTTCAGCTTTCGGTGCTCTCACATTTTGAATGACAATTACTCAGTCATGCAACACGGTACCCATATGAAATTTTTGTCCTTTTTTCACATCAATAGAGCTTTCTTTTGGTGGTATTTAATTACGGCTGGGTTTTTTTGCACTATAAAAGAAAGACTGAAAATTAGTTTTTGTTATAAAATTTTGCTAAATTAGTAATTTTTCTAAATACATTTTGGCCAAAATTTATACGGCTACATATCTTTGGTAAAATAAACCGAGATTGGTGTATATTATTTTCTGCTCTCTTTCTCCTCCGTATTTTTTAACTATTTTTATGTTCATATTCACCTCCACACCCCTCTTATGCGCTATGTCATTAACATGCTAGTGTTGTTCCTATCTTCCCGTGTTCGCCCCAGGGGGAGCACCCTTTCGGGTGCCTCAGTGCACTGCATTCTTGGACTAGTTTTGGTGAGCCAGGTTTGTGTCTGCTTTTGCAACTTACTCCTTTTATACTTTGTTATTCATTTGTCTATGGCTAATATTGCTATACACAAATATAAAACAAATTTGATAATGTACTTGTATGTGTCTTTTTTAGATTGTATGGATAAAGACGCCTCTTGAGGAAGCGGTTTCTACTGCGAAACATGTCAGGGATACGTCGCTTACATCAATACTACATCTCTGCCCATCTGTGGAGTTTGTGACCCCCTCTATTTTTTGTTAATTATATTATGCATTGTCACTATTGTGATTATTTTGTACTATATATGTTGTTATAAAAAATGCTTTAATTTTTATAACCACTTTGTCTGGGTGCCGCAATAGTCCCTCTATATATCCCCACCCCTCCTTCTACAGTCCAATTTCGGGATGATGGCACCCCCCCCCCCCCCTATTTATACATATATACATACATATAACCTTCATGACGTATATTATTTGGTGTTATAGAGTACACAAGCTATGGTGCCAATCTCTGAAAATTGATCACACCTGAAGCACTGATGGCCTATCTCATTTCTTGAGACCCTTACAAGCCAGGACAGCACAAATACCCCCCAAATGACCCCTTTTTGGAAATAAGACATTCCAAGGTATTTAGCAAGAGGCATTGTGAGTTTTTTGAAGTTGTAATTTTTCCCCACAATTCTTTGCAAAATCAAGATTTTTTTTGCCACAAAATTGTCATATTAGCAGGTTATTTCTCACACACAGCATATGCATTCCACAAATTACACCCCAAAACACATTCTGCTACTCCTGATTATGGCGATACCACAGCTTGGCCACATAGGAGGCATAATGAGTCTTTTGAACTGGTCATTTTTTTCTACAAGTTTTTGGTAAATGTGGAAAGAAAATGAATGCATTTTTTTTTTTTACACACACAAAGTTGTCCATTTATACAATATTTCTAACACATAGCATGTACATACCAAAAATGATACCCCAAAATAGATTCTCCTACTCCTCCCGAGTATGGCGATACCACATGTGTGAGACTTTTCTACAGCCTGGCCACATACAGAGGCCCAACATGCAGGGAGCACCATCAGGTGTTTTAGGGACATACATTTCTTAAATCTAATTTGACTACCTATTACACTTTTGTGAGGCACTGTAGTGCCATGGATGAGCATGAATGGGGATGGATGAGCCGTGGATTGAGATGGCCGAGCATGGATGGCCGAGTACGGCTGGGTGTGGCCGAGTACGGCTGGGATGCCTGAGCATGGATGAATGGATGAGTATTGCTGAATATGGATGGCTGAGTATGCATGAGTATTGCTGAGTGTGGATGGCTGGGTATGACAGAGAAATGGCTGGGTATGGATGAGTATTGATGGCTTGGTAGGGATGGCTGGATAGCTGAATGTGGCTGTAAAGGGCACAGAGCAGCGCTGTGGGCACTACACATCCAGCCCACAGTGCTGCTGCAACCGTTCTCTCCCCTTTCCCCTCACACTGTACAGATTGGTATAGAGAGGAGAGAGAGGAACCGGACATGACGCCGGTTTGTTTACAAGTGATCGCTCCGTCATTTGACAGAGCGATCACGTGGTAAACGGCCGCTGTCAGCGGCTATTTCCAGCGCAATTCTGGGAGGACATCAATGTACGCCCTCCCAGAGTTATCAAGCCGCGCTGTAGCCGTCATTCTGCTATAGCACGGACGTTAAGTGGTTAAAATAGAACCAAAGGGAGGGTTATAACAGTTTTATTTTTTGCCATCTATGTCCCATTGAGGAGATTTCCCTTCACTTCCTGTCCCATAGCCAAAACAGGAAGTCAGAGAAATCTTTCCTAGGTGAGGTTGTCACCAGAGCTAGTCCCCCCATTGGAAGATTTATCTCTAAAGCCTAGTACACACTGCTATTTTGTTCACCACAGCGAGGTACGCAATTTCTTCATCTGCCCCCTGCTGCCTTCTGGGACCTGTGTGTATCCAACGGGGCCATTCAGAAAGCATGTGCAGTATGAAATCGGCTGTGAAGCCTGGATGCTTCACTGCCAGGTTTCCCTTAGTTGCAATGGCAACTAATTGTTAATGGCACCCCAAACATGGCAAGCAGAATTTGCTGCGCACAAAACCACAGTATAATGCAAAAGCTCAGTGAGCTACTTCACTACATGTAGTGCAGCCCATTGAAATCAATGGGCAGTCCTAAGCGTGTCACAAAAAAAGCGTGCATTTTAAGGACCCAAAATTTGTAATTTTCTTTCACTATCGGTTATAATAGCAATTGGAACAAATGGAGAGGGTGAATCTTTGTAACAGGGACACAGATAACAACAAAAATCTGACAGGTGTTCTAATCCCTCTCCACTCATTTCTTTCTATAGGAGGATTGGGGTGAGATCGAGGGCGACCTGCGAATTATATTTTCTTATCTGTAAGCAATAATCAATCCTTTCCATTTGGATATGTTAACTTATCCGCAGGCGCCCTCTTGTGTTCACCTTCAGTACTTTTCCACCTGGTCGCTATGTGTTCTCTGTGGCCGCACAGTGCCCCCTCTGCCTCCTCGTCCTGACTACGGTGGTGGTTCTTTTTGCGTCTTCTGGTTGGTTCGTTAATCCCCTGATGAAGCAAATAGGTGAAACATGTCAGGATATCACACAAACATATAACCTCTGTACAACTTGAATTTTATAAGCCCTTTATATTTTTGTACCATAAGCCGTAGTTGACCCGCCTATAATTTGCTTTCTGGGGACTCCCTTGTCCCCTCCACATCCATTTTTTCATACAACTTGAATTTTACCTGTATGACCACCCAAATGGAAATGTACAATGAAACACAATGATCTGATCAGATTTTTTAATTCGGTTTATAATAAATTTTACTTATTTTTGGTTTCTATTATCTGTTGGCAACGCTATAATCCCACCCCAATCCTCCTCCTATATTTTACTTTTTGGGATTAGGTGCCGGATGCTATATATGTACTTATGTCGGATGAAAAATATATAAATTACATTTCCTACGATTTTTTTTCTGCCTCTTGCGAACTCCTGAACCTCTCCTTTTCCCCACACTTAAAACTTGTTTATAACAAGCAGTGCACATTAGTTGTGGTCATGTGCACTGCCCTATGCAGCATTGAAAGGTACTTTGATTTAAAGATGAACTTTTGTCCCTTTTCTGTGGCTCTGCTGTTTTCCAGTGCCGCCGTTTTTTTTCTACTGTGAAGCGTGCACAGATGTGTAGAATTTTAGTTCAGTGTCACTTTAAAGACTTACATCACCTTTTCAACGTTACACCCATACTTGGGGTGTGACATGGTGGTGAGGGACACCCCCCCCCCCCCAGCAGGATTGCAGGGTTTTTCTTTGCTTCTGTCACTTTTAAAAAATTTGCGCAGCTATGTGGGGCTCCGCCCACACAGCAACATCATTCATTTACAAGGATCTGTGAATGACTAAATTAAAAGTCCCATCTGCCACTACAGCAGAGGGACCTTGTAGTTCTCAATGCAACACAACGGCGGTCATCACTGACTTGTACTCTGTTCACACTTCCTGTAACCAAACGTCCATACATTGGTACGGACCAGCAGCTGCAGAAAGAACGTGGAAAAACCTGTGCATTTGCAGGATCCTATGAAAAATAAAATGCATTTTTTTGCCTGTAAATATGGGTGCATTTATTTTTCAAAAGATGGTTTTAATGTCATTCTACTCAATTCATCCAAAACTGTCAGTAGATGCTATATTACATTTTGCTCATACTCGCTCATCCACTAGACTAGAGCATTTGTTTTCTGTAGACTGAAAAAAAATCCTGGTTGCTCCTGCTGCTCAGTGTCCCTCCCTTCTTGTCTGTGTCCCTGCTGGTGCCTGAGATTTTGTAGACCAGCTGTTGACATCTACTGGGCATGTTCCAGTTTCAGTTGCCTCCTAAGCTGTTCATGTTCTCCTTTTTCTCATCTGTAGTACTCCAAAGTGTATACATGGTAAATTACATTCCCCTCTTTCCCTCCTTCTCCATCATGTCCTCATATTACTAAACACTATGGGGGTGGGATATAAGATGGTGATTAATGGAGGCTTCACCTCCGTTAGTTTCAGCACATACACACCATAGACACAGGAGGGAGGGGCATGACACAGTGTGATTGGCAGAACCTCCTCCAGATCTCTTTATATTGTGAAGTAAAAGCTTTTGTCAGTCAACTTAAAGCGGAGTTCCACCCATATAAAAGTCAGCCGCTACAAAAAGTGTAGCGGCTGACTTAATAATCGGACACTTACCTGTCCAGCGATGCGGGTGAACCAAGCCCCGCTCCTCTCCCCCTCCTCTCTGCGGCACCGTCACCCAATGCACACTGCCTGCCAAAAACAGGAGGGGGCAGATACAAGACCAGTCACCCCGCACAAGCAGAAAGAGCAGCACTGACAGGGCTTTACTACAGGTAGCTCCTGTAAAATTTCACACTGGATTACGGCACAGATCTTGAAGAAATACACAAAGCATACCAAGATTCAAAAAAAAAAAAAAAAAAAGGGGGTACACACGGCGCAATAGACAAACTATAACATAAAAGAGCCCCACGCCGTTTTTTTTTTTAGGCGTAGGGGGGTTCCCCTTTAAATCCATACCAGACCGAAAGGCCTGGTATGCTCCTGGAGGGGGAACCCATGCCGGTTTTTTTATTTAAAATTTGGCGCGGAGTTCCCCCCCCAAGATTCATACCAAACACAGTGCCTGGTATTGGTGGGGATCCAAGTCGGATCCCTGTTCATTTAAAGTCGGACGTTTGTCAACTTCAAGTCGCAGGGCAAAGTCGGATCCAAAGTAGGACGGCTGTCGTGTCGCACCAGTGTGAACCCAGCCTCAGGGGCTCATCACACCAGGTGCAATGGGCTGCACAGCCTTTCCCAATACATAGAGAAGGCGATTTGCATTGATTATATAGTTAGGCTAGTTTCCATCAGCTAGCATTTTTATGTGCTAAAAAAGTATGGCACGCTGTACTTACTATCACTACATTGTGTTGCAACGCAGTACCCATAACGAATAGTATTGAATGAAATGTCACTTTTTGTCATTTTCAATAAAGTTTCAAGCGGAAATAAAATAAAGTCTAACAGGTAGGATTTTTATGACAGAAGAGACCTTATAGATCTTCTAGAAAAATGTGTATATCCAGGGCGCTCCAAGCATTTGAATCCTGACAGATAAAGTCTGTGTTGGAGAGGGTAACAAATCTTCACACACTTTAGGCAGCACTCAGGGAGACAAGCAATCTCTAAAGGAAACAGAAAAACAAACAAGGCGCCTCCAAGTGCAGAAGTATAAAACTTTTAATATCCCCTAAAGGGTTAAAAACACTTACAAGATAGTGGATGAAACAGGCACGTAGCAGGTAAGTGCGTCCAGGAGATGCTCCAGTAGCAGGGCAGTCCCAGTCTGATAGTAAAGCTTCCAGGGAAGTCTACGACATAACAGCTAATTTGTGCTGTGAATGTTCAGAGGACACAGTAACGCTGGAGCCTGGGGATGACGTCAGAGGAAGCGAGACAGAAACCAGCATGGAACACAAACAGGAAGTGGACAGGAAGTGTGTCATAGAGGCGGGATGCGTTTCAGAACAGCTCATTGGTTCCTTCTTCAGCCAGTGAGGAGAGTTCAATAAGGGCTAGACTTCTTATAGTCTGTGTTGTAATGGGGGTGGGACTTGTGGACGGCAATCGAATAAAAAGCAAGTGTTTTAGAACGCTGCCAAATGACTATACACTGTTTACACACACAGATAAAATAAAAAACAACAATAGAAGGAGGACCATTGCTGGACAGCATAATAGGACAGAAACTGCATACTACTTTTTGCTCAGTCTGCATACTCATTTTTTGTTGGGGGAAAAAAATGATGTATGACAAAAAAATTTAAACATAAAACATAATCTATTTTTGATGATATTAAGATCCATATATATTACAGTTAAAACAGGGAAATTATTATCAGGGGGAATAGGGATATGCATACACATATGTATATACATATGTATGCATACATAAAAAAAAAACACATAAAAAAAAACCCGCATAGGACACCAGACATAGAGGAAGTTAAAAACGGGGGAAATATTATCAGGGGGAATGAGAATATGTATACACATATGTGTGCATACATAAAAACCACATGAAAAACACATAGTACACCAGACATAGAGGAGGATGAACATTATAGAGGATTGCTTTATACAATGGCACCAATTTCAAAATCCTCTAAGGGCCAAAACACTTAACGAAAAAAATCAAGAACAGGAATTATTAACAGGGGGAATAAGGATATGCATGCATACATAAAGACGCATGAAAAATGCATTGTACATCCGACATTGAGGGAGTTGAAAATAGGGGAATTATCATCAAAGGGAATAAGGATATGCATACACATGTATATATATGTAGCGCTACCCCCAGTTAAGAGAGCCGCTGGTTTGTTTTCTCTGGCCCTGTATACAGCACCGCCAACCCCCGGCAATCTGGCTCGACCCACTCTGGCACAGTTAGTCTAGGGATAGCTTCCTATCACTCTCAGGTGTAAGATACTTAACAGTTCCTAAATAGACAGACAACACTCTGAGGCAGGAATATGAATAGGTAATAGCTTTACTATAAAATGGTGGCATAAAAACATGACATGCAACACTTACATGGGTCTGCAGAACCCTGTATCAACCAATGCTACAGAGGCAGCACTATAAAATGGCGCCGCGCAGTATCCACCACGCGGAGCTATTATGGCGTGCACGCCTTAAGACACAGCAACACAAACTTTATAACTTTCCCCACCTATGTCAGGCCTGACAGTGTATGAAATAGTCCCCTTTCCCGAAGGGAGTAAGATTCTCTTCACCGGCCAGCTTTCGTTGGTGCACTTGAAGAAATGAACCAACTGTAATCCAAAAAAAAGTGGCAACTCGTAGCAACAGTATGCAAACAGGGGGGGGTGGTAGGCACTTCAACTCTGTCCCAACTACCGGACCCCCAAAGAACACTGGTGAGCGAACAGTGGGCCTAGGCAGTCTATAGGCCTGAATATAACTCAGTCTATGGATATGGGCAGGTGCCCGCTCACCGTTCCAGGCGCGATCCCAGCCTGGGTCTTCCACCGCGTGTGTCCATCGCACACAGCGTCTGCAACCGATCGGGTCCCCGATCCAACTGGAGTCCTACACTGACGATCCAGGATCCACCCAGGCTCCGCAGGACAGTGAAAGGCTCTTTGGACTTTGGGTAAGGCCTTAGGCTTCAGGCCTTCCCCCACAGCAGATCCACGCAGGATGACTTGTTGCTTGAAGCGCGTTGTCCCAAGAGAGCGAGCTTCCCCCGCCCTTCTCTTAAGTAACCTCTCCCAAGAGTCTCTGCGGCGGAACCTCCGCCCTGAGGCCGAATGGGGCTCTGGGTACTGTAGTCCCGGGGGCCTTAAAGAAAACCCCGCTACACATACATAAAAAACGCATGAAGAATGCATAGTACACCAGACATAGAAGAGGATGAACAATATAGAGGATTGCTTTATACAATGGCACTCATTTCAAAATCCTCATTTAACCCTCCAGGGGCCAAAACACTTAAAGAAAAAATCCAAAACATTTCCCTGCGACAAAGCTTGCGAAAGCGCTCAGGTGATGGTAGGTCTCTGGGCATCGCCTCAATCACCCAAACCGAAAGACCTTCAGTAGATTTTTGGTGATGTTCAAGGTAGTGCCTAGGGACACTATGATTGTCTAGACCAGGGGTGTCCAAACTTTTTTCAAAGAGGGCCAGATTTGATGAAGTGAACATGCTTGAGGGCCGACCATTTTGCCTGACATTCTTTAAACCATTAAAATTTGGTCGAAGTGTGTTTGTTCGAGCACTAATACACTGCGCAACACAAATTCTCTTGCCTTTGTGGCTGTGTGTGGTGAAGACATGAGCTTAGGCGTGTCATTTGGATATACCGTATTTATTGGCTTAAAACACGCACCTTAACTTTAAAAAAGGAAGTTTCAGGAAGAAATCTTACATTTTAAATAAAGAACTGTGAAGCAAAATAAGGGTCAGTGCCCATCTGCAGCCTCACAAGTGCCATGAATGCAGCACCCACCGTATTGCCATGAATGCAGCACCCACCGTATTGCCATGAATGCAGCACCCACCGTATTGCCATGAATGCAGCACCCACCATGATTGCAGCACCCACCGTATTGCCATGAATGCCACACTCCATTGCCTTTAATGCAACACCCACAGTGCCGTAAATGCAGCACCAACCATACTACCATTAATTCAGCACCCACATTGACATGAATGCAGACTCACCATTCGTCAGTGCAGCCAGCATCATGTCCATCTGCAGCCTTGAGGAGACAGGGAGGGGGCGGGACGAGCGCCGACAGACATACAGGAGAAATTCCTGTTTTCTCGGCTGCCTCTTTAATTGAAAGTCCCGCCTCCTGTGATGGACAGAACAGTTGTCCAATGGCAGCACAGGAGACAGGACTTCCTTTTACACAGGATGCCTGCAAGCAGGAAATACTCCTGTATCCTGTACGGCACTTGTCCTGTCTTCTCCAAGGCAGCAAGCATTTATATCTTTTGTGGTCCCGGCGCTCGGGGATTCGTTGGGGGCCACAAAAGATATGTCAAAATTATCAGGCAGGCCGTCCGAAACCGGGCCGCGGGCCAGACTTTGGACATGCCTGGTCTAGACCATCGGTAATAAAATGGCGGTGTTCACCAAACCGTTTGCGCAGTGGTCTAATGGTTCGCCCTACATAGAACAAACCACAAGGACATGTCAAGCAATAGACTACATGGTCAGAGAAACAAGTCTGGAAACCTTTGATGGGGTACGTTTTTCCTTTTACACAAAAGTCCTTCTGGCCATGCTTGACAAACCTACAGGTCTTACATAGGGGATTTCGGCACTGATACATGCCTGAAATAGCTAAAAAATGTAGGGATAGATTACCCTGGCGGTAAGGGTTTTACTTTTAACTTACTTGGTGCCACTTTACCTTTTATGTTAGGGGCCTTTCTATAGGCAAATTTTGGCTTTTTTGGTAAAGCAGGGACAGGGTGTTCATCCTGCAACAATAAGGGCCAATGTTTCCGCACGATGCCCTCCATCTGTCTGTGGTGGGAGTGAAATTGAGTTAACATCACCAAAAATCTACTGAAGGTCTTTCGGTTTGGGTGATTGAGGCGTTGCCCAGAGACCTACCATCAGCTGAGCGCTTTCGCAAGCTTTGTCATAGGGAAATGTTTTGGATTTTTTCTTTCAGTGTTTTGGCCCCTGGAGGGTTAAATGAGGATTTTGAAATGAGTGCCATTGTATAAAGCAATCCTCTATATTGTTCATCCTCTTCTATGTCTGGTGTACTATGCATTTTTCATGCGTTTTTTATGTATTTGTAGCCACCGCCGCCCTCCTACTCCACTCTTTGGCTCGTTCACAGGAGAAGAAGGCACACAGTCTCCACCATGCCTGTACCCCCTGGGTTGCAGAGGTTAAGCACACTTGTTTTCACTTACGGGTCTTTGCAGTGGGACTCCCCTCAGAGTTGGTTTCTGTCCCTATAGTGTAAGGACAAAAGTCTCTATACCCCAAGTAACTCCAAGGTCCACACCAGCATCAACTCCAACATAGAGTTTATTTCTTTATGCACGAACATCCACAAATGAGGAGAAGAGAAAGGTGTTAGGAACACAGATCAGTTCAGGCACTCTTGTTTCTTCGCCACTCGATCCCGAGTGGGTATAGCTCACCCGGATAGTCACCCAAAGGCACTAGCAGCCAGCGTGTTACTCGAACAGTCTATTAGATGCCCTAATGGATGCATTCAGGAGATCCTCTGCCACAGAATCTATAGTGTCCCAAACCTCCTACTGGTCCTGTTGTTTAGATTCCTGTTTTCGGATGGATGACATCCCTCCAGAGAATTACTGGGCCCCTTCCTTCACTGTGATCTCTCACCAGTCCTTCGGAACGGTCCCCCCCAGCCTCCTCTTCTAGAAACAGGTCCCCTCGCAAGGCGGGACCCTGGGATTCCTCCTCCCAATGTGGGCTCCAGCTAAAGGTGCTGGGCCCAGGGCTGAAGTTGCAGTCCCAGGACTAAAGGTGCCTGGGACTGAAGTGCACGTGGCCCCATGGCCTGGAGGGCCACGCGCAATGCACCAGGACTCTGGAACCAAAAAGAACCGACCCCTCCCAGGCGGCGTCTGCCCATTATGTATCCTCTCCCGGCATGCACATCAGGCAAACCACACCCACCACACTGCTGCCGAGAGAGGACACCAAATCACTGCCCCATTACCTGTGGTTCAACGCCTAGTATAGGTGACAGCGCCACCCATACCTCTAAGGGGAACTGCACATAGGGTTGCCACCTCATCCCTTTAAACCCGAACACATATGAATTACACAGGTTCTGAGGCTAATTTAATGCAGATAAGGCACCAAGTGAGTTTAATTACCACCTTAATCAGCCACAGAACCTGTGTAATTCATATGTGTTCAGGTTTAAAGGGATGAGGTGGCAACCCTAACTGCACACCAGGCAAAACAGCAGCAAGGCAGAGTCCAGCAAATTGAAAGATTCAAGCCAACTACCACTCGAATCACCCTTAAATTTGGTATAGCAATCCCTAAATTTGGGACCCCCGGTACACATGCATACATATGTGTATACCCAGGGCTTTTTTTCTCAGACAATAGCTGCAGGAACTCCCCCATTCTGAGTCACCCTTTTTCTCCGGCCCTACCCACCTCCCAGTACCGTCCCTTTTAGACAATATAGGACCAAGTATAATTTTGTGGTGCTAAGTAATTTGTATGGAATTTGGTAATGATATCAAGAAAAGCAGTAAAATAGATCCCCTGCAGCCAGCAACAATAGATCCCCCCAACAATGGACTACCCACAACAAAATGTCCCCCCTAGCAACAATAGACTCCCGGCAGTATCAACAGATCTACGCACAGCCAGCATTAATAGACTCGCTGCCATCAACAATAGATCCCTCCAACAGTAGATCTCTTTCAGCAACAACTGACCCCCCAGCAACATAAGAACCCCCCCTCCGCAACAATAGGCCCCCCACCAGCAACAATAGACCTCCCCAGCAACAATAGACCCCCCTGCAAAAATAGATCCCCAGCAGTGAGCATCAATACCCTGCAGCACACCCCAGTACCGCTTGACATTACATACAGTCAGTCCAGGAGGTGCCGGAACTGCGTTCCCCAGCATTCCTGCTGAAAAAAAGCCCTGTGTATACATATTCTTATTCCCTTTGATAATAATTCCCCAATTTTCAACTCCCTCCATGTCGGATGTACTATGCGTTTTTATGCATACATATCCTTATTCCCCCATATAATAATTCCCCCGTTTTTAACTTCCTCTATGTCTGGTTTACTATGTGTTTTTTTTTTATGTATGCATATCCCTATTCCCCCTGATAATAATTTCCCTGTTTTAACTGTAATTTATATGGATTTTAATATTGTCAAAAAAAATTATTATGTTGTATGTTTAAATATGTCATACTCATTTTTTGTTGGGGGGGAAAAAATGATGTATGCAGACTGAGCAAAAAGTAGTATGCAGTTTCTATCCTATTATGCTGTCCAGCAATGGTCCTCCGTCTATTGTTATTTTTTTATCCGTGTGTGTAAACAGTGTATAGTCATTTGGCAGCGTTCTGCTGCTAAAACACTGGGTTGCTTTTTATTCGATTGCCGTCCACTAGGGATGAGCTTCGTGTTCGAGTCGAACATACGTTCGACTCGAACATTGGCTGTTCGATCGTTCGACGAAGATCGAACGATTTGGGCCGTTCGCGCCAAATTCGAGTGACGCGAACGGCCCACAATGCACTACGCCATCGCAGTGTCATCCAGGCGCTGTGATTGGCCAAGCATGCACTGTGACCCCGCATGCTTGGCCAATCACAGCGCCGGCAGCGAGGAGAGCAATGATTGGCCACAGGCAGGATGCCTGTGGCCAATTATTGCTGAGGGTGTTTAGTACACGCCCCACACTATAAAAGGCCGCCAGCACGGCGGCCTAGTGTAGTGTGTTCCGGAGCAGGGATAGAGTAGCATAGGCAGGGACAGTGACTGTTATTTCTTTCTTGCTTAACCTGGATTCCTTTAGTTTAGGGAAAGAGAAGGATAGGTAGGGAGAGTGTCAGTGTGTTTTGTGCTTCTGCTATAGTGTGCTTAAAAAAAACATTTATTCTAGGGACAGAAAACTCTAGGTAGGGACAGTGTCAGTTTCTTTCACTCTGCAAGTCCTTGTTTCCAGGGACCTGTAAGGACAGTGAGTTAATTGTCCTTGTGCTATATTGTGCTTAAAAAAAACATTTATTCTAGGGACAGAAAACTCTAGGTAGGGACAGTGTCAGTTTCTTTCACTCTGCAAGTCCTTGTTTCCAGGGACCTGTAAGGACAGTGAGTTAATTGTCCTTGTGCTATATTGTGATTAAAAAAAACATTTATTCTAGGGACAGAAAACTCTAGGTAGGGACAGTGTCAGTTTCTTTCACTCTGCAAGTCCTTGTTTCCAGGGACCTGTAAGGACAGTGAGTTAATTTTCCTTGTGCTATATTGTGCTTAAAAAAAACATTTTTTCTAGGGACAGAAAACTGTAGGTAGGGAGAGTGTTTTTTTTCTTTCACTCTGCAAGTCCTTGTTTCCAGGGACCTGTAAGGACAGTGAGTTAATTGTCCTTGTGCTATATTGTGCTTAAAAAAACCATTTATTCTAGGGACAGAAAACTCTAGGTAGGGACAGTGTCAGTTTCTTTCACTCTGCAAGTCCTTGTTTCCAGGGACCTGTAAGGACAGTGAGTTAATTTTCCTTGTGCTATATTGTGATTAAAAAAAACATTTATTCTAGGGACAGAAAACTCTAGGTAGGGACAGTGTCAGTTTCTTTCACTCTGCAAGTCCTTGTTTCCAGGGACCTGTAAGGACAGTGAGTTAATTTTCCTTGTGCTATATTGTGATTAAAAAAAACATTTTTTCTAGGGACAGAAAACTGTAGGTAGGGAGAGTGTTTTTTTTCTTTCACTCTGCAAGTCCTTGTTTCCAGGGACCTGTAAGGACAGTGAGTTAATTTTCCTTGTGCTATATTGTGATTAAAAAAAACATTTTTTCTAGGGACAGAAAACTGTAGGTAGGGAGAGTGTTTTTTTTCTTTCACTCTGCAAGTCCTTGTTTCCAGGGACCTGTAAGGACAGTGAGTTAATTGTCCTTGTGCTATATTGTGCTTAAAAAAAACTTTTTTTCTAGGGACAGAAAACTCTAGGTAGGGAGAGTGTTTTTTTTTTTTCACTCTGCAAGTCCTTGTTTCCAGGGACCTGTAAGGACAGTGAGTTAATTGTCCTTGTGCTATATTGTGCTTAAAAAAAACATTTATTCTAGGGACAGAAAACTCTAGGTAGGGACAGTGTCAGTTTCTTTCACTCTGCAAGTCCTTGTTTCCAGGGACCTGTAAGGACAGTGAGTTAATTTTCCTTGTGCTATATTGTGCTTAAAAAAAACATTTATTCTAGGGACAGAAAACTCTAGGTAGGGACAGTGTCAGTTTCTTTCACTCTGCAAGTCCTTGTTTCCAGGGACCTGTAAGGACAGTGAGTTAATTGTCCTTGTGCTATATTGTGCTTAAAAAAAACATTTATTCTAGGGACAGAAAACTCTAGGTAGGGACAGTGTCAGTTTCTTTCACTCTGCAAGTCCTTGTTTCCAGGGACCTGTAAGGACAGTGAGTTAATTTTCCTTGTGCTATATTGTGATTAAAAAAAACATTTATTCTAGGGACAGAAAACTCTAGGTAGGGACAGTGTCAGTTTCTTTCACTCTGCAAGTCCTTGTTTCCAGGGACCTGTAAGGACAGTGAGTTAATTTTCCTTGTGCTATATTGTGATTAAAAAAAACATTTTTTCTAGGGACAGAAAACTGTAGGTAGGGAGAGTGTTTTTTTTCTTTCACTCTGCAAGTCCTTGTTTCCAGGGACCTGTAAGGACAGTGAGTTAATTTTCCTTGTGCTATATTGTGCTTAAAAAAAACATTTTTTCTAGGGACAGAAAACTGTAGGTAGGGAGAGTGTTTTTTTTCTTTCACTCTGCAAGTCCTTGTTTCCAGGGACCTGTAAGGACAGTGAGTTAATTGTCCTTGTGCTATATTGTGCTTAAAAAAAACATTTATTCTAGGGACAGAAAACTCTAGGTAGGGAGAGTGTTTTTTTTCTTTCACTCTGCAAGTCCTTGTTTCCAGGGACCTGTAAGGACAGTGAGTTAATTTTCCTTGTGCTATATTGTGCTTAAAAAAACATTTTTTCTAGGGACAGAAAACTGTAGGTAGGGAGAGTGTTTTTTTTCTTTCACTCTGCAAGTCCTTGTTTCCAGGGACCTGTAAGGACAGTGAGTTAATTGTCCTTGTGCTATATTGTGCTTAAAAAAAACATTTATTCTAGGGACAGAAAACTCTAGGTAGGGACAGTGTCAGTTTCTTTCACTCTGCAAGTCCTTGTTTCCAGGGACCTGTAAGGACAGTGAGTTAATTTTCCTTGTGCTATATTGTGATTAAAAAAAACATTTTTTCTAGGGACAGAAAACTGTAGGTAGGGAGAGTGTTTTTTTTCTTTCACTCTGCAAGTCCTTGTTTCCAGGGACCTGTAAGGACAGTGAGTTAATTGTCCTTGTGCTATATTGTGCTTAAAAAAAACATTTATTCTAGGGACAGAAAACTCTAGGTAGGGACAGTGTCAGTTTCTTTCACTCTGCAAGTCCTTGTTTCCAGGGACCTGTAAGGACAGTGAGTTAATTTTCCTTGTGCTATATTGTGATTAAAAAAAACATTTTTTCTAGGGACAGAAAACTGTAGGTAGGGAGAGTGTTTTTTTTCTTTCACTCTGCAAGTCCTTGTTTCCAGGGACCTGTAAGGACAGTGAGTTAATTGTCCTTGTGCTATATTGTGCTTAAAAAAAACATTTTTTCTAGGGACAGAAAACTGTAGGTAGGGAGAGTGTTTTTTTTTTTTCACTCTGCAAGTCCTTGTTTCCAGGGACCTGTAAGGACAGTGAGTTAATTTTCCTTGTGCTATATTGTGCTTAAAAAAAACATTTATTCTAGGGACAGAAAACTCTAGGTAGGGACAGTGTCAGTTTCTTTCACTCTGCAAGTCCTTGTTTCCAGGGACCTGGAGAGACATTGAGTGAATTGTCCTTGTGCTATATTGTGATTAAAAAAAACATTTATTCTAGGGACAGAAAACTCTAGGTAGGGACAGTGTCAGTTTCTTTCACTGTGAAAGTCCTTGTTTCAAGGGACAGAGAAGGACACCTGAAGGTAGCCCTTATTGCTTTTTTCCCATCTCCCTGCAGGCCATCTATTAGAATGTCTGGAAGGCAAACAAGGAGAGGCAGACAGTCAGGAGGCAATAAAAGAGGGCAAGCAGGCTCTGTGTCTGGGGGCAACAGTGCTGGTCGTGGACGCGGTGCATTGTCATCAGCACATGGCCATGGGACACGCTTGTCCTTCTTTTCGGCAGCTGGACATGTTGAGCCACATCATGCCGAAGACTTGGTAGAGTGGATGACCAAGCCCTCCTCCTCCTCCTCATCCTCTCTCACCCAGGCTCAGGGTACTGGAAAAGCAGCTGCCAAAGCGTCGTCTTCCCTGGTATCAATGTCAGACAAATCATCAGTCACTCCTTCCCTAGACCCACCATGTCCTCCTCCTGAGGAGTCCCCCGAACTGTTTCAGCACAGTGTTGGGTACATGCTCCAGGAGGATGCCCAGCGTTTCGAAGGGTCTGATGATGAAACCCAGCTAGAGGAAGGCAGTAGCGTGAGAGCAGACAGAGGGGATGCTCAAGAAGGACACCAATCTGGCAGTCATGTTCCAGCAGCTGCAGCATACTGCCAGATTGGCTCCAGTGATGAGGAGGGAGGGGATGATGAGGTCAATGACTCCACGTGGGTGCCTAATAGGAGAGAGGAGGAGGAGGAGGATGAGGAGGAGGCACATCTCCAACGAGGCAGGATGCCCTTTGGTGGCCAGCGTAAGGGCAGTACACCGACGGAATCACACCGCAGAGCTCCGCCTGTGCAGGGCGCTGCCTCTGCCCGTCATTCAAAAAGTTCTTTGGTGTGGGCCTTTTTTGAGGCTAGTGCATCAGATCGCACAGCTGCTGTTTGCAACATATGTCTCAAGCGTATATCGCGTGGCCAAAACATCAGCCGCTTGGGTACCACATGCCTGACCAGACATATGTTGACCTGCCATGCAGCTCGTTGGCAAGCCTACCTCAAAGACCCACACCAAAGAACAAAGCGGACCTCTCCTTGCACCGCATCAGCTGGGATCTCCAACCCCACTATAACTTCAGTCCTCTCTGAAACATGCACTGAGAGGAATGAAGGTGTAGAATTAGGTGTGTCACAGCCAAGTACTTGCGCCCACTCTGCTAGCAGTACACCGACGTCCGATTCTAGCAGGCAAATTTCCCTGCCCCAGCTGCTGGACCGTCGAAAGAAGTTCACTCCCAGCCATCCACATGCCCAGCGGTTGAATGCTAGCTTGGCTAAATTGCTAGCGCTTCAACTGCTGCCTTTTCAGTTGGTAGACTCGGCCCCCTTCCGTGAGTTTGTGCAATGTGCGGTTCCTCAGTGGCAGGTTCCCAAACGCCACTTTTTCTCACGGAAGGCTATTCCGGCTCTCTACCGGCATGTGGAAGGCAATGTCTTGGCCTCGCTGGACAGGGCGGTCAGCGGTAAGGTGCATATTACCGCTGACTCATGGTCCAGCAGGCATGGACAGGGACGTTACCTTTCTTTCACGGCCCATTGGGTCACTCTTTTGGCAGCTGGGAAGGATTCAGGACAAGGTGCAGTAGTGTTGGAGGTTGTCCCACCGCCACGCCTCCAAAATGCTACTACTGGTTGTGACACACCTCTCTCCTCCACCCCCTCCTCTTCTTCTTCCTCCATGGCCTCTTCCTGTGGTTTGTCCTATGAACCAGCGGTGCTCCGTAGCCGTTCACGGGGCTACGCAAGTACGCAGGCAAAAAGATGCCATGCCGTGCTTGCGCTGGTGTGTTTGGGGGACAGAAGCCACACTGGGGCAGAGGTCCTGTCTGCTCTGCAGGGCCAGGCCGAGAGGTGGTTGACGCCACGCCAGCTTAAGCCAGGAATGGTGGTTTGCGACAATGGCACCAACCTCCTCTCCGCCCTCCGACAGGGACAACTGACCCATGTGCCCTGTGTGGCTCACGTCCTTAACCTGGTGGTGCAGCGCTTCTTGGGCAGGTACCCGGGCTTACAGGATGTCCTGAGGCAGGCCAGGAAAGTCTGTGTGCATTTCCGCAGATCTTATAATGCCAGTGCTCGCCTGGCTGAGCTGCAAAAGGAGTTGAACCTGCCCAAGAACCGCCTTATATGTGACATGCCCACCAGGTGGAACTCAACGTTGGCCATGCTGCAGCGGCTGCACACGCAGCAGAGGGCCATCAATGAGTACCTGTGCGACTACGGCACCAGGACAGGGTCAGGGGAGCTTGGTTTTTTTTCTCCACGCCAGTGGGGCATGATCAGGGATGCATGCACTGTCCTGGCACCATTTGAGGAGGCCACGAGGATGGTGAGCAGTGACAGTGCATGCATCAGTGACACTGTACCTCTTGTCCACCTGTTGGAGCACACGCTGCGTGGAATAATGGACAGGGCACTTGAGGCAGAACAGAGGCAGGAAGAGGAGGACTTCCTTGCCTCTCAAGGCCCCCTTTACCCAGACAGTGTTCCTTCTGTCCCACCCATCGCACAGGAAGAGGAGGAGGAGGAGGAGGAGGAGGAGGAGGATTGTGTCAGCATGGAGGTGGAGGCTGGCACTCAGCATCATCAGCAGCAGTCTTTTAGGGATGATTTACAGTCCCAAGAAACCAGTGGACTTGTACGTGGCTGGGAGGAGGTGGCTGCGGATCATGTCGTCCTTAGTGACCCAGAGGACTCCGGAGCGAATGCCTCAGCAAACCTACGCTGCATGGCCTCCCTGATCCTGCAAAGTCTGCGGAAGGATCCTCGTATTCTTCGGATCAAGGAGAGGGACCATTACTGGCTGGCCACTCTCCTTGATCCACGGTACAAGGGTAAGGTTGCGGACCTTATGTTACCGTCGCAGAGGGAGCAGAGGATGAGACAACTCCGGGAGGCCTTGCAGAAAGGTCTGTGCAACGCGTTCCCAGAGACTGGGAGGTTGCAAACTCCTGGTCCTGGACAACGAGTTGCTGAGGCTTCGGCCAGTCAAAGAAGGAGCGGTGGGGAAGGTGGCCGTCTGACCGATGCGTTCAGACAATTCTTTAGTCCGCAGCCCCAAAGTATGATCGGTTCCAGCAACCATCGCCAGCGTCTGATAAACATGGTGCAGGAATATCTAGGGGCAAGGTCAGACTTGGACACCTTCCCCACCGAAAATCCTCTGGCTTACTGGGTCTTGAGGATGGATCACTGGCCAGAGCTTGCACAGTATGCAATTGAGCTACTGGCCTGTCCTGCATCCAGCGTTCTTTCGGAACGCACATTCAGTGCTGCTGGAGGATTTGTCACGGATCACAGGGTGCGCCTGTCCACCGACTCGGTTGATCGACTGACTTTCATCAAGATGAACCAGTCTTGGATCACCACCAGCTACCACACACCTGATGCTGATATAACAGACTAATTGATTTTAAAATGTCACATCCCTTCAAGACTGATGCTGATGCTGAGTGCCTGTGCTGTTATGTTGACTGGCTATCCTCCTCCTCCGAGTCCTCAATGATACGATTGATGATGATAGCTTGGAAGATCATTTTTGTTTATGGGTGCCGCCACCAGTGCCTAACGCCCAATTTTTCAGCCCCTGTTTAACAGGGGCGTGTAATTACAATTTTTGAAGCAATACTTTGCAACAGGGCTCATTGCTGTGCTCCAAGTACAGTATCTGTGAGGAGTTGCAGTGTTGTGCCACCAGTGCCTAAGGCCCAATTTTTCAGCCCCTGTTTAACAGGGGCGTGTCATTACAATTTTTGAAGCAATACTTTGCAACAGGGCTCATTGCTGTGCTCCAAGTACAGTATCTGTGAAGGGTTGCAGTGTTGTGCCACCAGTGCCTAAGGCCCAATTTTTCAGCCCCTGTTCAACAGGGGCATGTAATTACAATTCTTGATCTAATAATTCACAGCAGGGCCCATTGCTGCACCCACCAAGAGTAACTGTCAGGGCTTACAGTGTTGTGGCACCAGCACCACCATCAAAGGCCCAATTTTTACTACCACTGTTCAACAATTATATGTAATTAAAATTCCTGATATAATAGTTGACAGCAGGGCGTTCCAGCACCAACCAAGAGTAACTGTGAGTGCTTACAGTGTTGTGCCAACACCAACAACTAAGGGGCCTATTTCTGCAGAGTATATACGGCAGGTCCCTACTTTCAAACATCCAACTTACAAACGACTCCTACTTGCAAACGCAAGAAGACAACAGGAAGTGAGAGGAAATCTACCACTAGGAAGGAAAATTCTCTCCTGTAAGAATAAATATGGGAGAAAGGTGTCTCCTCTGTACTGATGCTTTATCAGCAATCCTTGTTTCAAGAAAAACACCACATTTCAAAAACAGTTGTCATTAGGACGGAAAGTGAGGTGAAATGTTCTGAACAGGGGCACAGACAGCAAAACAAATGTTACAGGGGTGATAACCCTTACCTATGTTTTCCAAAAAGTATAAAAATAGATTTTTGGTCTGGAGCTACACTTCAACAATGTACCTGTTCAAAATTACAAACAGATTCTACATAAGAACAAACCTACAGTCCCTGTCTTGTATGCACCGCCTGTATACGGCTGTTCAGAGTATATAGGGCCTTTTTTATTTTATGTGCGGGGTTCCCCTTAATATCCATACAAGACCCAAAGGGGCTGGTAATGGGCTGGGGTAGGGGGGGGGTCATGGGGTAGCTATGCCATTTTTCTTAAAGATTTTCATCCATATTACCGGGACCAGACATTACATTAAAGCCGCAAGCAGTTTTAAATGGCTTTTTTTTCCTTTAGAAGTGTCATTTTGTGCAGGGACAGTTCTAAACACGGGAAACACGTGGCACTTCACAGGCATACTTTAGACACCCCCCAGGTACGATATTTAAAGGAATATTTGACTTTTTTTTTTTCACTTTATGCATCATTAAAATGACTGCTCCCGGAAAACGACCGTTTTTAAAACTTATTTTTGCATTGATACATGTCCCCTGGTGCAGAACCCGGGTTCCCAAACCCTTTTTAGGACAATAACATGCATAATAGTTGTTATAATTAGCACTTTAGAATTCGAACGTTCGCATCCATTGTATTTAATAGGGTTCTAATGTTCGTTCGAACTTTCGGTCCGTTCGCGGGTTCTGGTGCGAACCGAACCCGGGGGTGTTCGGCTCATCACTACCGTCCACAAGTCTCGCCCCCATTACGACACAGACTATAAGAAGTCTAGCCCTTATGGAGCTATTGTCACTGGCTGAAGAAGGAACCAATGAGCTGTTCTGAAACACGTCCTGCCTCTATGACACACTTCCTGTTTGTGTTCCATGCTGGTTTCTGTCTCGCTTCCTCTGACGTCATCCCCAGGCTCCAGCGTTACTGTGTCCTCTGAACGTTCACAGCACAAATTAGCTGTTATGTCGTGGACTTCCCTGGAAGCTTTACTATCACAGACTGGGACTGCCCTGCTACTGGAGCATCTCCTGGACGCACTTACCTGCTACATGCCTGTTTCATCCACTATCTTGTAAGTGTTTTTAACCCTTTAGGGGATATTAAAAGTTTTATACTTCTGCACTTAGAAGTGCCTTGTTTGTTTTTCTGTTTCCATTATAGATCTTCTTCTGTCATTGCTTCTCACTACCTGTCAGCATTTGTGTACACTGAGCTGTGCATGCGCAGCGCATACATTTAGAGTACGGTTCTGTGCTGAGATGACTTAATGCCTGCTTTCTAACGTAACTGCTGGTGTGAACAGGTAGGGAAACTTTCAAAATCATATTTTGGTCTAAATTTATGAGGAATTATTTGAGTAGGGATAATAGTGGGGGTATTTTTCAGTGTTTTATTCCTTTTATGTAGTAAAAAAAAGTTATTAAACCTTTTATACTTCTATTCTTGATCTCCCCTTGGGTGCGTGATTATATACAGAACATGCAATTGTGCTTATAAGCTGAAGCTTTAAAATACACAATATTGTCAAAAGTATTGGGACACCTGCCTTTACATGAACTTTAATGGCATCCCAGTCTTAGTCCGTAGGGTTCAATATGGAGTTAGCCCACCCTTTGCAGCTTCAACTCTTATGGGAAGTCTGTCCACAAGGTTTAGGAGTGTGTCTATGGGAATGTTAGACCATTCTTCCAGAAGCGCATTTGTGAGGTCAGGCACTGATGTTTGACGAGAAGGCCTGGCTCGCAGTTTCCGCTCTAATTCATCCCAAAGGTGTTCTATCGGGTTGAGGTTAGGACTTTGTGTAGGCCGGTCAAGTTCCTCCTCCCCCAAACTCGCTCAGTCATGTCTTTATGGACCTTGCTTTGTGCACTGGTGTGCAGTCATGTTGGAACAGGAAGGGGCCATCCCCAAACTGTTCCCACAAAGTTAGGAGCGTGAAATTGTCCAAAATATCTTGGTATGCTGATGCCTTAAGAGTTCCCTTCAATGGAACTAAGGGGCCAAGCCCAACCCCTGAAAAAAACCCCACACCATAATCTCCCCTCCACCAAATGATTTGGAGGGGTGGCCCAATACTTTTGGAAATATAGTGTGGGTTTGGGGTGGAGGAACTTGACTATCCTGCACAGAGTCCTGGCCTCAACCCGATAGAACACCTTTGCAATGAATTTGACGGGAGACTGCAAGCCAGGCCTTCTCATCCAACATCAGTAGTGCCTGACCTCACAAATGCGCTTTTGGAAGAATGGTCAAACATTCCCATAGACACACTCCTAAACCTTGTGGACAGCCTTCAACTCTTTTGGGAAGCTGTTATAGCTGCAAAGGGTGGGCCAACTCAATATTGAACCCTACGGACTAAGACTGGGATGCCATTAAAGTTCATGTTCGTGTAAGGTAGGTGTCCCAATACTTTTGACAGTATTGTGTATTACATTTTTTGTTTTGGGGTTTAGATCCATTTTACATGCTGCTGGTCCTATTTATAATGAATGAAAAGTCACAGTGAAGTGGTACCAGGATGCATTAAATCTTCAGAAACTGTAATGACTTGTGCATTGTTGCTGAAACATAATAGGGAACCAAAACTTTTTACTCAACAAATGTTGCCCTTCTCTGTTATAACTGCCATAGTTCAGCATCGCTACTTTCAAAAGTATTATGTGTATTACCACTGAATCACACTTGTGATGCTATTGGGTACAGTTTGGTTGACGGTCTTTCCTTCAATAGGGAATGGCGTGTGTGCATGCTAGAAGAAAAATACTCGCCCAGAAGTGAAGGGAAATCTCCCCAGTGGGATATAGATGGGCAAAATAAACTGACATAAGTATCCCTTTTTAGTTCTTCTTTAAGGGCCCATTTACATTGTTCCATTTTAACACAATCAGTGCAACATGCTATACCACACATTTTTTATTTTTTTTTCTTCTGAGTTTGTGTGTTGGGCAGTGTGTGAAAATGCATTTAACAAGGGAACAGGTATTAATCTGCCCTTGTCAATGGTTTGTAACCCTATCGACTCTAAGTTCAAATTGCATGGCAACACACCAAGAAAAATAGGATTTTTGTACTCGCCATAAAATCCGTTTCTCTGACGTCCATGGACTGACACCGCTCTCATACTGTTTACGTGTGGGTATATGTCCCTGCTTGCAGGAGAAGACCTAGGCAGAATGTTAGATGTTAAAACATTCTAGAACAGGGATATGCAATTAGTGGACCTCCAGCTGTTGCCAAACTACAAGTCCCATCATGCCTCTGCCTTTGGGTGTCATGCTTGTGGTTGTCAGAGTCTTAATATGCCTCATTGGACTTGTAGTTCTGCAACAGCTGGAGGTCCGCTAATTGCATATCCCTGTTCTAGAACAAACCAGAGCTGAACAGCCCCGCCCAGGGGGGCGGTCCCTCTGGACATTACCCTCCCACCTGCAGCTAGCAGACCTCAGTTTGTAACAAAGCAGTACAAACCTTAAAAGGAAGGGTGGGTGCTGTGTCAGTCCATGGACGTCAGAGAAACGGATTTTACGGTGAGTACAAAAATCCTATTTTCTCTTACCGTCCATGGACTAACACAGCTCTCATACTGATTACGTGTGGGACATCCCAAAGCAGTATAAGAAAAGGGTGGGAGCAAATAGTAAAGGAACAACCAAAACTTCACTCCAAACCAGCAGAGCTCCTCAACGGAGGAGTTGCAACATTAAACAGCGGCCTGCAACACTTTGCGGCTGAAGGAAGCATCCGAAGATGCAGCCACATCAACCTTGTAGAACTTTAAAAAGGTATGAACGGACGACCAGGTCGCCGCCTTGCACACTTGTGCAACCGACGCTTGATGTCGGAAAGCATCAATTGTCATGTGGCATGCGCCGTAACTGGAAAGGGAGGGGCCACCCCCTTAATGTCATAGGCCTGTATAACAGTCTGTCTGATCCATCTAGAAAAAGTGGCAGACGACACCGCTCGGCCCTGTTCGGACCCGAGACAGACACTAGTGAGTCATATCACGTACCACATAAAATATGTGAAGCGCAAACCCTCTGGAATGCGATGTGTGAGGACACAAGGACGGGAGGACAATGTCCACATGTAGGTGGAAAACCTAGACCACCTTATGCAAAAGGAAGGTCGCGGATGCAACACCCCCTTATCCTTATGGATGACCAAATAGGGCGACTTGCAGGACAAGGCTGCCAATTCAGACCCCCGTCTGACAGAAATAATGGCCCCTAAGAAGGACCACCTCCTGAGACAAGGTCAAGAGGGGAAAATCTGATATTTTCAAAGTGAGGTTCCTGGAGAACAGAGAGCACCAAATTCAAATCCCGAGAAGGGAGAGGAGGTTTCAACAGGAGGGAGCACATGGCGAACCCCCTGCACAAAGGTGCTACCACGGAATGACCCGCTAGCGGTTGCTGAAGGAAGACGGCCAAGGCCGAAAACTGACCCCTAATGGTACTCAAAGCAAGCATTTGGGTCACACCACGCTGCAAGGACCGCAGGGTACTGGGGACGGAATACGTCCGTAGACGCTAGTCCAGCTCATTTCACATAGCGATGTAAGCTTCCCAGGTACGGTGATATATCTTTCAAGCGGAAGACTTCCGTGCCCTGAACATGGTCGAAATGACCGAATCCGAGAGACCTCGGACTCTCAGCACCTGGCTTCCAATAGCCATGCCATTAAGTCAGAGACTGTAAAACAGGATGAAAAATAGGACCTTGAAACAGAAGGTCCTCCCTTATTGGCAACCGCCAAGGAACGTCCGCGATGAGACGTACCAGATCAGCGTACAAATGATGCCGAGACCCACCTAGCGCAAGAGGATCACCGGAATCCCTTCGGCCACAACCCTGCGCAGCAGGAGAGGAAGCAGCTGCAGCGGAGGATAACAGATATCAGGTAATAATGACCCCATGGAGCCCACCAACGGATCCGAGGCATCCGCCCAAGGATCCCTGGACCTGGCCACAAACCGTGA
Organism: Rana muscosa; assembly: GCA_029206835.1. Classification (NCBI taxonomy): domain Eukaryota; kingdom Metazoa; phylum Chordata; class Amphibia; order Anura; family Ranidae; genus Rana; species Rana muscosa. Next base: position 997,224,116 of record CM055117.1, on the reverse strand, counting down.
CACCTTACGATTTGAGTCGAGAGGCCCTCAGGTCCACATCCGGTATGTCCAGGTGTAAGGACCACTCTCCTGGTCCAGCATCTGGCGACTCCGATAGTCCGCCTGCCAATTGTCTACGCTGAACGTAGACGGCCGATAGAGACCACGTGGGGAGTTATATTCCGATTGCCCGTATTTACAGAACATTGATCGGTAAACGGGCTTCGTCCGGAGTCCAAAGCCCTGGGGCTGACAGGACTCCCCCGGCTCCACCCCAGCCCGTCAGGCTGGTGTCCGTCATGAACACCGTCCACTGGATGGGGAGAGATGACTTCCCGGACCGAAGAGCCGGGAACCCAAACCACTACTCCAGGGACGCCCTGAGTGGGTGACTCATCTGGATCTGAAGATCCAAAGACAACAGGGATTTGTCCCAAGTGGACAGGATCTCTTACTGTAATGCCCCCGTGTGTGTGTGTGTGTGTGTGTGTGTGTGTGTGTGTGTGTGTGTGTGTGTGTGTGTGTGTGATTTGGGCATACGGAACAGCCGCGAACGAGGCCCTCATGAGTCCCAGGACTCTCATGCAAAAAACGGGTTGACGACCATTTCCGAGACGTCAGGACCCGCACTACAGACTGAAAAGTCAGTAACTTCTCCAAGGTTACGCCTCCATGGAGTCCAGGATCAGATTGAGATACTCCAAATCCTAATCCGGGACCAGGACCGACTTCTGAATGTTCGGCGCCACCCGAAGTCCCTAAGGGTCTGACTGACATAGTCACACTTCTAATTCTGAGCCATTGTCTGCTCTTAGAAGATCGTCCAGATAGCCCATAATAGCAGTGCCTCGCTGTCTCAGCAAGGCTAGACTCGGAGCAAGCATCTTGGTAAAAAACCTTTGGTGCCGAGGCTAGGCCGAAGGGAAGAGCCACAATTGATAGTGGTCTTCGCCGATCGCAAGCGCAGAAACTACTGTTGACGTGCGCAGATAGGAACATGCAAGTAGGCGGCCTTTATGTCCAAGGATGCCAGAAAATCCCCTTGATGGAGTGTAGCGAACACCGCGTGAACGGATTCCATGCGGAACTTTACACCATCACAAAAGCATCCAGGCCTTGAGGCCCAGGGTTGGCCGAACCCCCGTCCACCTTTTGGGACTACGGATTCGAGTAGAAACCCTGAACAACCTCTCTTGTGACGGAACCGGCACAATCCTCCGGACCTGATCAATCCTGTACGGCCCTTTAAGAGGGCCGCCCGACGGGCAGGAAGGAGAGGGAGAATTGAGGGAAAGAATCTGTCTGGGGGCCAGGAACGGAATTCTATCCTGTATCCTGAAGTGAACACCTCGCACACCCACCGGTCGGAGACCGGGGAGGTCCACCGAACCGTGAACCTGCAAGGAAGTCCCCGTCCCCCCCCCCCACCCCAGAGTCGGGCAGGGACAAGACTCCATGTGGCAGTGGGCTTGGGAGCTTGCTTGGTAGGCTTACGCACCCAGGGACGCTTATGTCCCCCAGCCGCACTTTTCCCAGTCTGGGAGGGCTTACCCGTGGATTCTGACTGACGAGAAGAAACTCATTCTCCTTTGAAAGGAAGGGCCCGGCCTACAGTGGGGCTCCTTTGTCCGTAACAGACTGAGGAAGGAAGGTGCTCTTACCCCTTGTGACATCCATAATAATGGCATCCAGGGCGGCCCCAAACAGTCCACTGCCCTTAAAGGGCAAGTCAGCCAGGAGCTATTTGGAAGCTAGGTCGGCCGACCAGCATTTCAGCCAGCCAAGGCGACGCAGCACCACAGCAGATAGAGGCCTCAGAAATTAAAGGGGCCGCATCCAAAGTGGCATCGCACACCGAGACTAAACCCGGCGCCAGTTGGTGAGCCAGGGTAATGGTCTCAGGAGGGAGATTATGCTCCTGAACCGTCTGGTGCAAAATCTTCCTGTGAGTGTCTTGTTGCCGCCCCTATAGGGTGCAAGGCAGACCCCAATAAGGTAAACATAGTTCTACTCGCCACTTCTGACCTCCTGTCAGTGGGATCCTTAAATGCAGGAGTCCCTTCCATTGGGAGCGTGGTAGCCTTATTCAAACGGGCGACCGGGGGGGGTCGACCACTGGGGGGAGAGCCCCTTCATAACCAGGTCCTCCTTAAAGGGGTACCTCATGGCTAGGCGCCGCGGGACCGCCAAAGTCCTCTGCGGCTTACCGCAGACTTAGTCAATAAATGTATCAAAAAAAGGCACATATGGAAAAAACTTTTTTAAATAAACTGCTTTAAAAGAACCAAAGGAGACAGCTTTTACTGGAGGTTCCTCAGCCTCAACATTCAGCTTGAGAGTGTTCCTCACAGCATCAATGAGTTCACTTACAAGCACCCTGTCAGTTTTTCAGAACTGGGGTCTTCCTCACAGGGAATATCATGTGTAAAAAAAAAACATGAAAATCCTCAGAGCTAGGGTCCTGAGCAGCCATAGCTAGGCCCATATCTGAAACAGAGCACTCCCCTGCAGAAGGATGTGTGGGGAGGGGGCGCTTTACAGCTCCCTTGCGCTCGCATACCGCTTCTATCCTGACAAGGATGATTCCAGGACTGCCGACAACTGGTCCATAGGGACCGCAGGAGCACTGCCAGTTGCCTCAGACAAGTGTGGAGAAGCAGGTGAACTAGACTCCATGCTGCCAACCTCTGACTGTTAAACACTATCATAGTGAGTAACAGTCCACCCACTGGCTATGCTGAAGCTGAGGAGGGGACACCCAGAGTACTCACCAACCCCTGTAAGGACCGCTCATTCCGCTGTATGAAACCGCTCGGGTGAAGCCTGGGGAGAGTGAGGAGACTGAGTTGACCGGACTGTGAAAAGATTGAATATTCGCGCCGCAGCAGTGGCCGATAGAGGCCGAAACCGTAAGCAAAAACGCTGCGGCTTCAAGAAAATGGCCGCATAAAATACCGCGCCATCGATCCACGGCAAAATGGCCGTCGAGAACTTTTTTTTTTTTTTTTTTTTTTTTTGCGGTTGTTCACTAACCACAAGGCAGGAGCTCCTGCCCTCTCACTGGCTGTGGCACGGCAAGCGCTGGGGCGGCTGTTTGAACACAAACAGCCCCACTCAGGAACTAAACCTGTGAAGCTTGGCTTTGCTAAGCATGCATGTAACCACTATCCACCACAGTATGTCACTCACACACCAGAACACTGCCCCAGTGCCATTAAAACAGACATGAGCTCCCACAGCCAGGCCAGAGTGACCCCCAAGCACCCCCACACAGTACAGCACCAGTACAGGGTGCAGAGAGCAGCATAACAGGGGGGAGACAGGGAGAAACCCCCCCCCCCACATAAAGAAACACAGCCATTATGTACTCACCTGCAGCAGGAGAGACTACTTACCCGTCCCTGGAGGGACCCACTGGCTTGTCTCAGACAGAACTATCACAGAGTAGTACTGCGTAGCTGTCGGCCCGGTCCACCACGAAAGATAGTCAGGTACTGTTCAATCTTGAGAGGACCGCGGGAGCATGAAAGCAACCCGGCCACCCCTGGAGCATGTCGTGAACTGAGTCTCGCACACACAAGGCGAGGATCAGCACGCTCGATGGTCGGACAGGGAAGACTACGAGGATACTAGTGTACCCAACCTGTTGCCCAGCCGACAGTTGATTGAAGGTCTCAAAAATAAAACAAAATTCCCAAAGGAATAAAATGTAAAAAGTAAAATCTTCCAGGAGACTGGCTCCTGAGAGAGCCACGTCTTCTTCTGCTAGGCAGAAAAAAACTGAGGTCTGCTAGCTGCAGGTGGGAGGGTAATGTCCGGAGGGACCACCCCCCTGGGCGGGGCTGTTCAGCTCTGGTTTGTTCTAGAATGTTTTAACATCTAACATTCTGCCTAGGTCTTCTCCTGCAAGCAGGGACATATACCCACACGTAATCAGTATGACAGCTGTGTCAGTCCATGGACGATAAGAGAAATGTGTGACTCACTTCAACACACCTCTCTGCACTTGCATTGATTTAAATGGGAACCCATGAGGTTTGCTAAACATTTGAGAACTCTGCAGGGGCTGGACCAAGTTACATAAAGAAGTGGATTAGCTTTAGTTACATTGATAATTACAAAGTAGTACGGGAAGCCCTTATCCTGCTCCACCTACAATCGACTTCTGTGATTTTATATTCGGATGATCCACTTTGTGGAATTTCCAAACTATGGAAGAACTTGCAGCTCACTGACTGTCCGGAAGATCTAAGATGCATTTTAAACATGGAAAATTTGAGTCCTCTTTCAGGTGTCTGCTTTCTGATATATGCACAAAAAAAAAAAAGTTTGGGTGACCTATCCTACGAGAGCATTGCAGTGCCTCAGGCATTTTTCCACTTAGATTGTTCATGTCAGTTGTGGGTGTCAGGTCACCTGTGGCCAGATGACAGATGCACACCGTTGGGGGTCAGGAGTGCACCACAAGGTAGTGAACCCTATGGCTGACTGCTGCGGATGGGGAAACTGGGTGGTTGTGGAAAGCGGGACCAATGGAGCACAACAGGGAGTTAGAGCCCAAGATTCCACAGGGCATGGAGTCTAAGATTCAGCAGGTTTTCACCAGAGCCTCTAGTGGTGAGGATAGCCTAAGCTGCAGCTGGGTCCAGTTCGCGGCCCCCAGAGTCCCCTAGCTCACGCTCTGTATGGTAAAGAGGATAGAGGGGAATCGGCAGCACAGGATAAAAGAATAGTGAGGGGAAAAGCCAAGGTCAGGGCAACAAGCATACAAGGATAAACGAGGGACAAGCTGAAGGTCAAGGTCACTAGCAGACAGGGATAGTCGGGAACAAGCCAATATCGTAACACAGAGCCAGACGTAGCAAACGGCAGGCAGGAACCCAAACACACAATGCTTAACAAACACGTCGCTCAGCAAGGCAGACTTGCAGTGCACAGGTTAATATAGAGTTCTGTGATAGAGCCTGGGGTGGAGCCAGGCTGGGAGGAGAGATTATAAAGCAGCCAGGTGAGAGAGCCTGGCCTCTAAGGTGAACAGCAGAGAAGGAAGGTAAGATGGCAGACAAACATTACTGAATATCCATGACCGTGGGTCTGATGTCCTCCATTTTGAAACTGCAGTGAGCTAATTTACATCTATGGCCCTTTTAATCATTTTGACTAAGAGGCTGGGTTCACCCATTAAAGCGGTGTTCCGGCCATAATTTTAATTTTTTTTAAAAAAAATTCGTCATCCGCCGGCTCAGCAGGAATCAACGGAGCGATCCCCGCTGAGCAAGCGGATGTTCACGGATCCGTCCCGTGTGAAAGGGCCCTAACAGTTTGTGCTGGAAGTATCAAGCCATTCTGCTCTGACATCAGCACAAAAGTTCCCGATCCCTTCCATGACTGTATGCCGTGATAAGACCTATTATATTGTTTTTTGTATTTTATACAAGACTGGCACTGTAGAATCTAGTTGCTCTTTTGGTACCCTTTGTTTATTGCATTAATATGAATGCTTGAGTGACATAATAATTTTTTATTTATTTTTTAATGTTAATAAATTATTTTTTACACAATTCATTTTTCTTTCAATATACATGCCTATGCTTTTTTTTATATAGATGATACCTCACCCCTCAGTGGCAAGGTCCTGGTCATGGGGGAAATATGTGGGCTGTGAAGAGGACTGTAACTGACCTAAAAAATAACTCTGGTCTGGTTGCCTCTGGGTTTAGTACTTTCTTAGGCACCGACCCATAGAAGTATGTATCAAGTGAGGTCAGAACTACTGATCTTGAACTTTAGTTCTAGATCAACGATTTAGAAAATGTTGAAGTCAGAGGCTAAGAATATAAGTCAATGAAGTAGAATTTTCATAGAAAAAAAAAAGTTGTCATTTTCTTATCATTTGTAGGTTTCTGTTTAAAAACTCATTAAGATATTATTAAAATAAGTACTGAGTTGGACAATCGGAAGAAGAGAATTTTTTTTTTTTTTTTTTTTATTCATGTGGTTAGCGCTGAAATGGCACTCACCCACATTGCTGATGACTGGCCTCCATGGAACTCCGGGACATCTGGTAACTTCTGGGGCAGTTGAATAATTTGCAGTTCTACCGTGTAATACTCAGTAGGGCACCTATTCCCAGCAAGGGTTCCTCCAAAAGCTGCTAATTTTTTTTTTTTTTTTTTTGAGATGTGGCAGGTTGACATCCCATTTAATGGCGCCTAGATAATTCCAGATCCAATGCCACTTGGTAGTGCTAGTTCCATTGTCACTGTAGGGGAGTACAATTCTTCCTACTGGTCACCAATGTAACTTGTCATTTTTTGCCCGACCTCCCATGAATTTGTTTCTGCAGGATTTCCCCAAGACCTGCAAACTATTTGAGGGGTCCTATTGGGGTAAAAAGGTTGAGAGGCTGCATTAGGTGCTGTTCTTTAAGATAGATGAGTTCTTATAATACCACTACTTATTTTGTGATTTCTCCCCAAATATTTAATTCACAAACCTCAATATCCCTAAGATGCGAAGCGAACCTAACCCTTTTGCTGCCACCGATGTAAGGCTTACCACCCGATTCCAGTGGCAAAAACCAATGGATTCTTGCAACTAGATCCGGAGGAGAAGCTGGAAGAATGGGGGGGGGGGGGGGGGGGCACGGGGCTAGGACACTCTGGGCCAGGGTTTTGTGTGTGTGTGTGTGTGTGTGTGTGTGTGTGTGTGTGTGTGTGTGTGTGTGTGTGTGTGTGTGTGTAAGCATACACATAAGTGTATGCCAATTCCTTCTTTTTTCCAGCAGATGTATTGAACTAAATTCTGGGACTGGTGAGAATTATAAGTAGGGCTGGAAATGTTTTTGTTTTGAATTTTTACAACTTTTATTATTTTAATTGATAAAGGTGATATGGTGGATATATAGAGGATCTGGGATGTGCTAGAGGGGGAGCAAAGGGGTAGAGGGTAAGAAGGATTGCAAGAGATAGTATAAGGATCGCCACACCTTCCCTGGGAGGTAAGAGGAAGGTGGACATATAGATCCTTTGTTTATTAATATATAAGTATGTGCCAATCCCTTCTCTTTCCTCTAACAGTGGTATCAAAATGAATATTTGGATTTATGAGACTTATAAGCCTAGATGGAAATGTTTTTGTTGTCTGAATTATTATCCAACCCTTTTTTTTTTTTTTTTTTTTTTTTTTTTTTTTCCAGTTTGTTAAGTTTAGATAAAAGTTTTGATCTAAGTTTTACTTTCATGAAGATCATATGAAATAGAGCAATGGGCAAGAAATTGATAATATAGAACGGTTGAGAATATAAATGTACAGAGAATAAAATGATTATGTATTCACTTGGAGATATAAACACATATTGAGGCGATGATCTAAGGAGCAGGAGGGAGGTCCGGGAGCTCCCCTCCCTGGTTCATGTGCAATCAATCCCTCATAGTAGGTTAGTACTCGCCTAGGGTATGGGAAGTTGAGTGTGTTAAAGATATTCTTATATCCCTTCATCTGTCGGAGGGAGATAAGGGGGGAGCATACCCCACGTAACACATTAGGGTTATTAAAACCCTTTTGTTTTCTTCTTATCGTTCCTTTTTTTCTTTCCCCCTTCTTTTTTTTTTTTTCGGTTTGTTGCTTTTTGGTAGGGGAGATGGAGGTTTTAAAGGTCACTTCTCTAAACGCGAAGGGGCTTAATGTACCGGAGAAGAGGAAGATTTTAATGCAAGATTTGAAACGCTCACACTCCGATGTGGCATATATTCAGGAAACCCATTTTAGAGAGGGTAAGGTACCAATTCGTAAGAACAACTTCTACACCTATGCATATCATTCATTTAATAGGGCAGCTAAATAAAGAGGGGTTTCTATATTGGTTTGAAGACGAATTCCCTAAACGTTATTAGACAAAAAAAGATAGAGGGCAGATTTCTGTTCAAGGGATGATGGGAGGCATAAAAGTGACTTTGGCCACGATATATGCCCCCAATAACAACCAAGATCAATTTATCTGCGCTACTATTAACAAGATTACTGACGCATGGGGAGCATATCACCTCGACGAAAGAGACTACACTTTTTTATTCAGTGCCACATAAAGTATATTCTAGAATCAACTTATTTTTCACTCCACAGAGTATGTGAACGGCGGTTAAAGAAGTGGCTATATGGAGTATTGCATGGTCAGACCACGCTCCGGTCTCACTGACATTAACTATGAATGAGTATTCCTCTGACAAGAGGAGACAGTGGCGATTGAATGAGAGTCTGATGGAAGATAAGATGGTGGTAGAGGAAGTTATTAAGGAATTGCAGTACTATTTTTCAATATACCGTAATACTGTAGAGGACACAGATGCAGGGACAATTTGGGAAGCGCACAAAACGGTAATAAGAGGGGTACTCATTAAGCATGGTTCCAGAATAAAAAAGGAAAGGGAGGCCCAATTACTGACAGATATACAGATGTTAGAGACCCAACATAAACCGAGCACGAGGTGTACAGGGGAGACAGAACTCCTTTAAATGGAGTAACTGTCACTTGTCTACGCAAACAGAGCAAAGGCAGCACTTCAGAGATGCCGGAAATATTATTATGAAACCGGGAGACAAATGCTGGCTAGAGCTTTACAGGAACAGAGGATTCAATCATGTGGACCCCGAAGGTAGAAAGGTACACCTTCCCTCCCAGAGTGTCGCGACCTTCCGTAGATTTTACCAATCCCTATATAATTTGCCTACCGGATCACAACCTCAAAATATCACGGAATATATTTCCTCTTCAGGTATTTCTCAATTGACAGAACAGATTCGAGAAGAGTTGGATGTGGCTATTACCTTAGAGGAATTTCAAGAGGCCATCAGGACATCCAAACCCGGGAAAGCTCCAGGTCCGGATGGCTTTACACATAAATACTACCAGACATTTTTTCCTTGGGTAAGCAGATGGTACAAACATTTAATGCAATGGGACATGGGACAGGATTTACTCCAGAAACCCTGAAAGCACATATTACCATTATTCCGAAGGAGGATAAGGACCAATCAACATGTGGCAGTTATCGCCCCATTTCATTATTGAATGTAGATCTTAAGTTATTTACAAAAATATAGCCACACGTACACAACCACATTTGACTACATTAGTACACCCAGACCAGGTAGGCTTCATTCCAACGTGGGAGGCCCGTGATAATACCATTAAAATTTTGAATCTAGTCCACTTAGCCGGTTATTCTAAAACATCCACTGTGTTCCTGGGAACGGATGCCGAAAAGGCATTCGACTGGGGCAATTGGTCTTTTATGTTTTCAGTCCTACGGTATGTGGAGGTAGGGGAAGAGGATGGTAGGGTTGATCTCAAGCATATACACAAGGCTGGAGGTACAAATAAAAGCAAATGGAGTTCTATCTGAACCTTTCTCTCTAACGGCACCCGTCAAGGGTGCCCTTTATCACCACTCCTTTTTGCTATCACCTTGGAGCCATTTCTTTGTAAGGTCAGGCAAAATCCGGATAATAGGGGGTTAATAACCGGAGATTTGCATCATAAAGTATCCGCATATGCGGATGATCTTTTATTCTGCCTTACTAAACCTGTTTAATATCTATGCCGAACCTACTAAGAGAATTGGACCAATATGGTGCACTGTCCACTTTAAAAATGAACATGTCCAAGTCCGAGGCAATAGGTGTATCTATGACTACGACTCAAATTAATGCTTTAAAAATAAATTTTACGTTTTTAGATGGACCTAATACGGGCCTCGAATACCTGGGCACGTTGATCCCACCTAAATTGGACCAAACCTTTGGGTTGAATTTTCCACCTCTACCGAGTAGAAAGTCTTGCTTTCTAAATGGCATCGGGGCCTTTTCTCTTGGTTCGGTAGATGTCAATATTATAACATAATAAAAATGTCAATATTGCCTAAAATTTCCTATCTCTTTCAAACTCTACCCATTCATATACCCCCAGAATTCTTTAAACAGACTAATAAGATGACAACTGAATACATTTGGGCCCATAAAAGGCCCAGAATTTAACGCCATATAATGAAAATGCCTGAAAAATATGGGTGGGTAGCAGTACCAGATATGCAGAAATATCAGGCGGCTCATATGGCACGACTAGTAGACTGGTGTAGGCACGCAAGTTTTAAAATACGGGCAAAGATCGAGCAATCAGTGTGAGGTCCCATTGTGTTGTGCGGTTTGGTACTTTGAAGACCTGAGTTCAGCTCTCAAAAAGCACCCAACCTTGGGCCCTACCCTGAGTATTTGCTTGTGAATATGCTCTACCACTTTATTGTCAACTGTCAACTCCCCATTGTAGGGAATCCTTGTTTCCCTTCGGGACTACAGGAGGGACCTTTCAGGAAACTCTCAGACTCAGTGTTTTCAGGCCTCGCATTTTATACAAACAACGACCGGGCCTCATTATCCGAACTAACCTCATCCAACGACCGTTTTGGTCTTGATTTCTGGAGTGGAGCTCAGTTGCGACATTTCCTTAACACTCTTCCACCTCCGGACAGATTTCAACAAACATTGACACCCTTAGAACAAATATGTGAGGGGACGGGGCCTTGCTCTCACTTAATCTCGCAAATGTATGCAATACTGGTTGCCCCCCAATAGGAGTATGTCCCTCCCATATATATATATATATATATATATATATATATATATATATATATATATATATATATATATATGTGTGTATATGTATATTAGGAAGTGGGAAATTACATTAGACAGGACGTTCACCCAGGTACAACATAGGCAGATAGTAAATCTTGCGTTGAAATCTTCAATATCCACAAGAATCCAAGAAACTAATTTTAAAATAATGACAAGATGGTACCGTACACCCTCATTACTTAATAAATTCTCCCTGGAGATCCCTGACAAATGTTGGAGGTGTCAGGAGGAAAGATGGACTCTACTCCACGTTCTTTGGGTCTGCCCAAAACTGGAGTACTTCTGGAGGGAGATACGGCGGATAGCACAGAAATTCACTGAGTACAACCTCCCAGAAGATCCAGCCTTATTTTTGTTACATGTCTCAAACATCTTATCAACGCCACAAGATGATGTATCGTACGGCAGTGGAGAGATACAAGCCCCCCCCCCCCCACAATTCTTACATGGGTCACAAGAATTGAAGAAGTTAATAGGATTGAGGATTTGTTATTATCGGCTCAAAATCGAAAGCAGACATTTATGTAGAAACTTGGGGCCAATGGAATACATTTAAATTCTCGGAGGAAGGGAGTTCCCTCTTTGCTCCTGAGAGTATTTGAAAAAGAGGAGTGGGGGGCCTTAGGGGTGCCCTCACCTCCCTGGAGGATGGTATAGTAAACGTACCTTTTTACTTCGGTACATTTCCTCCTCAACTCCGACGCCCCCCCCCCCCCAGGAATTTTCCCTCCATGGGGCTTTTTACTTTCTCCTTCTTCCTCTTCAGATATGTAGAGGTTTTTCTTCTTGGTAAAGTATTTTGTCAGGGCATACAAGAGAAGCAGGTCTAACAGAAGCTAGAATTGGGACTATCCCAAAAAAATAACTATTTTTTTCTGTGGATGTATTTTAAGATATGAGTAATGCTGTTAATTGGATTTTGAATGGATTTGTTGGAGCTCATATGATTGATGGAATAATGAAATTGTTTATTTCTCTGTATGTGTGACAATTAAAATAAAGAAATTAAAAAAACAGACTGCGTTCAGGCTCGGACATCAATTCATAAGTACAGCTATCTGCTCTGTGTGCGGCTACATGCGGACTGCAGCAGACACTGTCAGAAAAAGCCCACCATTCGTTTAAATCATTCCAGTGGCAAGAATCAGTGGATCATGTGGCCTAATCTGTTGAAAGCCAGAAGGGTTATTTTATCACCTCATACGGCTCCTTTTTCCTCACTATTGAAGCTCCCAGTTCCCACCACCATGAAGCTAGTGTTATTTTAAGGGGTGGTAATCTTTGTGGATTACATTTTTTATTTTTTTTGCATTGATATTTTTTGGGCCCAAATGGAAAACAAAAAAACAAACATTAAAAGCAATATAAGCACTAGTTGTAGTAAGATACCTTTTGCTTATAGCGCTGATAAAGTGTTATGCGTGTTTTGTGAATTGAGATCAAAGGGTTATGAGATAGACAAGGAAGAATTCCAGATATGAATATTTTATACATAGTTACATTGATCCAGCTTGGACCAATCTGATTTAAAATGCATAGGTTTGAATCCAGTCGTAAAGATGAATTCCAGGCATGGTATATTTTTACATGGTTACATTGGACCAAATATAACTACGTATATACATCACCTGGCCGATGCCCCTGGGAGATGGACCTCTTTAAAGTAGACACTGCTACTACACTTAGTATCGTATCGTGGACCTAAAGCCGCTGTCGTTTTATGAAAATCGGTGATGCAAGCATCAATTTGTGAGTATAATACTTAACTTATCCTCAAGTTTTTAATAAGTATAATGCACTAGGCCTATGTGCCCTCTGTTTTATTTTGTGATTTCAGTCTACCTGCTGGTGAACCTGATGGATCACATAGCCTATGATGTAAATGTGTAGATTTGGTACTATGCTTTTGTAGCAAGGTCCCCGTTCTCCTTATGTCTAATGAGAACCTCCAGGGCCAGAGATAGCTGACATCCTTCTGTATATAGTGGGTGCAAAGTAGTTGGTCATTGGGCGCCAGACACTTCTTGAACGCAAAAGAGATTTTATTTCTCTTAACAGAACTTTGGGAAAGAGGGTTAGGTCCAGGACACCCTTAGGTAGTTGCAAGATTAACTGTCAGACTCAGACTTCAACAGGAGGGCAGTCATGCAGAGAAAGACATCCAGCTAGACACCACATCTGCATGTGTAGGAATGCTGTCTCCTATGGCAACAGTCTTTAACAGTTCCTAACACAAGGTGTAACAGTTCCTTCACTTCCACTACAATCACTTCTTGTAGTTCTTCAGCCCACTGAGCTCCCAGTCTCTCACTAGACGATCCACTGCCACTGAGTCCCTTGAGCTCCTCCAATTTTCACAGTAGTATTTTCCTCGAGCGTCATCCCCCGCTTCTCTGCTGGGTCCCTAGCTGGGCACTCCAGATATTTCTCAAGCTTCAGCCCACTGGCCTGCTCGGTCCCTGGCTTGACACTTAAGGCTGCTCTGCAAGCATCACATCCGCTGGCTGGGTCCCTGGCTTCATACCCACTGAAGTTTCCCGATTCTTCACCGTCCCTGGTACTTCAGCTACTCACTGTAGTCCCTGGTAATAAGGTGGTTGGTCCCTTAGTGGCGACAGCTTCCCCTTTACCTCTAACCATGACAGATTTTCTGGCCGGCAGAACCGTCACTTCTGGTTGGACTGCAAGCCACAATCCCAACCCTTCGCTGCTCTTGCTTCTGAATAGACCCTCAGACAGCCCAGTAGCCAGATGTGCCCGAGATGGGTCCAAACTCCGGACTGGCAGCCTGGGCAATACAACACACATCCACCCAGACAGCCGTCCATGTGGCACAGAACCCCGAACAACTGACTCCACCCAAATATATAGGTTCTCCCAGCAGGCCAAGGGATTTAAGAAAACCCCTGCCCATTGGCTGGGATACTCCATATACCCATAATCTGACCTTGCAGTGCCCTTCTCACATCCAAGCCTGGCCACCTAGCGGCAAAAGAGAGAAGTGCAGCAATTACAGACTTGGAGTGAAATCAATTGATCCTCAACAATTAGCCAAGGTAGCTATACCTAGCAGGTAAATTTAGGAGCAACCCTGCCTAAACACCAGGGTGCTACATCTTTAAATGTGTTTTATGTTTAACGATTACGAAAGAGATTCACTTTCACACATTTAAGATGCCTATTCCTTTGTAAGCAGAGTAGAAGTTTAAACTTGGCAGTAGATGGCACTGTTTCATTAGAACTTATTCAAGTGAATCACGGGTTCAGATCAATGTAGCAGGCTAGATAACATGGAACATTGCTTCTCTGCTGCCTGCAGTCTCTTGAGTGGAATATGTAATACCAATTTAGAAACCGTTTTTTTTAGGTCGTTTTTTAGGTCTCTTTTAGACAGGACGCAGTCCTTGCCACCCTCTGAAAAGTGGTCTGTGATAGACCACTTTTGAGAGGGAGGTGGAGCAGCTGCTGAAAGGCATAGAGCAAGGTGCTACTGACACCTTCTGACACCTGTTGCGTGTTTTTATTTAGTTTTTTCACTTTTTTAAATTGCCAAACTGCTTTTACATTACGAAGTTTCGAAGTTAGTGTGACCCCATTGATTCCCAATTGGGGATAAAAGGGAGACATCAGAGTGTTACTAAACCCAGGACCCTGCATTTACTATACAGTGGAACGTTGGATTACGAGCATAATCTGTTCCGGGAGACTGCTCGTAATCCGAAGCACTCGCATATCAAAGCGAGTTTCCCCATAGAAGTCAATGGAAACTAAAATAATTTGTTCCGCATTGACTTCAATGACATGCAATACCGCATGTAGCCAGAGGTGGGGGGCGCTGGAAATGATCGGAAAGGCCCGGGGACAGCTCGGCTGAACTCGGGGAAAACCTCGGGAACTGAGTATTTCCGAACGGCTCCGATCAGCTCCGGCGCCCCCCTCCCCCCACCTCAGGCCAAACGCTGTAATTGCACACGGCTGTGGCTTGAATCCTGCTCGTTTTGCGAGACAATACTCGCAAACCGAGTCAGGATTTTTAAAAAAGGGATTTTTATAACAGCTTACCTGTAAAATCCTTTTCTTGGAGTACATCACGGGACACAGAGCGACTTAGTCATTACTAATGGGTTATATAGTTTACCTTCAGGTGTTGGCACTGGCCAATTCCAAACCGGAAGTACCCTCCCCTATATAAGCCCCTCCCACCCGGGAGCACCTCAGTTTTGTAGCCAAGCAATAAGTGTCCCAAAAAGAGGGGTGGGAGCTCTGTGTCCCGTGATGTACTCCAAGAAAAGGATTTTACAGGTAAGCTGTTATAAAAATCCCTTTTTCTTTTTCGTACATCACGGGACACAGAGCGACTTAGTCATTACTAATGGGACGTCCCAAAGCAATGCCAAATGAGGGGGGGGTACATAAGCTGGGCGCCATCAGGCATGAGGATCTTTTGCGGCCTGCAACACACTGCGCCCAAAGGCGACATCCTCCTGACTTCTAACGTCTACCTGATAGAATCTAGTAAACGTGTGTACCGAAGACCATGTTGCGGCCTTACATACTTGAGCCAGGGAGGCCTGGTGATGCACTGCCCATGAAGTTCCAACCGCTCTTGTGGAGTGCGCCCTAACTTTGAACGGAGGCGGTCTCTTTCTCAAGCCATAGGCTTGTATTATGACCTGTCGAATCCACTTGGCTAAAGTAGATTTTGATGCTGCCTGACCCCTTCTGGGGCCTTCCGGCAGAACAAACAAAGAATCCGTTCTGCGAATCTGAGCAGTGGCTTTTAGATAAGCTTTAACTGCTCTTACCACATCCAAAGAATGTAATAACTTTTCCTCTACTGAGCTAGGTTTGGGGAAAAAAGAAGGAAGAACCACATCTTGGTTCAAATGAAACCTCGATACCACCTTAGGAAGAAAGGCTGGATGAGGACGTAATACTACTCTGTCCTTATGGACAACCAGATATGGCTCCTTACAGGACATAGCTGCTAATTCCGACACTCTTTTAGCCGAACAAATGGCTACTAAGAAAACCAATTTCCTGGTGAGAAGAACCAAGGAAATGTGTTGTAATGGTTCAAACGGTTGTTTCTGTAGAACCGACAGAACCAGGTTTAAGTCCCAAGGACATATGGGAATACTAACCGGAGGGCTAATACGCATCACTCCTTGTATAAAGGCTTTGACTAGTGAATGCGAAGCCAAGGGCCTTTGAAAAAATATTGACAAGGCCGAAATCTGACCCTTGATAGTACTCAAGGCCAGTTTCCTATCTACAGCCCACTGTAGGAAGTCCAGAATCCTCCCTATCATGTACTTACGTGGATGCCATTTCTTGGTCTCACACCACGTAATGTACGCTTTCCAGATCCTATAATAGATCTGCCTGGATACCGGTTTCCTGGCATTGATCATGGTAGATACCACAGAATTAGAGAGCCCTCTCTTTTTCAGAATGTGGGCTTCAATAGCCAGGCCGTCAAACCTAGGGCTGGTAAGGAAGGGTGGTATATCGGTCCCTGCGAAAGCAGGTCCGGACGAAGTGGGAGGGTCCAAGGACTCCTCACTGACATTTTTACCATCTCCGCGTACCATGCCCTTCGGGGCCACGCTGGAGCCACCAGAATCACTGGTTTCTTTTCTACCCTGATTCTGCGGAGTAATCGCGGTAACAATTGTGGCGGTGGGAATGCATATATCAGCTTGAACCGATCCCAAGGGAACACTAGGGCATCCGAGCCGCAAGCTAGGGGATCCCTTGTGCGAGACACAAACCTGTCCACCTTTGCGTTGAATCTGGATGCTAGCAGATCTACATCCGGTGTTCCCCACCGCTGGCATATTGCCTGGAAAACCTCGGGGTGAAGAGACCATTCCCCCGGGCATAATTGTTGGCGACTTAGAAAGTCCGCTCTCCAATTTTCCACTCCTGGGATGAAAACCGCAGATATGGCTGGGACATATCTTTCTGCCCACTCCAGGATGCAATTTGCTTCCTTCTGGGCTGCACGACTTTTGGTGCCACCCTGATGATTGATATATGCCACTGCCGTGGCATTGTCTGATTGAATTCTGACAGGGGACCCCTGGAGTTTGGATGTCCATGCTACTAGGGCATACCGGGCTGCTCGTATCTCTAAGAGATTGATGGGCAGGGCCTTTTCTGCTTCTGACCACCTGCCCTGGAGAGACCATTGCTCCAGCACTGCCCCCCAGCCGATGAGGCTGGCATCTGTAGTGACCACCTTCCAAGAAACCGGACTGAAGGGTTTCCCTCTTTCCAGATTCTGGGGCACCAACCACCAATGGAGGCTCTTGCGAACGGAAGGGGACAGGGACATTGGTAAGTCTAAAGCCTGAACTTTTTTGTTCCAGGCTGACAGTATGGCCCTTTGCAAATTCCTTGAATGGAATTGACCGTAGGGTACCGCTTCGAATGAAGCCACCATCTTTCCCAGCAGCCTCATGCAGAGACGTATGGATGGTTTTCTTTTTGTACCCACTAAGTGGGTCAAATTTCTTAAAGACGACACCTTCTCTGGAGGTAAGAAAATCTTTCTCTGATTTGAATCCAGCCTTAGCCCTAAGTATTCCAGACTTTTGACTGGTCTTAGAGCTGACTTGTCCCGGTTGATAATCCAACCGTGATATTCCAGATACTCGATTGTCTTGTGAATAGCTACTTCCAGCTTTTCCACTGAGTGGTCTATTAGTAGCAGGTCGTCTAGATATGCCATTATCGTTACACCCTGTGTTCTTAGATTGGCCAATAATGGGGCCAGAATTTTTGTGAACACTCGTGGTGCTGTGGCCAGACCGAAAGGTAAGGCTCTGAACTGAAAATGGCGCCCTTCTACTGCAAAGCGTAGAAATTTCTGATGGGCCGGAAAGATGGGAATATGCAGATAAGCATCCCTTATGTCGATCGAGGCTAGCCATTCCTGCCCTTGTAGGGCGGTGGCCACTGATCGGATCGACTCCATCCGAAAGGTCCTGATATTTAGGAACTTGTTTAGCCCTTTTAGATTTAATATGGGCCTCACGTCCCCATTTGGTTTGGGGACTGTGAAAAGGTTCGAGTAAAACCCGAATCCGCTTTCTTCCAGGGGAACCTTCATGATTACCCCTTGGAGCAATAGTTGTTCTAGTGCCAGAAGGAGGGATCCTCTCTTTTGGGGATCTCTTGGCACGTTTGACCTCATAAATTGGGCAGGAGGAGTGCCTTTTAACTCCAGCTTGTATCCCAGACTTACTGCGGAGAGCACCCATCTGTCTCTGATGGTGTCCCGCCAGGTCTCTGTGAACAACTGAAGTCTTCCCCCCACCCGATTGAGCGGGGGCAATACTTCATGCCTTAGGGGGAGGTTTTGTACCTCTCTTGATCCAGGGCTTCTTGTTACCCTGTGATTGTCCCTGATTTCTGCCCCCTGAATTTGACCGCGGAGGCCGTCGGAACTGCTTCACAGCCGATGTGCCCGGGACTGGAGAGGTAGGCCTCTTAAAAGAAGGACTTCTACCCTTGTTCTTAACCGGTAAGAGTGAACTTTTACCGGCAGAAATTTTCTGGATATATTTGTCCAGATCTTCTCCAAATAAGCGTTCTCCATGAAATGGGAAGCTAACCAGCAGTCTTTTACAGGGAGCTTCAGCAGACCAGTTTTTGAGCCACAAAAGCCTACGCATATGTACTATAGACAGCGTAAAGCGGGAGGCCTGTTGGATTGTATCCTTTATGGCGTCCACCGCAAAACACAAGGCTCTAGGCAGGTCAGCTAGGGCATGAGCCTGCTGATCTGGTAAGTCCCTTAAGACTTGTTTCAACTGATCTTTCACTGCTTGGCAGACTCCAATCGCTGCTACTGCAGGTTGTGTCACCATACTTGCTGTAGAGAAAGCAGATTTTAGTAAAGACTCCAATTTTTTATCTATTGGGTCTTTGAACATTGGAACATTATCTACTGGACATGTCAGTGATTTGTTAACAGAAGAGATGGCTGCGTCCACTATAGGGACCCTCCATTTTCTTATGAACTTATCCTCCATGGGATAGATCACCGGAAATCTCTTGGGGGGAGCAAATATTTTATCAGGATGCTCCCAATCCTGGTAAATAAGCCCTTCTAATAAAGGGTGGATTGGGAAGGAACAGACCGCCTGGGGAGCTTTTAGCGACCCCAGCGAGGAAACCGTAGTGGATGGTGGTTCCGCCAGAGGCATTTTAAATGCTGATCGGACCATGTTAGTCAGAGACTGAACCCATAATCTTTCAGCCTGAGAAGCTGAGAAAGGTTCTTCCACTGTTGATTCCTCTATAAGTGAATCAACCTCATCCTGATCCCCTTCAGGTAGGTCGATCTCTGTGTGGGGCTGTTCCTCCACTAACAGGCACTCTGAAGGAGGAGACGGAGATCGGACGCGCTTTTCCTGTGACAGGGAAGCAGCGATCAATGCTGTTAATCTCTCTTCCAATCCTCCCAGAGTTGAGGATAAAACCTCCTCTGTTATATATACAGGAGCAGGTGGACTGGGGACAGCCGCAGCACCAGACATTCCTGCGGGGTTTCTACGGCTACTGACCTCTGCATTCTCAGGGGAGATTGGTGCAGTGCAAGCATGCCCAATATCCTCAGAGCCCGATGGAGACCCCTTTGGCTTCCTGGAAGATTTATTTCCGGAGCGTCTGGACGACATATCCTTTAAGCACAAAGCTGAGGTATTCCCGTCGTCATACACCAATTTTTGCTGGTAATAGTCTAACACAGGTGCTGCTATATACCAGCTGGTGTCCACTAAAGTGCCTTTCTATGGGGATGCCTGCATCAACCGCCTCTGTGTGCCACTGTTTGTTGCTAGCTCTGTTTGCATGCAGCTGACACTTGTACTGTGTCTTTTAACCATGCTGGGACGCCCGCACATGCGCAGAAGCGCCGCGGCGCGCATCGAGCGTCATCCACCCGCCCCGCCCCTTTTTTTTCATAGGAGGCGCGTGCACGCGCCCGCGCGCGCGCCCGTGCGCCAATGGCGCCCTTTTCGAAAACCAACAGAGGACTAGGAGCCAGGGCCCTTTTTGCCGGAGGGCCTGTGCGGTGGATGAACGCAGCAACAGGGCAGAGGAAGTGGATTCCCTCAGAGAAACTTACCAGCTGCCTGGATCTTTTGAGTTGAGAAAACCAAAGATCCACATTTACAAGAAAAATGGACTACAGCGGCCTCTAGTGGTTTAACACAGGTACCGCGGTCCCTGTTTTTTTTTTTTTTTTTTCTTGACTACTATTAAAATTTTACATTTTCAGTAGTTATAGGCAAACACAGATATTTAGCGGGAATACCGTTAGGTAACAGACAGAAAGACAAATTAGGCTTGGGGGTCCCCCAATAGAACCAAGTTCCTGAGGGCCCCCACTTACCTGATCCCCGCCGCAGGACTTTGTTTGGTCCACAAAAGTCCAAACTTCACCTATCACGGCAGGCATTGTAATTAAACCTTCAGGGACCGGGTTCCCAAGGATTCCACTCCCCTGGACCTGTATAGCACCCTGCACAGACAGCGTCTTGGTCGTGGGTATGACCAGAGCTCTGGATCCCAGGGTCCAGCCCTCCTAAGAGAAGCATTACAGGCAAAACCTTGCTCTTCTGCTGCAAGGCCCGGGTACCGACCGTTTAGCTATGAAGCTTTTTTTGGTGGGATCCGGAACAGCTTACTAAGGCCCAAAAGAACCTGTACGCAAGCCCAGTGAAAACACATGTTACTCTTTGGCCAACACCTTAGACACTGGCAAAAAACTGAGGTGCTCCCGGGTGGGAGGGGCTTATATAGGGGAGGGTACTTCCGGTTTGGAATTGGCCAGTGCCAACACCTGAAGGTAAACTATATAACCCATTAGTAATGACTAAGTCGCTCTGTGTCCCGTGATGTACGAAAAAGAAAATACAGTGCTCGTATTGCGAAATGCTCGTTAACCACGTTACTCGCAATCCGAGGTTTCACTGTATCTTGACTTCTATCAGTGCCCAGCCGAGCACTGGTTAAAGCTTGTAGGAGTTTTCATTCTCCACTGATTGTCCTATGAGGTTGCAGGACCCCTGACCCTCTATCTGGATAGTGGTGATTGGCCCTGTGCCAATCGCATGCACCTTCCCAAGGAAAAAAACTCTCTAGCAATACACACCAAACTGAGCATGTGCAAGGTTCTGTTCTATCAGGAGAGGAATTGGGGACTGTGGAAGAAAGGGAGGATCAGAGAAGAAAGAATCAAACAGCCTTTTTACAGAATGCAGAGTATTAACCCCTTAGGTTCCACAGTGAGTATAACAAGCATGCTTTACTGCAGTGGTTCTTAACCTCAGTCCTTTAAGTACCCACAACAGTTTGTTTTCAGGTTTTCCTTTGCACAGATCCCTTTTAATCAATGACATGGTACTGATAAGAGCTAATAGATAGAGATATAAAAATTAATACACTTCTGCCGCGTACACACGCTCTGATTTTCCGTCGGAAAAACCTTGGATGGTTTTCCGACAGAATTCCGCTCAAGCTTGGCTTGCATACACACTGTCGCACAGTTCTCTGAACTTTCGACTGTCAAGAACGTGGTGACGTACAACAGTACGACGAGCCGAGAAAATTAAGTTCAATGCTTCCGAGCATGCGTTGGAATTTTGCGCGTCGGAATTTCTACAGACAATCGTAATTTCCGATTGGAATTTTTTCCGTCGTAAAATTTGAGAACCTGCTCTCAATCTTTTGTTGGCGGACATTCCGACAGCAAAAGTCGGATGGAGCATACGGTCGGAATTTCCAATCGTGTATACGCGGCATTAGTCTTTGTACAGTAAGTTCAGACTGGGAAAGGGGAAATCAGCGCATGGAGCCAGTTGTGCTGCAGTACTCGCATGATAACAGGGACTTGCCTAAAGGAGCAGAGTGACAGAGAGATGGGCTCAACAGTCTGCTGCTTCTCCTTTCACTGTTCAGTCACAGGCTGGGGGAAGGGACAAGACCTGTGTTACTGAACTGCTGCAGACCACCTTACCTGCCAGACAAGGTTGTGCTGTGTGGTAGAGCTGTGTAAATCTCAGGACTGTATAGACAAAAATTCAAATCCTTTGACAGGTAAACCAACTCCCCTGTATATATTTTATCTGTGTATTTTGCTGTTTACCTGGAGTTTAGCTTCAAAGTGGTAGTAAATACTCGTCTTTTATTTTTACCTACAGGTAAGCTTATAATAAAGCTCACCTGTAGGAAAATGAATATTTGCTAAACATGCACCATTTAGGAGATATTCTAACGAGCAGCAGTCGGTGACGTCACCTGCACATGCGCTCTGAAGGAATGACATACCTGTGCCATTCCTTAAGAGCCGTGTGCAGCGGCTGAGTGACATCATTGCGGCTTGGCCAATCAAGCGGCTGCAGCTTGCGAACCTGGAAGGAAGACCGGGTGGAGATGGAAGCCTCTGCAGTGTTGACAGCGCACCGCTGGAGGGCTTAGTTTTCAGGTAAGTCTTTTATAATGTGCTAGTATTATGATATTGCCTTGCAGGGGTAAACTTAAAGAAAAAAAAAGGTTTACTACTGCTTTAAAGCGGAGGTCCACCCTAAAATATTTTGTTGCATTAACACACTCCTTTTTTAAATCTCAAACATTTGAAGAAATTTTTTTTTTTTTTACTTACCAGAAACGCCTGTTGCTAGGCAGTCGTCCTAATCTGCCACTTCCTTCTCCGCGGAGCTCCTTGTTCTCGTCCTCCCTCGCATTGTCTTCTGGGAAATGGGGTGGGCTGTCTTCTGGGACTTGTGTGTCACAGACAGCCGGACATTCACTGCGCATGCGCAGTAGGAAACGGGCAGTGAAGCCGCAAGGCTCCACTGCCTGTTTCCCTTAGTTAGAATGGTGGCGCCGGCACCCGATCCGATGGCTGGATCGGTCTCGGGGGGGGCTGACATGGTGGGCTCCCTTTTACAGGTAAGTGTCCTTTATTAAAAGTCAGAAGCTACAGTGTTTGTAGCTGCTGACTTTTTAAAAATAAATAATGTTTTCGGCTGGAACACCGCTTTAACCACTTTTAAACCCTCTCCTATACCCAGTGAAGTGAGCAGCCTCAGATGATACAGAGATTAAACAAATCTCCCTACATACTCTTTTCATGTAGATCTGCTGTCTTTAGCTGTATATGTCCTTTAGAAAGTGCTCTTTGTTAGATTTTCTCTTCCTGTTCAACACTGCGGTTCAGCCTAGGCGTACAGCCAAGACAGCTGATTGGAGGAAAGGCACACACCCCTCTCCTCCATAGGTAGAGACTTTCAGCTCTGTTTGTTGTATAGTTCAGCACGCTGCTAATCTATTTATAGCATCCTCCCCAACACAAAACTCTGGCTGCTTTTATCATATGTGATGGAGAAATTGTCAGGCTGATAACAGAAGAACGGGACAAAAGACAGCTACGGGACCTAGTTCTTTGAAGAGAGATAAGAAAACACTACAGATATATGTGCCCAATTGAAATTTCATGAATCAGGTTTACATCCACTTTAACCAGTTGCTGCTCGCAGATGTACATCGACAGAATGGCACGGACAGGCAAATGGGCGTACAGGTACGTCCCCTTTAATTTGCCACTGTGTGGTAGCGCTCGCGAGCTCCGGGAATCGGACTTGATGTCCGCCGGTGTCACGGAGCTGAAGAATGGGGAGATGTTAGTGTAAACACAACATCTCCCCGTTCTTAGTGACCTGTCACTGATCGTCTGATTCCTGTCATCGGGAACAGCGATCAGTGACGTGTCATGGTAATCCACGCCCCCTAACAGTTAGAAGCACTCCCTAGGTCACACTTAACCCCTTCAGCGCCCCCTACAGGTTAACCCCCTTCACTGCCAGTGTCATTTTTACAGTAATCGGTGCATTTTTTTTTTTTTTTTTTTTTTTTTTTTTTACACTGATCGCTGTAAAAATGACTGGTCCCAAAATGGTGTCAAGTGTCCGATGTGTCCGCCATAATGTCGCAGTCGCAATAATAAAAAAAAAAAGATTAATAAAAATGCCATAAAACTACCCCCTATGTTGTAGACGCTATAACTTTTGCGCAAACCAATCGGCCTAAACTGAGGAAAAAAATATATGTAAAAAAACTTTGTGGATATTTATTATAGCAAAAAGTCAAAAATATTGCATTTTTTTTCAAAATTGTCACTCTATTTTTGTTTATAGCGCAAAAAATAAAAACGGCAGAGGTGATCAAATACAACCAAAAGGTCTATTTGTGGGGGAAAAAAAAGGATGTCAATTTTGTTTGGGAGCCACGTCGCACGATCGCGCAATTGTCAGTTAAAGCGATGCAGTGGCGGATCGCAGAAAGTGGCCTGGTCTTTGGCCAGCAAAATGGTCCGGGGCTGAAGTGGTTAAGGACCGGAAGGTTTTTTCCCCTTCCTGACCAGGCCATTTTTTGCGATACGGCACTGCTTTATTTTAATGACAATTGTGCGGTCGTGCAACGCTGTACCCAAATAAAATTGATGTCCATTTTTTCCTACAATTGGAGCTTTCTTTTGGTGGTATTTGACCACTTCTGCATTTTTTTTATTTGCGCTATAAAGTAAAGCAGAGCGACAATTTAAAAAAAAACAAACAAAAAAAAATGTTTTCCTTGCTGCTATAAAACCCAATAAAAGTTTAATAAATCAGATTTCTTCATCAGTTTAGGCCAATATGTATTCTGCTACATATTTTTGGTAAAAAAATCCCAATAAGTGTATATTGCTTGGTTTGCGCAACAGTTATTGTGTCTACAAACTATGGGGTATTTTTTTAATGGAAATTTTTTTTTTTTTTTGGCAGCGATTTTTAGCGGGATTGCAGCGGACAAATCGGACACTGACACCTTTTTGGGAACCAGTGACATTATTAGTGATCAGTGCTAAAAATCTGCATTGTTACTGTACTAATGACACTGGCAGAAAAGGGGTTCACACCAGGGGCGATCAAGGGGTTAGGTGTGTTCCCTGGGAGTGTTTTCTAACTGTTTGGGGGGATGGACTGACTGGGACTTAGCAGGAACACAAGATCTCTATGTCCTCCCCTGTCAGAACGACGATCTGCCTTGTTTACATGGGCAGATCCCTGTTCTGCATCTGTGGGAAACGATTGCAGGTGGCTAGCGGACATTGCATCCGCCGGACCCGCTGATTAGCTTCCCCTCTGGCCAATCGGTGTGCGCCCACAAGGGCTAGTGCATGAAACGACGTACAGGTACGTTGATTCGCGCAGCCGTGCCACAGTAAATCTGTGGTGGGCGGTCGGCAAGTCATTAAAGTACGTTAAGCATTGATGATAAATTAGACAAATAGAAGCCAATTTTAAAATCTTGGTGCAATCCTGATGTACCAACTACTATGCCATGGTGGGGATAGTTGGGTCTACCCAAACTATCCATTAAAGTTGTTCTAAAGGCTGAAGGTTTTTTTTACCTTCATGTTTTCTATGCATGAAGCTAAAACAAAAACCTTCAGTATGCAGCCCCCCCCCATACTTGCCAACCGCAATCCAGCAATGTGTGCAAGAGCTGCTCCTCTCCCAGGTCTCTGCCTCCTCATTGGCTGAGAGACAGCAGCCAGAGCCATTGACTCCCACTGCTGTCAATCACAGCCAGTGAGGAGGTAGCGGGCGGGCCTGAGCCCCATTGTGTGTGTGTGTGTGTGTGTGTGTGTGTGTGTGTGTGTGTGTGTGTGTGTGTGTGTGTGTGTGTGTGTGTGTGTGTGTGTGTGTGTGTGTGTGTTATGGGAGCAAGCACGCACAAATAAACTGAATGTGTAAGTCCTTCGCGCTACCACATAAATCAGTGGTAAAAACATGACAATCCGTAACTAAAACTGGCTGCAAAATCTGCAGTGATCACAATACACATAGTAATCAATAAAAATAAAGGAGTCATCTTGCGCAATAATTATCACAAATGCTAAAATAAATGCAATAGTACACCAAATATCGTGAAAACTGCACAATCCTAGGTGATTAAACTCTAATGCCGCGTACACACACGATCGTTTATAATGTCATTTTCAAAAACGCTGTTTTTCTTGTTTCCTCTGTAGCCTGTCTTGCATACACACGTTCATAAAAAAAAACGCTTGAGCAAAGCGCCGTGACGTATGACGGTACTATAAAGGGGAAGTTCCGTTCGAATGGCGCCACCCTTCATGTTAGTAAAGTTTTGTTGAGCGACGTTTTGCGCTTTTCAGTCCGTTACAGCGTGACGAATGTGCTATCTCCATTACGAACGCTAGTTTTACCAGAACGAGCGCTCCCGTCTCATACTTGATTCTGAGCATGCACGTTTTTTCCCCCCCTCGTAAAAGCATACACACTACCATTTAAAAAAAAAAAACACGGACGTGAAAAAATAGGAGCAGGTTTTTTGTTTTTTTTTTAGGCCATTTTTCACGTCGTTAAAAATGCTCAGGAGCCTACACACGATCGTTTTTAATGCCCAATTAAAAAAATTGCATTTTTAACGTCGTGAAAAGCGGCCGTGTGTATGCGGCATAATAGATCATTCCATGCATTCGCACAACTGTTTTGTGCTCCCAGAACTCTCACCTCCAAACAGTTACTATCAAGTCTTAAAGATTTGGGAATATCCAGCCTTCAGGCTGGGTTCACACTGGGGCGACAAACGCTCCGACATTGGGAGCTCATGTCGCATGACGTGTGAAAATCAATGTTTCCCTATGGGAGCCATCTTAACTGGTCCGACACAAGTCGGTCCGACATTAAAAATGCTCCCTGTACACTACTTTGCCCATTGACTATCATTGAAGTCGGATCAAAGTCGGACCGCAGTCTTGCATGATCCGACTTTGGCATGCGACTTGTGCTGTGCTGCTCTTGAGGGGGAACTCCAGGCCAAATTTTAAATGAAAACCGGCATGGGTTCCCCCTTCAGGAGCATACCAGGCCCTTGGGTCTGGTCTGGATTTGAAAGGGAACCCCTACGCCGAAAAAAAACGGCGTGGGGGTCCCCCCCAAAATCCAAACCAGACCCTTATCAGAGCACGCAACCTGGCAGGCCACAGGGGAGGGGGGGGGGACGAGAGAGCGGCCCCCCTCCCTCCTGAACCATACCAGGCCTCATGCCCTCAACCCTGGCCGTTGGTTGTCGGAGTCTGTGTGCGGGGGGCTTATCGGAATCCGGGAGCCCCCCTTTAAGGGGGCCCCCAGATCCCGGCCCCCCACCCTATTTGAGTATGGGGTACATCGTACCCCTACCCATTCACCTGGTGGGAAAAAAAAGTCAATAAAAAACACACACACCGCTTTTTTAAAGTAATTTATTGCACAGCTCCGGGGGTCTCCGGTGTCGTCTCCGGTTCTTTCTTCTGCCGGGCCTCCGCTATCTTCTTCCAGCTCTTTTGCTAGCGGGGCCCGGTCTTCTCCGTCGCCTTCTTCTTCTCCCGCTCTCCGGTTCTTTCTCCCGCCGGGCCTCCGCTATCTTCTTCCAGCTCTTTTGCTAGCGGAGAGGCCCGGTCTTCCCGCCTCGTCCGGCTCTCTGTTGTCCTTCTGCCGGCCCCTCCACTATCTTCTTCCAGCTCTTTTGCTAGTGGAGGGGCTGGTCTTCCCATCGCCGTCTTCTTCTCTCTTCTCCTCCTCGATGTTGACTCGTCG
Organism: Rana muscosa; assembly: GCA_029206835.1. Taxonomy (NCBI): domain Eukaryota; kingdom Metazoa; phylum Chordata; class Amphibia; order Anura; family Ranidae; genus Rana; species Rana muscosa. Next base: position 997,196,784 of record CM055117.1, on the reverse strand, counting down.
CTTCCTCCCGCTGTAATGCTGGGTGTTCGCTCCGCTCCGAATTAATATAGGCTTCTCATGACGTCACAGGTGGCCCCGGAGCATGTGACTGACGGCATGGGAGCATGTGACTGGCATCTCCCTGTTCCGTCTAGTGACATGACACTGTCTGCTCCCTCTCATCGGGAGCAGTAAGCCCAGCCCCCACAGTTAGAATCACTCCCTAGGACACACTTAACCCCTTCCCCGCCCCCTACTGGTTAACCCCTTCCCTGTCAGTGTCATTTACACAGTAATCAGTGCATTTTTATAGCACCGATCGCTGTATAAAAGACAATGGTTGCAAAATGGCGCCAAAAGTGTCCGATGTGTCTGCCATAATGTTGCAGTCACGATAAAAATCACTGATCGCCGCCATTACTAGTAAAAAAAAAAATCTTAATAAAAAATGCCATAAAACTATCCCCTTATTTGTAGACACTAAAACTTTTGCACAAACCAATCAAACGCTTATTGCTATTTACCAAAAATATGTAGAAGAATACATATCGGCCTAAACTGAGGAAAAAAAATGTTTTTTTTTTTTTTTTTGGGGGGTATTTATTATAGTTATATATATATATATATATATATATATATATATTTTTTTTTTTAATTGTTGCTCTATTTTTGTTTAACCACTTAAGCCCCGGACCAATTTTGTAGCTAAAGGACCAGAGGTGTTTTCAGAATTTTGCACTGCGCTGCTTTAACTGTAAATTGTGCGGACATGCAATGTTGTACCAAACGAAATTTGCGTCCTTTTCTTCCCACAAATAGAGCTTTCTTTTAATGGTATTTGATTGCCTCTGCGATTTTTTTATTTTTTGCGATATAAACGGAAAAAGACTGAAAATTTTGAAAAAAAAAAAAAAAAATGATATTTTCTACTTTTTGTTATAAGAAAAATCGAATAAACTCAATTTTAGTCATACATTTAGGCCAAAATGTATTCAGCCACGTCTTTAGTAAAAAAAAAAAAGTCAATAAGCGTATATTTATTGGTTTGCGCAAAAGTTATAGCGTCTAGAAACTAGGGTACATTTTCTGGAATTTACACAGCTTTTAATTTATGACTGCCTATCTCATTTCTTGAGGTGCTAAAATGGCAGGGCAGTACAAACCCCCCCCCCCAAATGACCCCATTTTGGAAAGTAGACACCCCAAGGAAATTGCTGAGAGGCATGTTGAGCCCATTGAATATATTTTTTATTTTTTTTGTCTTAAGTGATTGAATAATAAAAAATTACAAAAAGTTGTCACTAAATGATATATTGCTCACACATGCCATGGTTATATGTGGAATTGCACCCCAAAATACATTTTGCTGCTTCTGAGTACGGGGATACCACATGTGTGGGACTTTTTTTTTTTTTTTTTTTTAGGAGCCTAGCCGCGTACGGGACCCCGAAAACCAAGCACCGCCTTCAGGATTTCTAAGGGCACAAATTTTTGATTTCACTCCTCACTACCTATCAGTTTCGAAGGCCATAAAATGCCAAAATAGCACAAAACCCCCCCAAATGACACCATTTTGGAAAGTAGACACCCCAAGCTATTTGCTGAGAGGCATTGTGAGTATTTTACAGCTCTCATTTGTTTTTGAAAATAAAGAAAGAGAAAATATATATATATATATATATATATATATATATATATATATATATATATATATATATATATATATATATATATATATATATATTGTGACAGCAGGAAGGTAAAGTCACCTGGTTGCATCCAGGGGGGTAGATATATTTCGCCCAGATTCAGGCTTTACGCCGATTTATACAGCTAGGTGGAGAGTTGTATAAGCCCAGCTGAGACTAGTGGGCTCATTGATGACTCATACCTCTAGGGAGAGGGCTGGGCGTCGTGCAGACAGGGAGTTGATGAGTCCAGCTGAACCTTGTCAGCTCATTTAGGCCTCTATAAGAAAGCCCAGATTCATTAGATGTTGGCTCATGCCTGGAAGCAGACCTGTGTGGACTGTCTAGGGAGAGTGAACCCCTGTGCGGTGAGAGAAAGCCTGTGTGGCTATATTTTGCTTGGACATTTAAAACCAGGGACTAGGACGGCACTAGGCTGATCCCAGTCGTTAGTTAGGAAACCTGTAAGTTTAGTCAGAGGTCAAGTTGACCAGGATTTATTTTGTGTTTGTTTTTTTTGCCTTGCTGTGTTTTTGTCACTGTAAATAGAAAATAAACCGCACCTTTTTTTGATTTTGAAAACCACAACCTCCGTCTGCTGGGCCTGTTTTTGGGTGGGGAGCCCATCCCGGGGGTCACACATACCCGCTGCCGAGCTAGCCCCCTCACAGTTGGTGGAGAATGCGGGCAGTTTTTTTTTAAGCCAGCATGGAGGAGATACTGAAACAGCTGGCTCTAGCAAATGCCAATCAACAGCAGACAAATGCAGGTTTGCAAAGGAGCCTTGCAGCCCAGCAGCAAGCTCATCAACAGAGCCTTGCAACTTTACAACAGAGTCTGGAGGCTCAGCAACAAGCCCAACAGCAATCTGAGGCCCGCTTCATAGACCTGTTGCAGAAGCAAGAGCAGAGACTACAACAACAGATGGAAGCAGTAATGCAGCAACGTCCGCAGACCGGTGAGGAAAGCCGTCCCACTAATACCGCGTCCTTTGGGGTGAGTCGTTTATTGACAAAAATGACTGGAGAGGATGATCCAGAGGTATTTTTGACCACATTTGAAAGGACCGCTGAAAGAGAAAAGTGGCCTGAGGAGCAGTGGGCTGGACTGGTGGCTCCTCTGTTAACTGGTGAATCGCAGAAAGCTTACTATGACCTAGAGCCTGACCAAGCAAAAGACTATGTGATGCTAAAAGCTGAAATATTGGCAAGGCTGGGTGTCACCCTGGCTGTCCGGGCTCAGCGTGTGCATAACTGGACTTTCCAGCTTGGAAAACCCCCCAGGTCTCAAATGTATGATCTCATTCACCTGAGCAGAAAGTGGCTACAGCCAGAGACTTTGTCCGCACCAAAGATTGTGGAACGTGTTGTAATGGATCGGTTTTTGAGAGCTCTTCCTACTGCCATCCAAAAGTGGGTAAGCCATGGAGACCCAGAGACGGCCGATGGTCTTGTGGATCGTGTGGAGAAATACTTGGCTACAGAGAACCTGACGGCCTCTTCCAGAGACACTCGGACTTTCCACCCTAAGACCAGACCATCCCCAGGGGCGGATAAGATGATTCCAAGGGGTAAGGGTGGAGAGAGTGAGAGGGTGGGAGCTCTACCCCAAGTTTGGCGAGAACAGCCTGGGAAATCAGCGGCTCAAGAGGCGGCAAGAAGGATCATTTGCTACCGCTGCCGGCAAGCGGGACATATTGCAGCAAATTGCCCGGTTTTGGAGGAACCCATGCAGTGTGACTTTCTGACGGGCAGACGTCAGTCGCTGTGTGCGACAGTCGCATGCACTGCCATTCGGGGAACTGAGAAACATTTATGCAAAATGTGTATTAATGGTAGAAATGTTGTGGTATTGCTGGATTCAGGTAGCCTTGTGACCCTGATAAAGGCTGAGTTAGTTAAAACAGAGGTCTCTGGGAATAGCAAGGTAGCCGTTATTTGTGTGCATGGGGACACCCGAGAGTATCCAGTGACTACAGTGTGTTTCGAGACCCCCAAAGGTACCCTTTCTCATCCAGTGGGCTTAGTGTCTCAGTTACCGCATGACGCCATTGTGGGAAGGGATTTTCCGAAGTTCTGGGAACTGTGGGATGATCATGAGCCCCCCACTGGTGCCCCTATGTACCAGGAATATGATAGCCAGAACTCCTCTGAGAGTGGTGAGGACTCTCCCGAATTTCCCTTGTCAGTATTGGCAGGGGAGACTCAAGAAACTGGAGAGGAGCCCACCTCCTCAGACGAAAACCTACCGTCTGTGGAGTTTTCTGATCTTGAGGTTCACAGGGAAAACTTTGCCACAGAACAGTTGAAAGACCCCGCCCTAATAAAGGCACGGGAAAACGTAGTGAAAATAGATGGCGAGTTAGTGAACCCAGATAATACCTGCACTTACCCATACTTCAGCGTAGAGAAGGACCTACTGTATCGGGTGGCAAAAAGGGCAGAAGAAACCGTTGAGCAGCTGGTGGTGCCCAAACCTTACAGGAAGTTGGAGTTGGCCCATGGGCACATTCTTGGAGGTCATCTGGGGACAGAGAAAACCCGAGAGAGGGTATTACAGAGATTCTATTGGCCTGGGGTGATGAAGGACATAGAAAATTATTGTTCCTCCTGCCCTGTGTGTCAGAGGTCGGCCCCGATGCCACACTTCCGTAGCCCGCTGGTCCCTCTACCCATCATTGAGGTCCCGTTTGAGAGAATCGCAATGGATTTGGTAGGTCCTATAATCAAGTCCGCTAGGGGGCACCAGTACATATTGGTTATAATGGACTATGCCACCCGTTATCCAGAAGCGATCCCTCTCAGAAATACCTCGGCCAAAACCATAGCCAAAGAGCTATCTCTTGTTTTTAGCCGGGTGGGTATTTGTAAAGAACTGCTTACGGACCAAGGTACACCCTTTATGTCCCGGGTTATGAAGGAGCTGTGTAAATTGTTCAAAGTGACGCAATTACGTACATCTGTGTATCACCCCCAAACCGATGGGCTGGTTGAAAGATTCAACAAAACCCTAAAACAAATGTTGAAGAAAGTGGTGGATAGGGATGGAAAGGATTGGGACTGTCTACTTCCTTATTTGATGTTTGCTATTAGGGAGGTGCCCCAATCCTCTACGGGATTCTCCCCCTTTGAGTTACTGTATGGGAGACACCCAAGAGGGCTGTTGGATATTGCCAAGGAAACTTGGGAAAGTGAGAGTTCTCCCCACAGGAGTGTGATTGAGCATGTCGCCCTGATGCAAGATCGAATTGCACAGGTAATGCCCATCGTGAAGGAACATTTGGCCCAAGCGCAGTTGGCACAGCAGAGAGTGTACAACCGTGGAGCCAAGACCCGTACCTTTTCCCCGGGGGATAGGATATTGGTACTTGTCCCTACGGTTGAAAGTAAATTCCTTGCCAAATGGCAAGGCCCCTACGAGATAATGGAAAAAGTGAGCGAAGTGAATTACAAGGTCAGACAACCAGGAAGGCGAAAGCCCGAACAGATCTATCACGTTAATCTGTTGAAAGCCTGGAGGGATAGAGAGTCCCTAGTCGCAGACACTTGGTCACCAGCTCAAACTGGTTGCGTGATTCCTGAGGTTGGAATCGCAGCCACCTTGTCACAACCCCAACAACAGGAGGTTAAGGAGTTTGTGCTTCGCAACAAGGAGGTATTCTCTGAGCTGCCGGGACAAACATCTGGGGTAGAGCATGACATTATTACCCCGCCCGGTGAAAGGGTGAAGTTAAAACCCTATCGGATCCCAGAGGCCCGACGGGAGGCAATACGGGAGGAAGTACAGAAAATGCTGAACTTAGGGGTGATAGAGGAGTCCCAAAGTGATTGGTCTAGTCCCATTGTGTTGGTGCCTAAACCGGATGGGAGCTGGCGATTTTGTAACGATTTTCGTCAGTTGAACAAAGTTACAAAATTTGACACCTACCCCATGCCACGTATAGATGAGTTGATCGACCGGCTGGGAACAGCCCGATACATGACGACTCTTGACCTCACAAAAGGGTATTGGCAAATCCCCCTGGCCAAGTCAGCCAAAGAGAAAACCGCATTTGTAACCCCAGACGGGGCGTTCCAATATAAAAGAATGCCGTTCGGGTTACAGAATGCGCCGGCCACATTCCAGCGGAAAATGGACCAGATGCTGAGGCCCCATCGGAAGTATGCTGCGGCTTACCTGGATGACGTAATTGTCCATAGCACAGATTGGGCCTCACATCTGCCAAAAGTGCAAGCAGTCCTGGACTCTGTTCGGGAAGCAGGGTTTACGGCTAACCCCAAGAAGTGTACCATTGGGCAGGAGGAGGCCAAATATCTTGGGTACACCATTGGGAGGGGAGTAATAAAACCCCAACTCAACAAAGTCGAGGCCATCCAGAGTTGGCCACGTCCCAACAGCAAGAAGCAGGTACGAGCCTTTCTGCGAATCGCTGGGTATTATCGGCGATTCATTCCCCACTTTGCTTCTAAGGCTGTGCCCCTAACCAACCTGACGAAGGGGAAAGGGTTGGTCATGATTAAATGGACCCCCGAGGCTGAGGCAGCATTCCAATTCTTGAAACAAGCCTTATGTAGCCAGCCAGTGTTGTACTCACCCGACTTCTCTAAAGACTTTGTCGTACAAAGTGATGCGTCAGATGTGGGGTTAGGAGCAGTATTGTCCCAGGTCTGGAACGGGGAAGAGCACCCAGTCATTTACCTCAGCAGGAAGTTGAAGTCCCATGAGGTAAATTACGCCACCGTTGAAAAGGAGTGTTTAGCGGTGAAGTGGGCTCTAGATTCCCTTCGGTACTACCTGCTAGGTAGGCACTTTGACATGGTTACGGATCACGCTCCGTTAAAGTGGATGGCTCAAAACAAGGAAACAAATAGAAGAGTGAATAGGTGGTTCCTGGCCCTCCAGGAATTCAACTTCACAGTAAAGCATCGCCCTGGCGTTCAAATGGGGAATGTGGATGCTTTGTCTCGAGTACATGAATGCCTGATTGCTGGTGTTCCAACCCCGAGGTTAAAACAAGAGGGGGGGGTATGTGACAGCAGGAAGGTAAAGTCACCTGGTTGCATCCAGGGGGGTAGATATATTTCGCCCAGATTCAGGCTTTACGCCGATTTATACAGCTAGGTGGAGAGTTGTATAAGCCCAGCTGAGACTAGTGGGCTCATTGATGACTCATACCTCTAGGGAGAGGGCTGGGCGTCGTGCAGACAGGGAGTTGATGAGTCCAGCTGAACCTTGTCAGCTCATTTAGGCCTCTATAAGAAAGCCCAGATTCATTAGATGTTGGCTCATGCCTGGAAGCAGACCTGTGTGGACTGTCTAGGGAGAGTGAACCCCTGTGCGGTGAGAGAAAGCCTGTGTGGCTATATTTTGCTTGGACATTTAAAACCAGGGACTAGGACGGCACTAGGCTGATCCCAGTCGTTAGTTAGGAAACCTGTAAGTTTAGTCAGAGGTCAAGTTGACCAGGATTTATTTTGTGTTTGTTTTTTTTGCCTTGCTGTGTTTTTGTCACTGTAAATAGAAAATAAACCGCACCTTTTTTTGATTTTGAAAACCACAACCTCCGTCTGCTGGGCCTGTTTTTGGGTGGGGAGCCCATCCCGGGGGTCACACATACCCGCTGCCGAGCTAGCCCCCTCACAATATATATATTTTTTTTCAATTTTCAAAACTTTGTGACAAAAAGCGAGATCTGCAAAATACTCACAATACCTCTCAGCAAATAGCTTGGGGTGTCTACTTTCCAAAATGGGGTCATTTGGGGGGGGGTTTTGTGCCATCTGGGCATTCCATGGCCTCCGAAACTGTGATAGGCAGTGAGAAGTGAAATCAAAAATGTACGCCCTTAGAAATCCTGAAGGCGGTGCTTGGTTTTTGGGGTCCCGTACGCGGCTAGGCTCCCAAAAAGTCTCACATGTGGTATCCCCGCACTCAGGAGAAGCAACAGAATGTATTTTGGGGTGTAATTCCACATATGCCCATGGCATGTTTGAGCAATATATCATTTAGTAACAACTTTGTGCAAAAAAAATAAAAATTAAAAAAAAATTGTCTTTTTTCCGCAACTTGTGTCAACATATAAAAAATCCAAGGACTCGACATGCCTCTCAGCAAATAGCTTGGGGTGTCTACTTTCCAAAATGGGGTCATTTGGGGGGGTTTTGAACTGTCCTGGCATTTTATACACAACATTAGGAAGCTTACATCCACTCTTCTAACCACTTGAAGACAAAGCCTTTTCTGACAATTTTTTTGTTTACATGAAAACATATTTTTTTTTTCCAAGAAAATTATGTTGAACCCCCAAACATTATATATTTTTTTTTAAAGCAAAGGCCCTACAGATTAAAATGGTGGGTGTTGCATTTTTTTTTTCCACACAGTATTTGCGCAACGATTTTTCAAACGCATTTTTTGGGGAAAAAATACACTTTTTTTATTTTAATGCACTAAAACACACTATATTGCCTAAATGTTTGATGGAATAAAAAAGATGATCTTAGGCCGAGTACATAGATACCAAACACGACATGCTTTAAAATTTTGCACAAACGCGCATTGGCGACAAACTACATACATTTTTAAAAGCCTTTACAGGTTACCATGTTAGATTTACAGAGGAGGTCTACTGCTAAAATGACTGCCCTCGATCTGACCTTCGGTGATACCTCACATGCATGGTGCAATTGCTGTTTACATATGACGCCAGACCGACGCTTGCGTTCGCCATTGCGCAAGGGAAGGACAGGGGTGCTTTTTTTTTTTTTTTTTTTTTTTTTTATATTATTATTATTATTATTATTATTATTATTGCTTTTTCATTTCATTTTTAAACTGTACCTTCCATTTTTTTATTTTTTTTATCTCAGGGAATGTAAATATCCCCTATGATAGCAATAGGTAGTGACAGGTACTCTTTTTTTTTTTAAAAAAACTGGGGTCTATTAGACCCTAGATCTTTCCTCTGCCCTCAAAGCATCTGACCACACCAAGATCGTTGTGATAAAATGCTTTCCCAATTTCCCAATGGCGCTTTTTATATCCGGAGGGGGGGGGGGATTATTCCCTCCCACTGCTTGTAAAAGCAGTCAGAGGCTAATTAGCGGCTAGGGCTGATCCCGCTAACACTGCGTTTTTGGGAACCCTAAACTGCTGGGGACACTAGTATAGATCTGATCAGATACTATACCACTAAGGGAGGTCTATGCTTCACGCGTTGGTGTTAGCGTTACTTGCACTAACCCGACGCTGCCTGGGGTGTGACGCAGGGTTAACTAGGGGAAATTAGGGGGTTAAAACCTTTATTAGATAATATATGGGGGTACCTGACGCTATAAAAACCTGCGGCGAACCTAAAGAAAATAGCTGGCTACCGATCGACATCACCGACACTAAAACAGCGATCAGAAAAACGATCGCTTAGTGACGGCGGTGCTAGGGGGTGAAAGGGTCATCTGGGGGGTGATCAGGGGGTTAAACCTTTATTATTAGGGGGCTACACTGGACCTAAACTAACTGTAGTGACACTTTTACAGTCACAAATGTCACTGATTGCAGTGATCAGTATATAAATGGTCACTGCAATCAGTGATACGGGGACTGGGGAGTGATCTGGGGGGGGGGGCGATTTATGTTCCTATGTGTCCTGGTGTCAGTGTAGTGTTTGTGCACTAACCTGTGTGTCTTCTCTTGTACGGCGTTGGGTATATGTGAGCGCCGCATGAGAGATGACATCACTTCCTCTGCCTGTGTAAACACTACACAGCAAAGGAAGCTTTCTCATTTGCCGGGAGCGATCGCGGGGGGGTGGCCGGAATCGAACGGCCGTCCCCTCATCCCGGATCGCTCCCCAACGGATAACGACTGCGCACTGTATAGAAGGGGGGGTCCGATTGGACCCCCCAACTATACAAAGGCAGTCACGTACACTGTACGTGATTGTGCCTGTCGGTGCCATTCTGCCGACGTGTGTGTATATATACAGTGAGCGGTCGTTAAGTGGTTAAAACTCAAAAAATAAAAACCGCAGAGATGATAAAATACCACCAAAAAGCTCTATTTGTGGGGGAAAAAAATGACAATTTTGTTTGGGAGCCACATCGCACGACCGCGCAATAGTCAGTTAAAGCGACACAGTGCCGAATCGCAAAAAAGTGGCCCGGTCATTGGGCAGCCAAATCCTCCAGGGCTGAAGTGGTTAATCATGAAAAAAAAACGGGAAAGTATAGGTGTCAATGACTCATCCAGTGTAGTCAGGAGATTTAGGTGACTCCTGTAGGGTTACATCAGTCCCTTTTAATCAGTTGATTAGGTCCTAATAATAGTAGCATAGGTAGTGAATTCACTCCATAGTGGCTACTTAAATTCCTTTAAATTGTGGCAGCATATCAAAACAAGAGGGGAGAAATGAAACAATGTTTCAAGCAAGAATTTTTCGGAGAAGATTATGGATTGAGACTACAAATTTATTAAATGGTATCCACATATAAAAAAAAAACCCACATTGGTTACATAAAGGTGTGAATATCTAAACAGCATTAATAAGATTAAAGGAGGACAGGTGGCCACCACAACCAAGCATAGCACTCACATACAGTAACCTATGGGGACAGACCGGAGAACTGGGGCATGATGATGGAACACGTGTGAACAATAACAGTATTAATATGACCACAGACTGGGGCTGTAGTCCAGAAAGGTGCAGTTCCAGGACCTATGTCCTCAGTTTCATTGCTTTATATTCCACATTAGTAGGGTAAATTTACTGTTCATTAGAGGACTTCAATGGATATACCAAAGAGGGGGTTGCCTATAGCAACAGTATGACAGTCCAGGGTAAATATACCGCTTGGTCCAGAGCGCACAGAGCAGCGTGGATTAAAGTGTGAAGGCAGGTAGCGTATAGCTGCAGCTGGCAATCTCACAAAAGTCCCGCTTTCATGTATAATACTCTCCCACCAGTTTGTCCCCTCTTACCGGCTGTCTGCTTTCTTCTATCCAGAGATCCTGGAGCTTATACTCACGACGGTGCTAGCCTATTCAGCAGATTACCTCCAGCCGGAGGATGTGATGTGCAGCTGTCAAAGGTGTCCTGAGCATGCAGCAGCCTAAAGATTTTTGGTTCCGGTAGATAAAGAGTGTCCTCTGAGGGGAGAGAGACAGGTGAGTGATGGAAGCGCAGCAGTAGAGAGTCAGCATACGGCGTGCCTCGCTCACTGAGTCCGGAGGTAATTTCCCTTAAAGGTGCAGATGCGAATAAAGTAAATTTCTCATTTTGGGACAAAAGGCCCAAATAATGGTAGAGCAGGTAGCTGGAGGGGTGGATGGTCCTGCAGTTATGCGTATTACTTACGCGTTTCGATCAGGTACTGATCTTCATCGGAGCGCACGCGTCAGTGTTGCCAACCCCCTGAAGTGAAATTTACTGGCAAGGATGCCAAAATTTCTGTACGGCACCAATTTCTTACTGGCAAAAATAATGAAGATTACTGGCAGAGCCGCATTTTTTACTGGCGCTGCAAAAACAGTTCCTAAAATTACTGTTTTTAGTGCTAAACAGTGCAAATATCAACATTTCAACTATAAACACACAGCTTATGCTAATATCAATGTGTTTAAGTTAAACAAAAGTAAAAAAACATATTTCTCAATTCACATGAAGGTTAGGATACTGTAACCCAGCCAGCACAGAGTTCCCTCTTACATCAGAGTCTGCAGGGATCCCCCTTACAGTGCAAGGGAACTCTTATGTAAAGGGGAACGCTGCAGATCATGATGCAAGGGGGAACTCTGATGTGGAGGGGGGCTCTGGTGAATAGAGACCACCTTCCACAGAGTGAATACACTAAGATAAGGGGGGGTACTAATATAAGGGGGGAAACCTTTATATCAGTGCCCCCTTACATTATTGTATTCATTCACCTTCTTACATCAGTGACCCCCCCCCCCCTCAGAATGGCCTGGCGGCACTGTCACTTACCTCCTCCCAGGTGCACAGTGTGGGGCTCAGTCAGACGGCTCCAGATTGGTGGCTCTGATCTCCTCTCCCCAGTCCACACGTCTGTTGCTTCCTGGGCCGTAACCCCCATCCCGGCGGCACTCCCACTCTTGACTCCTTTCTAGGATCCACTCATAGACTGTAGACATGACAAGAGATGGTCAGAGGCTGCGGACACGATACAGGAAGCAGACAGAGACTGCAGACACGATACAGGAGGAGGACAGAGACTGCGGACATACTAAAGGAGGGGGACAGACTGTGGACACACTACAGGAGGGGGACAGAGACTGCGGACACACTACAGGAGGTGGACAGAGACTGCGGACATACTACAGGGAGGTGGACACTGGAGAGACTGCGGACATACTACAGGGAGGTGGACACTGGAGAGACTGCAGACATACTACAGGGAGGTGGACACTGGAGAGACTGCGGACATACTACAGGAGGTGGACAGAGACTGCGGACATACTACAGGGAGGTGGACACTGGAGAGACTGCGGACATACTACAGGAGGTGGACAGAGACTGCGGACATACTACAGGGAGGTGGACACTGGACAGAGACTGCGGACATACTACAGGAGGTGGACAGAGACTGCGGACATACTACTGGAGGTGCCGGAGACACTCTGCGGACATGATGGTGCCCTCCTCACCCCCTCACAGTAGCCGCCTCCTCTGTCCACCACCATATTATTTCTCCACATCATCAGTGTGCTGTGTCCTCCTCCTGTGCCCCTTTCACCTCTCCACAGGTCAGGGCAGCACTGTGCTGCCCTGACCTGTGGAAAGGTGCACAGGAGCCAGAGAAGGACACAGCACACTGATTTCGAGAAGTAATATGGTGCCGGTAGACAGAGAGCACATCAGTTTCTGTGTCCCCTGCATGGCACCATTGGCACGGCTTCACGCTCCAGGCTCACTCACTGACCCCCCCAGTTTCACTCACCTCGAGTCTGTCTGACTCTGTCCTCCACCCTGTCAGTGCTCCGCTCGCTCCTCCACCGGCACCTATGATGATGAGTGCTACTGCAGGACTGAGGACTCGAGTCGCGCGGCTCGCACCAGTCGCTGTGGTCACGCCGGTGTATTCAAAAATGGCGCCAGCGGCGCCATCACGTTACTGCGCGTGCGCCGCCCGGCCGAGCATGAATACGTTTCCCTGCGCTCGGCCGGCTTCGGAACGGCGCATGCGCAGTTGTATGGCCGGCTCGTGGCCATCTTTTTTATGGGCGCCGGTGCCCATAGCGGACATTAACGTACACCCCAAAAAAGGGGTTAAATTCACGTACCGTACGTAAATCGTACGGTTGGCAACACTGGCGCGCGTGCGCCCATAGCAAGTGGCTTGCACTCGAGAAGAGGGGGATCGGGCTGCTTTGTACAAATCCATTTTTTTTTAAAGTTGTGAAGGCAGAAGTTTTTTTATCTTGATGCATTCTAATTAGCACACCCCTAATTACCTACCTGAGCCCCTTCTCTCTCCAGCGATGTCCACGATCCCCTCAGCCATCCAGGATACTCCTCCTGATTGGCTGAGACAGAGCAGTGGCACCATTGGCTCCCACGGCTGTCAATTAGTCAGCCAATCAGGGGAGAGTGGGGGCGGGGCCAGGTTGGGGCTCTGTCTGAACGGATGCACGGAGCTCTGACTCTGCTTGGTTGCCCCCTGTAGCAAGCTGCTGGCTGAGGGGCACTTAAAGGAGGGAGGGGCTAGGAGCAGCAAAGAGGGACCCGAGAAGAGGAGGATCCATGCTGCTCTGCAAAACCAACTGCACAGAGGAGGTAAGTATATATAACATGTTTGTTATTCTTATCTTTTAAAACAAGCCTTTACAATCACTTAATTTTTTACCCATTCACGTATATGCCTCCTCGCTACATAGTTAAGTTTTTTGAGACTGTACAATTCGTTTTTTTAACTTGCATGACCAGCTTTTGCACTGAATTGGGTAGTTTTTAAGTGGTGAGAAAAAAGTAACAGGAATACATTACCAGGGGCTGGCCAGTGGTCTATAGATGCTACATCCTGTCCTGAGGGCAATATAATAATTTACACAACACATTGTCATTAAAGGATCACTAAAGAAATTTTGTATTTATTTTTTAAAATAACAAACATGTTATACATACCTCTGCTGTGCAGCTCGTTTTGCACAGAGCGGCCCCGATCCACGTCTTCTGGGGTCCCTCGGCGGCTGTCTCTGCTCCTCCCTGCAATCACTCACCACCTATATGCGAGCTCGCTCGCATGGTGGTGAGTGATTGCGGGCGCGCTCCTGTGATACAGCCAGCGGCTATTGCCGCTCACTGTAACACTCGACCCCGGCGCGCCGCGTCATTGGATGTGATTGACAGCAGCGCGAGCCAATGGCTGCACTGCTTTCAACCCATCCACTGTAACCAATCAACGGTCAGGCTGAGCGGTGAAGAGGATGTCGGTGGCGAGCGCGGGACTTTCGAGGGGTCAGGTAAGTAAAACGGGGGGGCTGGGAGCGGCGGTATTGTCGGATGTTTTTTCACCTTAATGCATAGGATGCATTAAGGTGAAAACGTTTTCCTTTTACAGCCCCTTTAAAGCAGGGGTGCCCAACCTTTTGAAGAGCAAGGGCCACTTAAGCGACTTGGTAACTGGTCGCGGGCAACAATCAGCAGAGCAGGTGGATAGAGCCCACTCTACTATCAGCACACCAAACTCTCAGGTAATAACAGTCTATGGCTCAGTGCGGGTAACCCACAGGTGCACTTCTCTGCACCTGTGGATCAGTTTAAAGCAGCACAGTAACCACTGCAGACCAGAAATGCCCATATGTACACTGTGATTTTAGTAATAAACTTACCTTTAAAAACAGTATTTTTTATTCCATCCCAGAGCAGGAGGTCGCGGGCCACATCAGAGGGCTCCGCGGGCCACTGGTTGGGCACCCCTGCATTAAAGCCTAACTCCACCTTTCCTTTGACTTTGACGTTCATTTCGACCAACTTTGAACAAAAGAACTATTTAAGGTCAAAAGAAAGGTGAAATAAGGCTTTAATTTATGGTTGAGTCATCAGGATTTATGTGAAGGCAAAGTCATATCACATTATTTATTGTGGTGAACCAAAAAAATGAAGGAATTTTTAAGTATTTACTGCAAAAAAAAAAAAAGTGCACACATTCCAAATGAGAATGGCTGTCTATGGGATAGTGTCAAATGTATCTCCTAAATCAGGGGTCTCAAACTGGTGGCCCTCCAGCTGTTGCAGAACTACAATTCCCATGAGGCATTGCAAGGCTAAACAGTTACAAGCATGACTCCCATAGGCAGAGGCATGATGGGACTTGTAGTTCCGCAACAGCTGGAGGGCCGCCGGTTTGAGACCCCTGTCCTAAATGGACACGTAAAGAATCAAATATGTCTAATAAACACATGCAGTTATGCAGCTGTGTTTGCTTTTCAGAGCCAAGGAGCATGTGACATTATAATTCTTTTTATTGCCAAGTAAAGTGACTCAGGTCTACTGTGTACCGGGTTATATCCATGTAGTCATACACCAGTCTTGACTGTTGATGGGAGTAGGTGCAGCAATTATCAAGCTGACGAGTCAGACTTTTGCTTCAGTTAGGAGTGACATTGCGTGACACTCTATGAAGAAACAGGTCTGCTGTTAGCCATTCAGGCTAAAGTTCACAAAACAGAGGGTTGGTATATAGAAACAAAGGAACTGAACTTGCCACCCTTTTTACAAACATAAATGCAGTATAAGATAAGCAATCAGTATCAGAAGAACAGACAGTGAAGACGCCTAAGTGTTCTGAAAAAAAGAAGCTAGCTACCAAAGCTGGGTGACAATGTGTGTGAAAATGTAAAGCTTGGTGTCCCCACTTTGTCCTCTTAAAATTCCAGTCCAAAAACCTTCTTTCCATGTTGTGATCACCCACGCCTATGGCAATGTGAGACAAGGAATGATGTTGGCCAATGGGCCTTGGAAGTTTTACAGCACCACAATTTTAAAGTGAACTTGTGACTATAAGTGATTAATGACAGAATTGTTTGGCAGGTACTATATTATGCAGATCTCAACGTCTACAAAAAGGTTAAAGTGATTGTAAAAAAACAAACATGTCTATACTTGCCTGCTCTGTGCAATAGAAATGCCCAGAGTGGCGGCGATCCGCCTCTTTTTTTGGATCCCCCATCAGCGCTCCTGGCCCCTCCCCTCTGTCCAGTGCCCCCATGAGAAGCTGCTTTCCAATGGGGCACTCGTGTGTGCTCGCACCTGAGCCCCATTGCTGCATCCGTTGACAGACAGCAGGACTCGGCCCCACCCCCTGCACCCTTGTCACTGGCTTTGATTGATAGCACTGGGAGCCAATGGCTCCCAGTGCTCCAGCAAAGCCAGTGAGACCCCGAAGTGAGGGGAGAGAAGAGCTGCAGACGCGCACATCGCTGGATCAAATGAGGGCTCAGGTGAGTAAAAGGGGGGATGCTGACACCTAAACATTTTTTTACCTTAATGCAATAAAATGTTTAGGCTTTACAACCACTTTAAACTCTGGCCCAGCTTTAAAGCAGTAGTAAACCGCCATTTTTTATTTTATGTTTAAACCTGCAAGGTATAGTTCTACTGTGCTAGTATGCATACTAGAACATCATGTGAAACTTACCTTTTAAAAAGAAGCCCTGCAGTGGCATGCTGTCATCGTTGACAGGGCTTCCATCTTCACCCGGTCTTCCTTCCGGGTTCACGTCGTCTGGCCACGCCGCAATGACGTCACTTCTGCGCATGTGCACGGGAGCCTCTATTTATGGCATAGGACTCTGAAGGAACGGCAGAAGCATGCTGTGCACGTTTAGGAGATATTTACTGTACCTACAGGTAAGCCTTATTGTAGGCTTACTTATAAGTAATTATCAACCATGGGAGTTTACGCCCACTTTTACCTGTCTTAAGCTGGTCATAGGCTCAAGGAACTTTGAAAACCGTTCATTTCAGGAACATTCATTACATTTTCTAAGCAGTAGGGGGGTCAAATCAACATTTTGTTTTCAACCAGTGACAAGAAAATTCTAAGGAGCAGGACGGAAATTTTTTGGAAGAAATTACATTCATTCCAAAATCAAATGTTGAAGTAAATTCAATTTTGAAGTACTTTCTAACGACAATCGTCAAGTCATCCAATGTACAGATAAGAATTTTTCATATGAATGTTTGTATAAATGTTTGTTTGAAAATCTCCTAGTGTATGATCAGCTTTTGGGATGGCTAGCATCAGTGACCAGTAGTGATGACCATAGGTATGTGCAGCCTATTGCATCAGGGTGTGCACCCCAAAGATCAAA
This sequence comes from Rana muscosa, assembly GCA_029206835.1. Lineage (NCBI taxonomy): Eukaryota > Metazoa > Chordata > Amphibia > Anura > Ranidae > Rana > Rana muscosa. Next base: position 997,179,790 of record CM055117.1, on the reverse strand, counting down.
CCCATGTATGTATGTATACACTGCTCAAAAAAATTAAAGGAACACTTTGAAAACACATCAGATCTCAACGGGCAAAAATCTCATGCTTGATAATCTATACTGATATATGGACTGGGTAATGTTTTAGGAATGAAAGGATGGCACATCGTTTGATGGAAATTAAAATAATCCACCTATAGAGGGCTGAATTCAAAGACACCCCGAAAATCAAAGTGAAAGAATTATGCAGCAAGCTAGTCCCTTTTGCTGAAATTTCATTGCAATAACTCAAAATGGTCCTCGGTTTGTATGGCCACCAAGTGCTTGTATGCATGCCTGACAACATCAGGGCATGCTCCTAATGAGACGACGGATGGTGTCCTGGGGTATTTCCTCCCAGGTCTGGACCAGAGCATCACTGAGTTCCTGAACAGACTGAGGTGCAACCTGACGGCACCGGATGGACCAAAACATAATGTCCCAGAGGTGTTCTTTTGGATTTAGGTCAGGTGAGCATGGGGGCCATAAAATGGTATCAATTTCTTTATCCTCCAGGAACTGGCTGCATGCTCTCGCCACATGAGGCCGGGCATTGTCGTGAACCAGGAGGAACCCAGGACCCACTGCACCAGCGTAGGGTCTGACAATGGGTCCAAGGATTTCATCCTGATACCTAATGGCAGTCAGGGTGCCATTGTGTAGCCTGTAGAGGTCTGTGTGTCCCTCCATGGATATGCCTCCCCAGACCATCACTGACCCACCACCAAACCGGTCACGCTGAACGATGTTACAGACAGCATAAAGTTCTCTGCGGCTTCTCCAGACCCTTTCACGTCTGTCACATATGCTCAGGGTGAACCTGCTCTCATCTGTGAAAAGCATGGGGCACCAGTGGCGGACCTGCCTATTCTGGTTGTCAAGTCTCTGATGTGAGACCGAGTAGCAGAGATGGCGCCCCTTGCGGCCGAGTGCAGCACAGCCCTGAAGATGACACAGGGGGTGTGGTGCCCACAGAAGCACGGGTTGCCTGGTAGGTAGTGCTGGCTGCCAGGAACTTGGTAGGACAGGCAGACTGCAGGACAGCAGGCGTGCTTTGGAGGTCCAAAGGGTAAGGACCAGTGGAATGTTCTGATAGCAGAGTCAGAAGCCAGGCCAGGGGGTCAAACACAGCAAGACAGTCCGAGAACACAGCAGAGCTGAGTCTTAGCACAGAAGACAAGGTAAGCGGAGTCCGTTAGCTAGGCCGGGGTCAGGTATATGCCAGGAAGTCAACAGGAGCAGGTCAGGCAAGCCGGGTTTGGTACACAGGAGAGCAGACAGGCAGGAGATGCAAGACACAGGAGAAGTTGACGATAATCCAGCAAAGGCAGACACTAGCAGACTTCCTTATATAGGCCCATGTGACCTGCTTGTAGAGATGCTGGGTCCTAAAGTCCTTCTCCTGCCAGAGATGCTGGGTCCTAAAGTCCTTCTCCTGCTGTTGGTTCCCTGACACTGGTATTCAATGAAAATTCCAATCGAGCTCCACAGTGTCCGGCAGTGAGCAAAGAGCACACTAGAGGATGTCTGGCCCTCAGGCCACCCCCATGAAGTCTGTTTCTGATTGTTTGGTCAGAGAAATTCACACCAGTGGCCTGCTGGAGGTCATTTTGTAGGGCTCTGGCAGTAGGGGGACCACGTGTCCCGGATTGTCCCGGGCACATTCATTCCAGGACAATACAGTGTCCCGGAATGAAACTGACACAGCCACTCCCCCCCCCCCCGGGCCAATCTGATGCCCCCCAAAAAAGGGCGCCACATCACCGCTTTACTCACTGACAGTACTTGTCCTGGCCGGGAATGCCTGGAGGAGCACAATCCCCGCTCCCTGCTTGTGATTGGAGAAATCACAAATCCCGCCTCTTGTGTCCAATCACTGTGCTGTGATTCGTTACAGCACAAGCTGGTTTTTGGGAAGGGAGGGTGTCCCTGAATGGTAGTTTGGAAATGTGGTCACCCTATCTGGCAGTGCTCATCCTGTTCCTCCTTGCACAAAGGAGCAGATACCGGTCCTGCTGATGGGTTAAGGACCTTCTACAGCCCTGTCCATCTCTCCTATTGCCTGTCTCCTGGAATCTCCTCCATGCTCTTGAGACTGCTGGGAGATACGACAAACCTTCTGGCAATGACATGTATTGATGTGCCATTCTGGAGGAGTTGGACTGCCTGTGCAACCTTTATAGGGTCCAAATATCGCCTCGTGCTACCAGTAGTGACACTGACCCTAGCCAAATGTAAAATTAGTGAAAAACAGTCAGAAAAAAAATGTCAGACACCTCCACCTGAAAAACAATTCCTGTTTTGGAGGTCGTCTCATTGTTGCCCATCTAGTGCACCTGTTAATCAGTTTCAGCTGCTTTGCTGTTAATTGAAATTAACAACCCCCTCTGTATACACCCTTCCCCCCTCTGCTACTTAACTGGCCAGATCAATATCCCAGGAGTTCTGATTCAGAAGTGTTCCTTTAATTTTTGAGGTGTATATGTGTGTGTGTGTGTGTGTGTGTGTGTGTGTGTGTGTGTGTGTATTTTTGTGTGTATATATGTGTGTATGTATATGTATGTTCAACTCAGTTGTGATGGGGGGAGCACTCATGCATAAGAAGGACTCTGATGTGACGGGGGACCTTTGATATCTAAGGGGAACTTTCATGTGATGGAGGTCTCTGATGTGAAGGGGGCTTCCGATGTGAAGTTAATTTAATCAAGGAGCTTGTGTGGCTTGTCCTAGGCTCAGGTTTCTCATTGATGGTAACATTTCCATTTTTGAACGGGGTGCCATGAGCTGTTGCATGACACAACCCAGTTGTGTGACAATAGCAAATTAATAGTCGCTATTGTCTCAGGTGGGAGAATCTGTCCACAGGACAACTATTAGTGGTGCACTCCACAAATCTGGCAAGAAGAAAGCAGTTGGCGAGGAGATGTGGGGGACACAGCAAACGTGGAATAAGGTGCTCTGGTCAGATGAGACCAAACTTGAATTTTTTGGCTTAAAAGCAAAAACGCTATGTGTGGCGGAAAACTAACACTGCACATCACCCTGAATACACTACTCCCACTGTATATCATGGTGGTGGCAGCATCATATTGAGGGGGTGCTTTTCTCTAGCAGGGACCGTGAAGCTGGTCAGAGTTGATTAGAAGATGGATGGAGCCAAATACGGGGCAATATTAGAAGAAAGCCTGTTAGTCTGCAAAAGACTTGAGACTTGGGGGGGGGGGGGGTCACCTTCCAGCAGGACAATGTCCCTAAACATACAGCCAGAGCTTACCATGGAATGGTTTAGATCAAAGCATATTCATGTGTTATGGCCCAGTCAAAGTCAAGACCTAAACACAATTGAGAATCTGTGGCAAGACTTGAAAATTGTTGTTCACAGACGGTCTCCATCCAATCTGACAGAGCTTGAGCTATTTTGCAAAGAAGAATGGGCAAACATGTCACTCTTTAGATGTGATCTGAAAAACCCCTGCAAAAGGAATTCTTAGACATACTCCTTGCAGTCTCGTCCACTAATTCTGATTATAGCACAGCTGCAGTGTTTGCTGGATAACATTAGAAGTTCACTTATTGGTTTCAGCTTTTCACAACGAAGTGTCCATATTTAGAGATTGAAGGAGCCTCTTTAAAAATGCATTTACCATTTACCGTATATACTCGAGTATAAGCCGACCCGAATATAAGCCGAGGCACCTAATTTTACCACAAAATACTGGGAAAACGTATTGACTTGAGTATAAGCCTAGGGTGTCCATCTGCATGCCTCACTGTGCCCATGCCTCACTGTCCATGACTAGACTGACATTTTAACATGGGAGTCTATGGAAGGGGTGCCCGGCTTTGAAAAATCGGTGCTCCCCGGCTGTAGGTCCCCCGAACAACAAACCTGAGAAATGGGGCTACATGTGTGCCAAGTTTGGGATCGAGGGGACCTACGGCCGGCCGGTACCGGGTCCCCAAAGTCCGGGAGATCAATCACAAAAAGGTGACTCGAGTATAAGCCGAGGGGGGCATTTTCAGCACAAAAAAAGTGCTGAAAAATTCGGCTTATACTCAAGTATGAAAATAAAGTAGAAGGGGGCGCTAGTTGCTGTATAAAATATACAACTGCCAAATACATATACTAATCAACCCCAATGTAAGATGAATAAGTACAAATAATTGATATAAACACATAAAATATAGTTAGATAACTGATATCATCACAGTGCTGAACAATGATAGACCATTAAGTGTTACATGTGACATATGACAATGGATTATCCACATATAAATGAAAATCCAAAAAGGTGAAGTGAAGCTAGCTAGTCCAATAATAAGTCCATAGAAAATTATCCAATGTAGTCTTGAAGTGACACCTTCACCAAGTAGATAAAACACCCGAAGTGCTATGGATGGATGGCCGCTTACCCCAAGATGTTGACCCCCTTAACTAAAAGGTGGTCAAATGCGCTTTGCAAGATACCACTTGCCAAAACAGGAGATGTGATCCCGGATCAGTCTGACTCCCCAAGATGAACTCGGATTAGGATATGCAAATAAACGAATAGGCCAAAAATAGTGTAATCCCGTTTAATTATTTTAAAATGACATAAAAAAGAAAAGCCAAATGGCTGCTTACATTGCGTGGTGCCTTAGCCCGGCACTGAGACTGGAAGGCATGTAGAGCCGAATGGGTCCGTCCGTCCGTATGGATGTCTGGCGTGCGTTCCACCTATTACAGCGGCTAGCCAGCAGGACCGGAAGTGAGATGGAAAAGTGACCAAGTACCGCCTCGACGTACGTTTCGTTTAACACGTCATCAGGAAGCGTACTGAGTCACTAGAAGGCACCACGCAATGTAAGCAGCCATTTGGCTTTTCTTTTTTATGTCACTTTAAAATAAACGGGATTACACTATTCTTGGCCTATTCGTTTATTTGCATATCCTAATCCGAGTTCATCTTGGGGAGTCAGACTGATCCGGGATCACATCTCCTGTTTTGGCAAGTGGCATCTTGCAAAGCGCATTTGACCACCTTTTAGTTAAAGTGGTTGTAAACCCACTTTTGCAACTTGCACCTACAGGTAAGCCTAGATTAAGGCTTACCTGTAGGTGCAAGAAATATCTCCTGAACCTACACGTTTAGGAGATATTTACTAAAATCACAGGTGCCGCTGTCTACGGCGCATGCGCGCCATAGACAACGGCGCATTCATGGGGTTAATCCCATTCACAAATTCGGCTAAGTCCCAGCAATGCTTGGGCTTAGCCGAATTTGACGGCTCCCGCGCGCACGCGCGGAGTCACGTCTTCGCCGCTCCGGCCAATCACACCGCCGGAGCGGCGCTGTGATTGGCTGGAGCGGCGATACCCGGAAGTAACATTCCGGCTATCGCCGCAGCGATGGCTGCGGCTGGAGAGAGGGACACGGACGGCTTCGGGGGCCCGATCTAAGGTAAGTGGTACATAATGAGCTAGTATGCTAGTCATACTAGCTCATTATAGCTTTGTCTTGCAGGTGGGCTAAAAAAGTTTTTTATATGGGTTTACAACCACTTTAAGGGGGTCAACATCTTGGGGTAAGCGGCCATCCATCCATAGCACTTCGGGTGTTTTATCTACTTGGTGAAGGGGTTACTTCAAGACTACATTGGATAATATTCTATGGACTTATTTTTGGACTAGCTAGCTTCACTTCATTTCACCTTTTTGGATTTTCATTTTCATGTGGATAATCCATTGTCATATGTCACATTTAACACGTAATGGTCTATCACTGTTCAGCACTGTGATGATATCAGTTATCTAACTATATTTTATGTGTTTATATCATTTATTTGTACTTACATATTCATCTTACATTGGGGTTGATTAGTATATGTATTTGGCAGTTGTATATTTTATACAGCAACTAGCGCCCCCTTCTACTTTATTTTCACCTTTCACTTAATGGTATATCCATTTAGTTATAGGGGTGCAGCTTTAATTAATTTATAAAACATTTTTGGGGCGCGAGGTTCTTTTATATTTTATACTCAAGTATATACAGTACTTTGTTAAAAAGTTGTATGAATACTGCAAACTGTACATTGAACTTCCAAACTACCTCACATTTACAATCATCTCACAGATTGCTTTATATATTTTTCAGGCCACTCTAGCGAGTTAGCATGCTGGAGGATAAGGCCTCTCACACATGAAGCCTAAAAACACCCCACATTTAGGCATTTTTACTGATCTAAATGCAGCCCATTATGTGCCCATTGCAGGCACATAAACTTGCGCTGCATATAGATCAGTAAAAAACTAAATTACAAAAATCTGCATTGCTAGTTAGTACTTTAGCACACACATAGATGTGGTACACTGCCAATCCTCGTGTTTTCTATGTAGGGAATATCTGATGTTCATACACCAGTACCGTGTGCAAGCTCCCTTAAGCTGGTATAGGTTGATGATTAGCTATCTTTGCATGCTTTCTTATAATGCCCTGTTGTAATAGCCACAACCAGTTTGTTTCCATGGACGGTGCCTCTCTGAATGTACAACAGGTCGCTTATGCCCTGTACACACGATCGGATTTCCGATGGAATAAAATCCGATGGATTTTTCCATCAGTCTTGCCTACACACCATCAGTCAAAAATCCGACCATCCCAAATGCCGTGACGTAAAACACTCCGAGCTGAGAAAAATGAAGTTCAATGCTTCTGAGCATGCGTTGACTTGATTCTGAGCATGCGTGGATTTTTTTCTCCAATGGAGTTTCCCACAGACGATTGGAATTTGCTATCGGAAAAAAGACTGATGGGGCCCACACACGATCGGTTTGTCCGATGAAAAAAGTCCATCTGTCTTTTTTCATCAGAAAAACCGATCGTGTACTCAGCAGAAGGGTATTTTCACATGGGCAGACCGATCGGATACTCCAGTCTCCTCAATAGACCAGCGGTGCCGACATCTGATCCGGACCTGTCGACTAAAAACAGACGAATGGGGATCCGTTCGGATTGGATGGCAGTCGGGTGTAAACGGACAGGAGGTTCGTTTACATCCGACCTCCCATAGAGGAAAGCGGGCTGTGTCCGCTCTGCATAAGGGGAGGGGACCAGCCATCTGTCTGCTCAGTGGGGACCAGTGGAAAGATTGGAGCCCGCCCCATGTGTAAGGCCCCTTTTCAGGTCACTAGCAGCTCGGAAAGGGTCTCTAAAGAAAAAGGCATACAGATTGACCATTGTCATTTTCCTAGTGTGGGCTTAATGAACACACTTTACTTTAGACACAATTAGGAGGCCCATATTCTGTCTGGTATTTTATGCTGTTATGTAAAGGTGATGCACAGCAATGGCATTAGTCTTCTAGTTTTAAGAAAAGTGGAAGTTGCATTCTTGGCTTCTAAAAACCCATGACGGCAATACATTCTAAACACATTTTCTTTCCATGATTGCACTTTCTAATACAGTATGCAATCTCATACTTGTGTATCTCTAGTACATATATTTTTGGCCCACCCACCCCCCACCAGAAAAAAGTACAGAGGTGTACACCGTGGAATTGATTTATTTAAGGCAAATAGGCTATTCACTTTGCAAGGGAAGTTGCACTTTACAAGGAGGTTGCCTCAGAACTTAGTGCAGGGCTTGACAAATTTTGCTTTGAATCTAGGAGCAAGATTTTTAAATCATGTCCGGGGAATCGGGCAATAGGATTTACCAAACTAAAAAAGACCGAAAATTAAACAAAAACATTTTTTTTAGTTTGTTTTAAAATTTAGCAAATAAGTAATTTTTCTCCTTCACTGATGTGCGCTGATGGGCTGCACTGATAGGCTGCACTGATGAAGCGACACTGATGAGGACGATGTCGATTCCCACAAACAAGCACTGTATCCCACTTCAGCATGCCTCAATCACTGGCCAACCTGACCTCTTAGCCTGCGCACCCACAGGGCGGGGGGGGGGAAGGGGAGACCAGATTCAAACCGCTGCCATGTAGCCATCGCAACCTGGCACCTGGGATTTGTTGAGCCCTGGCTTAGTGAATGTGGTGAAGTTTCACTATGCAAAAAAATAAAAGCAAGAAAAAATAAGGAAAAGAAAATGATTTTCTTTATCGTACATCACGGGACACAAAGCCTCATAGTAATTACTAAGTGGGTTATATTCCACCTTCAGGTGCTGCACACTGTTGTAATCAGACAGGAAGTTTCCTCCCTATATAACCCCTCCCATACTGGGAGCACCTCAGTTTTTTCGCCAGTGTCTAAGGTGATGGTCATGAGTGAAGATGTGCTCTGAAGAAGCTCCACTGGAGGGATCCATGCTGGATTTAAATAGCCTCCATAAAGACCCGATCCATCCAAAGTGCCATTGAGGCCAAAGTGGATGGTACCTGGGGCCTCTTATCCGAAGCACAAGGTTTTTGTCTGTAATGCCTCTTTGAAGGGCTGGATCCTGGGTTCCAGTACTTTGGTTTTGACCATACCAAAGGTTTTCTGGCAGGATGCGGTCCAGGTCCAGGAGAGTGGAAACCCTGTCTAGGATCCCAGTCCCTGAAGGTCTGTTGACTTAACCCGCCGTGATGGGTGAAGGCTGGATCTGTCTGTGCTCAGCAGTTTCCTGCGGCGGGGATAAGGTAAGTGAAGACAATCCTAGATAAATATCTTAAGGTTTGTCTTCCATGAGTAGCTGCATGTCTTATCTGTTTTCCGCTACTAGAGGCAGTAAAGAGACCTACCTGGTGTTTCACTTAATATGCTCTCCAGGAACGAAAGCTCAGTGTTTAGCCTGTCTGAGCGGCTCAATTCCTCTGCTTCAGGCTCTGCCACAGTTGTAGGGGGGGGTCCCCGGCGCTCCTTTTGGGGATCTCTCTCCCCTTCTTGCCTCCGCCATTTTCTTACGCACGCGCTTTTGAAGCCAGTAAGCAAGGGGGTGGGGATGTGGTTGCCGCTGGTGCACGCTGGCTCATAGTGCCGGCGCAGGGCGGGTCCTTCAAAAAAAAAAACAGACGCCAGAGCTCTGTAAAGCCAGAAGGACACAGAAGCTTGGGGCACGTAAGCACCTCCTGTGTGTTGGATACAGACATACCTAAGATGCCTACTCAGCATCAAGCTGTGCAGATTAGCAGGCATTGTTTTTTTGCTAGACTAAGTTCAGCTGTTGATGCACCTGTGTTACGTTACTCTGCTTTAGCTTAGGACTGTGTCTCCCTGTAGAAAGGTTCAGGGGCAGGTAAATATATATAAAAGGGCACCAAGGTATCACCATTTGAATCTGGTGTCCCTAATCTTGCCTGTATGATATCATCCTCCCCTGTAGAGTGTTGAGGCAGCTGCATAGGTTGAGCCATCGTCCCTGTCAGGCATTGCAGCCACTCTGCATATGTCAGTTTTTTTGCATTGCATTTGTTGGTCTATAAGAGGTTAAAGCGGAGTTCCCCTGGAAAAAAAAATATTAAAAGCCAGCAGCTACAGCTACAGCAGCTGCTGGCTTTTAATATATGGACACTTACCTGTCCTGGAGTCCAGCGACGTCCGCAGCAGAGGACGAGCGACCGCTCGTCGCTCTGCTGCTCCCTCCGCCATCCTCGCTGAGGGAACCAGGAAGTGAAGCCCTGCGGCTTCATGCCCGGTTCCCTACGGCGCATGCGCGAGTCACGCTGCGCCGTTCTGATTGGTGCTTCTGTGTTCTGGGAGCCGAGTGTCTCCCAGAACACCAAGGGAAGTCTGCGGGAAGTGACGTAACTCCCGCAGATTCCCGGAGAGAGGACTCCCGGATGTGGGTGAAAATACCTGTCTTAGACAGGTATCTTCACCCCCCTCCCCCCTGAAAGGTGTCAATTGTGACACCGGAGGGGGGGAGGAATCCGATCCGCAGAAGTGAAAAATTAGGGTGGAGCTCCACTTTAACTGCTATAATCGCAGCGCCCTCACACAGAGCAGAAACCAGGGTGTGCTCCTCCCCCTGCTTTAAATCCTCAAACAAGAGGAATAAAGTCCTGAGGATGAAAGTTCACTGTCAGAGGACAGGGAACAGGTGCAGTCTAACGAGGCGGAGGAATCGGAAGCCTCACAGGTGCAGTCTTTTTCAGAGATTCATACTGCGTATAACTTACCCTCAGCCTAGACGGCCAAAGCCTCTGTCTCCTCCTTGGAGTTTAAATTGTATTTATTTTTTTATATAGGTTGCTTGTACCTTCCCACTCCATACTCTAGCCGAGGAGTATAGGTTGTTAGAAAACCTCCACAGGATCCTCATACTGGTGCTGGCTTCAGGCTAGCCAAACACACAACCTACTGGGATGCACAGTTGCTGGTGCACATTGTTGCTAACGCACAACAGCTATATCGCATGATTGCGGAAACGCACGTCTGCGAAAGATAACTTCCTCTTTACCAGTCCACTTGTTTGTAGAAAAATGCATGAGTTTGGAATGTACAATATGCATGTGGGGTAAAAAGTAACAGAACGTGTTTATTGTTGACAGCATAAAGATGCATGTTTCTGTTTGTATGGATTTACATGTTTTGTACATAATCGCATAAAAATGCCTGATTGCATAAAGATGCTGGATCATTCAAGGTTGCCTGATCACACGAGTCCTTGATTTCCCGAGTATACGTGGTCAAACAGAGGCTTTTCACAGAAATGCCTAAAATCGCATAAAAATGCTTGATTGCATAAAGATGCTGGATCGCACAGGGGTGCTTTATCACACAAGAGTCCTTGGTCACACAAGGGTTCTTGTCCGCACAGTAGTGCTTAATATGCATAAGATGTTTGATCGCATAAAAAAAGGCTGAATCGCATAAAGATGCATGATCGTGACAGGCTGCACACCTTGCTGCAGAGGACACTGGGGAGAGTCAGGCAGCACATGGGGACAGACCAGTATGGAAATAAATACTATTTCATCCCTCAGCAAAAGTCCTGGATAGGAGGTTCGTTGTTATAAATCTGAAGGACAAGAAAGCAGCAGAGGACATGTCCAGGCCAGGAGTACAATTGTAGTCAATGGGGAACATATTGTGCCAGTGAAGGAAGAGGCAGCCTTGCTGAAATTGGCAAAGGAAAAAAATGACAGCAAATGCATGAACTGCGAATCCAAAATGGGAATAAAGATACAGCTGCAGAGAGCATCATCTAATTAACATAACCCAATGCGACAGCTACTCTGAGACATACCAGGCTGATTTAAATAGGTGACTCCACAATGTCTCCCTCACCCCCCGCTAAATATAGAGGGAGAAAAAAAAAAAGAAGAAAATTAAAAATGATCAGATGCAACATATGAAGTACCAAGCGTGAATTAAACACTTTGATTCTTCTTTTCTACCACGGATCATCACGGAAATGCCTTGTGAAGTTCCTCCTGATGATTAATGTCAACAGAATTACACTAATTAGCTGCAATAAACTGTATCAGACCACTATTGCAGTGTGCAGGGACATGGGGAGTAGATGGTGCTTGAAACAACGTGATCCATGCAAATTTCACTTGGAAATAAAAGATCTGGGAAACCATGACAAAGCAAGCAGGATCAAGGTGAAAAGGCACCAAATGCCGTAATCAAACCATGCTCAAGGTCAGGCAGTTACAGAGAGAAGAATAGTAAAACCGGTGCAGAAAGACACTTACAAATATGAATTTGGAAACATGCCAATAGAATGGGAAGCGTGGATCAGAGGCAAAAGGAAAGACCCTCCAACTACTGAGGAAATCCTCAGGAATGAGCAAGCAAGACGGGAAGTAGGTGCCAAAGCACAGGATCTTATCCAGCAGGAAAAACATCTGCAGGGTATCGAAGACAAAGGACTTCTCAACAGTCCAATGAAAACACAGATTAAGGGACACGCCTCTGCTCCAGTTTATAGCAAACACACTGCCTCTGAAGAACCATCTAGTACTGCTAGCACATTTGAACCTGGCTCCTGGAACCCGCAGAAAAAGTAGTCAAAGCTTCTGGAAAACAGGGATGGGCTTCCTTGTTCTGGAACAAATTTCTGTTTAATATTTCTACTGAAAGCAACAATGTACAATATTGATACCATCAAAATCTTTTAATTGGTGAGCTAGTTATCCAATAAATAAAGCTCAAGCCAAAAGCTATGTGCTTTCTATAGTACTGAGTTAAACATCACAATTCTTTGTGTTTTTTTGTATGTTAAAAAGGTAAAATGGGGAATTTTTCATAGAAAGTTAAACATGTTAACCATTATTCTGCTAATAAAATATATTTATCTGCTCAAAAAAAAAAGATGCATGATCGCCTAAAGTTGCCTGTTCCCCTAGATTTTGCATGGTTGCATAATGAGGCCTTGGTTACCCAAGAGTACTTAATCGCATGTAGCGGGTATGTACTATTTAGGGGCAGCATCTGGGTGGTAGTATGACCCAGATGCACTAATTGGTAGCGTAGGGCTGTGTTTTCGTTCATGTGGAGACCTCAGTGGTGTTCAGTTCCCTGCGGCCCAGTAGGTGGCGCTGTCGCTTTGGGCCGGGGTTGAACCGCCACTGCAATTTCGTACCCTTTGTGACCTCTCGCAGCAGCTGTACGGCGGGGCAGGGAACTCGCTGGGCTTGCTGGGAGAGGGTATAAAGGGGGCGGACATCTTCACCATGAGGTTCGAGTCCCAGGCACCTTCAGCCTGAGGGCTGCTATCCGTGATCGGTGTCCAGGCGCCCTTGGCCTGTACACGTGGAGTTCGTGTTCCATCCCAGACACCTTCAGTCTGGGGTGAGGTACTTGACCGAAGGCCTGGGGCCCAGTACCTTCCACTGGGTCCCGCGAGGGAGGGATTCTCCTAAGGTGCCCCTGGTGTCGGGCACCTGAATCCAGGGCGTAAGGGACCGGAGAGGTGACCCTCCCGTAGAGCTGGTGCAGCATATTGCCAGTGCCGGGTGGGCCTCTGGAGACCGTTCGGATGGATGTCTTTCCCCAACAAGGGCCAATCCATCAAGGAAGGTAAATTCATGTTCTACGGCCGGTGGCAGCGGTACACCTAGTCAACTTAGGTCGGTGGCAGAGACCTGCTCGAAGGCCTGTGGCAGGGGCCTCAACAGTTCACCCGGTCGGTGGCAGCGACCAATCTCACGGTCGTGGCAGAGACCGTGCACCAAGCCTATTTGCACTAGAAGGAATAGGAGAGTTCACTGTGCCTGGACCTACTCGTAGCCACACCCTGTCTGTTTATTCAAAAGTTCAACTGATACTGTTTACTACTCAAGAAGAATTAAGTGTTGGACTTTTTATGGTGTGGGGCTCTATTACTGACAGTCAAACCTCCACAGGAGAAGCAGAGGCTCCATCTAGAACACAGGCCCGAAGGTAAAACGAGTGTTGGCTTTCACCTCTGCGCACTAGAGGACATAGGCCGTAGTGAACCTCACCCTCCTCCCACATACCCCTAGACAAGCCAGCTGTTTTATTAATAAAGGGGGCGGGGGTGAGGCCGCTACACGCACAAAGAGGCTTGTTCCACAGAGATGCCTAAAATCGCATTAAGATGCTTGATTGCATAAAAGATACTGAATCGCACAAGGGTGCCTGATCACACAAGAATCCTTGGTCTCACAAGGGTACTTGTCCGCACAGTAGTGCTTAAAATGCATAAGATGTTTGATCGCATAAAAATGCTGAATCACATATAAGTTGCATGACCGCCTAGATTTTGCATGGTTGCATAATAAGGCATGATAATTTTTAAGTTTCCTTAATTATACTGTATTCCTTTTTGTTCACATAGGAGTACGTGTCTGCATAGGTAGATGGTGGCTTCATACAAAGCGGTTCCCTATGCTCTGTTTCATTCCAGGCTCCTATAAACATTATTCTGTTGACCTGGAACAAGTAGATCCTAACCTGGCATTATCCAAATAGTCTGGTCCCAGGGATACGCTAGAGTCTCAGTTTGTGGTTCTTAACCAAAAGATTGGCAGAAAGGAAGATCCTTCATGCCGGTTACCTGGGAGATGGCGGCTATGAAGGCTGGCCTCTAGGGATGGAGGCCAGGCCTGGAAGAGACCACTGCCCCAGGGAAGTGGTCAAGCTCCAAGTGAGCCTTATCCATCAACATTCTAGAGCTACAGATGGCACGTCTGGCTTAAGGGCCTGGGCGTTTAGGTTGCAGGATTGTTCTGTGTAGAGCACAATTCGATAATGCCACACCAGTGATTTACTTAGTTTACCAAGGAGGCACTAGAAGTCACGCAGCCAGAAGAAAGTGAGCCATGTTCTGGCTTGGGCAGAGGAGCGAGTGCCTTGCCTATCGACAATCTTCATTTCATGAAATGGAGAATTGGCAGGCGGTTCTCTGTAGCCGTCAACAATTGTTCCCGGGAGAATGGCCTCTACACCCCCGGCTTTTTTCTGACCAAATGCCAGAGAAGGGATACCCCGGACATAAAATTTATTGGCGTCCAGGTTCAACAAGAAGTTGGACAGCTTGCGACGGATGCGTTGGTGACCCCATGGGACCAGTTGTCACTGGTTTATGCGTTCTCTCCCCCCAGTGCCGCGACTACCGTAGCTTCTATGCAACATCGGAGGGGAATGGAAGCCGGCCTAATAGCTTCAGCATGAACCAGACAACCTTACTGTGCAGGGATCGTAAGGGTGCAAGTAGAGGACCCAGGGTCCCTTACATCTTGTCCAGACCTACTTCACAAGGGGGTATTCCATCCTGTCTTGCAAACATGGGAATTAATGGTCTGGCTGTCTTAGCCCGCATTCTTGAGGATCAGGGCTTTCAGGATCAGTGGCAAATTACCTTGATTCATACAGGAGAGCTGGCCTCCAGGACCATGTATCATAGGATCTGGAAGGTCCATGTTCCTGGTATGAAACCAAGGGGTTGCATCCTTGGAAGTATGTCATAGGTAAAGTTCTTACCTTCCTACATTAGGAAAGGAGATGAAGCTAGCCTTAAGTTCCATCAAGGATCCGATCTCAGCCTTGTCATTATTTTCAAGGGCCACTTGCTTCGCACTCTTTGATCCTGGCCTCCTATACAAGGGGTAACACGTATAAGTCCGCCAGTTAGGTCGCCCTTTTTGTTCGGGGATTGAGTCTAGTTTTGTCGGCTTACGAGGTCAGCACCTTGGGCTGATGCACCATATTCCCTTCATCCTTCTAACAAGGGAATTGGTGTTCTTGCTTGCGGTAGCCTCCGCAAGAGTTTTGAGTATTGGCAGCTTTCTTTGTTTAGAGCCATACTTAATTATTCTTAAGGATAGGGTGATACTAAATCCTCACCCAGCCTCATTTCCTAAAAGGATCTAGTTTTCTTTAATTCAAAACTTTCTGGTCTTCCTTTTTTCCCAGAACCTTGTCCTACGGAAGGAAAAGTTATTGCTGTTCTGTCAATATAGATGAGAGCAGTTAAAAATCTATCTGAAGATTTCAGATACAGGAAACTGACGTTTTGTTGTCCTGCCAGAAGACCCTAGAAATGGGCAGGCAGCATTCAAATCGGCTATTAAAATGAGTGAGAGCAGTCAAGGGTTATCTGAAGCGGCTGCTCAGATACGGAAAACTGATGTTTGTTGCGCTACCAGGAGGCCACAGGAAAGGGCAGGCAGCGTCTAAATCAACTGTTTTCAATGTTGATTCATCAGGTTATTATTATTCAGGCTTGTGGTTTAAAGAGAGGGTTTCCCCCCCCTGTTTCATTTGAGTTGCACTCTACCAGGATAGTAAGCGCTTCATGCGCGGTGCATTACCAAGCCTTTGTGACTCAGATTTGCAAGGCCGCAACTTGGTCGTCGGTGCTTACGTTCACTAATTTCTATCAGATGAATGTAAGATGGCAGAGGATGCCGCTTTTTGGCGCAGTATGCTGCAGGCAGCAGTATAGGTCCTCACGTCTGGTGGTCTGCGTTATTTGTGCCTCCCTCTCCTCAGTAGGCATTGCTTTGGGATGTCCCACTTAGTAATTACTATGAGGCTCTGTCCCGTGATGTACGATAAAGAAAATAGGATTTTTCTAACAGCTTACCTGTAAAATAAAATACTTTTATTGGAGTACATTACGGGACAGAGCTCCCGCCCCTTCTTATTTGGGGATATTGGGACACTTATTGCTTTGCTACAAAAACTGAGGCGCTCCCAGTATGGGAGGGGTTGTATAAGGAGGAAACTTCCTGTCTAATTGATTACACCAGTGTCCAGCACCTGAAGATGGAATATAACCCACTTAGTAATTACTATGAGGCTCGTGATGTACTCCAAGAAAAGGATTTTACTAGGGCTGTTACTGATTAAAATTTTCATGTTCGATTAATCAATTTTTTTTATTTTTTATCGATTAATCGACTAATTTCGATTTAATTATAACGTACATACAGATCCAACTACTTTTAGTTGATCTCCTTGCAGGCTGATTCCCAGTGCAGCTACCAACCACTGGAAAAATGGATAGTAGGATACAAAAAACACACAAAGGCAGTGCTCGATGGGAATAGCATTAAAACTTTTATAGTCTTCAAGTAGGTAACAAAATAAACATTGCACTGGAGATAAAATCAATGTAGCTACTTAAACTGTAAAAATGGTGCGAGTAATACCAAACGGTAGCAAAAGCAGTCATAAAAACATGTAGCTAAGTATGATACTGGTATAAAAATGTGTAAAACGATACCACTGCTGAATCCAGATGAGGGGTTAACATCAGCCCGTCGGCATGTAGATGTCCCGTGAAGGGAACTATCACAACTCCCAGTGGATGGCTGTAGAATCCCAGGGTGATAGAGGGAAGTGTAACAGCCCTTGCGTGTGGCAGATAGTAAGGTCCCGCCGGCATGCAGATATGAAGGCACAAGAAAGGAGCCCTTCAGATGGACATGGCAAGTCCCGTCTGTGTCCGTGACGTCACCGGATCTCCGCTGGAACGCCCTGAAGACCCGGAAGCCAGCGGAGAGGTGAGTACCGATCAAAAGAATTTTGATTGATCCAAAAAATTTATCGATTAATCGAGGAATTAATAGTTTATTTCCACAGCCCTAGATTTTACAGGTAAGCTGTTTATAAAAATCCTTTTTTTTTTTTTCATGCACATGATTGGATAATGGAGGTCAACTGAGTTTAACTTCATTCACTAAGCTCTGGGGCAAATACTCATGCAAAATACAATTTCCCTTGTGTAGCAAATTTTTTTATTTTTTTTGCTGGAGGGTGGTGGATCACAAAACGAAGAAAATTGCCATTCAATCTATATTCGCTTTAAGCTGGAGTCTTGCAGCTTCACTGAGACTGTGTAGATGGATAAATGTAGGGGGATCATTAAATACTCTACTTTATCCACTGATTGTTTTTAAGAGACTTTACTGAAGAAGCTCAATATAGTGACAAATATCTCAGACTGCATTGACCACTTAAGCCCCGGAAGGATTTACCCCCTTCCTGACCAAGCCCTTTTTTTGTGATACGGCATTGCACATGGTCCCTGGCTAAAATCATTAGAGACTGAGCATGCAGCTGGCAGTTCAGCAAAGGGGGGATGAGCGCCCCCCTCTTAAATCATACTAGGCACATCAACATGGGGGGGTGCTTTGGGGCAGAGGGAGGCTCTTCCCCCACCCCAAATCACATTGTCCTTGTTGATCGGGACAAGGGCCTCTTCACCACAAGCCTGGGCTGTGGTTGTGGGGTTCTGCAGTGGGGGGCTTATCAGGAACTGGAGGCACCCTTTAACAGGGGCCCCCAGATACCACCCCCCCTATGTGAGTGAGTATGGTACCCCTACCCATGCACCAAAAAAAGTCAAAAACTTGTGTAGTGTATTTTTTCACAATTCCTTTATTTTTTAAATAAAAAACACTGTCCACCAATGTAGATCTATCCTCAATGACGCCCCCCCCCCCCCGCTGCACCACCGGACCCGCAAAAAACCCAGAAAGAAAACCTCTGGCCTCGACGAAGGCTCTCTGCCGACTGCCTGCTCCTCCATCTGACATTTCTTAAATAGGCAATGGGCGGAGTCACCCAATAACGTTACAGATCGGGGCATGCTGGGTTGATGACGTTGCAAGACGTGTGTTCCCCACACACGGCTCATTTGTAAGGTAAAGTCTACAGGCTTGGGAAGTTCAATTTGTAAATGGATAGGAAACTGGCTAAAAGACAGAATTCAGAGAGTAGTGGTTATTTGATTCTTACTCTGAATGGTCTAAGGTTATCAGTGGTGTACCCCAAGGTTCAGTGATGGGATCCTTACTTTTTAATATCTCTATAAATGATATTGGGTCTGGGATTAAAGTACCATTTCTGTTTTTGCAGATGACACCAAGGTACCGGTATGCAGTGGAATAACGTCCTTGCAGGATGTCTCCAATTTACAAGCAGACCTCAATTTACAAGCAGACCTCAACTATATAAATATCTACCAGATATAAAATGAATAAAGGTAAAAAAGTAGTTTTACAGTAGTAATTTTATAGCTGGTAGATTTTTATATGCTTTTATTCTTTGAAAGTGGCTGCTTGTTTATAATTCTAATTTTAGAATTTACTTTTATTTATCTGTGGTGCAGTGTATAGATCCTAATTGAGGGCATTTTTTTTTTCGATCTTGTCTTCTGACCTCAATGCGCTGTCTAATTGGGCGACTATGTGGCAGATGAGGTTTAATGTTGATAAATGTAAAGTTATGCACTTGGGGGCTAATAATATGAATGCATCATACATACTAGAGGGAGTACAACAGGGGGGATCCGTAGTGGAGAAGGATCTGGGGGTTTTGGTAGATCATAAGCTCAATAGCATGCAATGCCAAGCTGCGGTTTCCAAAGCGAGCAAAGTCCTTTCTTGTATTAAGAGAGGTATGGACTCCAGAGAGAGAGAGAGAGAGAGAGAATTTTGCCCCTGTACAAATTATTAGTAAGACCTCATCTGGAATATGCAGTTCAGTTTTGGGCCCCAGTTATCAAAAAGGATATCGGGGGAACTAGAGAAAGTGCAGAGAAGGACAACCAAACTGATAAGAGGCATGGAGGAGCTCAGCTATGAGCAAAGATTAGAGGAACTGAATTTGTATTCACTCTTGAGATGAGGAGATTAAGGGGGGATATGATCAACATGTACAAATACATAAGTGGTCCATATAGTGAACTTGGTGTTGAGTTATTCACTTTAAGGTCATCACAGAGGACAACGGGGCACTTGCCTCTAGAGGAAAAGCGATTTTATCTCCAAATACGGAAAGGTTTCTTCACAGTAAGAGCTGTGAAAATGTGTAATAGACTCCCTGCAGAGGTTGTTCTGGCCAGCTCAATAGATTGCTTTAAGAAAGGCCTGGATTATTTCCTAAATGTACATAATATAGCTGGGTACTGACATTTATAGGTAGCGTTGATCCAGGGAAAATCCGATTGCCTCTCGGATCAGGAAGGACGTTTTTGCCCTGCTGTAGCAAATTGGTTCATGCTTTGCTGGGGGTTTTCACCTTCCTCTGGATCAACTGTGGGTGTAGGATTGTGTATATGGGTGTTTTTTTTTTTTTGTGTGGTTCAACTGGGTGGACTTGTGTCTTTTTTTTTTAACCTGACTAACTATGTAACAAGGGCGGTTTCATCAAAGTTCATTATGATTTCATTCGGAGATTCTGATACATCTGAATAACCCAAAATTTGTCCAAATTTACATTCAGACAGAAACAAATTGCACATGTCTAGATAAGAGTACAAGCAAGGTACAAAGCAAGTAGAGCTTGCATATGAAATAAGCAAGTATGGCTTCTCCCATATACACATGTAGCGGGATTCCCATATGCAATGTAGATAAAGACTACCATTTGACATTTAAAAGAAGGAACCCAGCTCCCTCCGGTGGTGTAAGTGTTACAATGTAATTCATGCATATGTATATAGTTTAATGCACCCTGGAACATACAGCAGCAAGGAGAAAAGACTCTGTTACTTTTAGTAGTAGACAGACTACACTACCCACGGTGCAGCTGTGTTACCAGGGTGCACTGCAAGACCGCAAAGCCTTCTGGGCAGACTATTTAAAGGAGGGGAGGGGCCATCTTCTCTCTCTCTCTCTCTCTCTCTCTCTCTCTCTCTAGACTCTGCTCTGAACCAAGCCGGAAGCTGGCATTGAGGCCTGCTTCCGGAGTGTTGGGCCGAAAGCCTGGGCCTAAAGTACGCCAGTGCACCGAGTGATTTCCAGTAGAGGATCTTCCACTGTGTCCTGTTGTTGCCTAGCAGAGACCGGAGTCGTCATCGCCATCACCTTGCGCTGTTAGTGACAGAGGCCGGAGACTGCAGCAGAAGCGTGGAGATCATGTGACCGGGATAAGCCAGAGGAGAATATCCGGAAGCCGGGCCTGTTTGGTGAGAAGGGCACCTGCCCAGAATTGACTGTTACCTTAGAGGAAAGTGACTTAGTTAGTGCCAGCCACACTCCACCTATCGCGCCACAGATTGCGGCCTAGTGTATTTTACAGGAGACTGTGTGATTAGAGATTGGTGCAGTCGCCATTAGTGTGCGGCAGGCACACAAGTACTCAGGAATATTGCGGATGACTACAATATCTTGTTAAAACCCTTTTGGATTACAAATTAACTTGTGCACCAACGGCGGCTAGCGAAGACTCCATTTGAGGAAGGAACTTTGAGCGGGACTCAGATGGGCCTTGCCCGTCTGGTATAGTGACTGAACACGTGCAAGGTATTGCAAGATAGGGGGAGCTTGCGAGCGATCAGTCAGCTGTGCAGATATATATTAATAGAGATATATATATATATATATATATATATATATATATATATATATATATATATAGCCGTTGATTTTTTTCTGTTATCATTTAACATCAGTGATACCAATCTTACTTTGATTTATTGACTGCAATGCACATGCAGAGTCAACTGTGTGTATTAACGTGTTTCTTTACCTTTTCATTTTATACTTAGTAAAGATACCTTTGGTTAAGTAAATAATCTGTGTGAAGTATCTTTGTCATTTGGAAGGACTAGTGACCAGCAAAGGTAATAATATTTAGTTTATTGTGTGATGTATGCAGGATTGTGTCTCCTAATACTCAATAGGTCTCACAATCCTTATTCATATCAGTTGTGCTAAGGGAGGGTTTGAGCCACTTCCAGGGGTTGATAGGCAGGACATAGACCCAAAACAAATAAACAGCAGCTCCTACGGGGTAGTGCTACACACAGATAATTGCAAACTATACGTTGAAAGAAGGTTTTTAACACATTAATACACATTGGTAAAATGATTTAGGGCAGTTGAAAACCTTTTCTGAATGCGGTAAACTGACAGATAAAAACCGACAGTGAAAAACATCCATTTTACAGCTTTTACATACTGAGTTTATGCGAGTTTAGCAGCAGTTACGAGCATTTGAGGTTGGAAGCATTTTTAACCACTTCAATACAGGGCATTTTCACCCCCTTCCTGTCCAGGCCAGTTTTCAGCACTAACATTTTGAATGACAATTGGGTGGGCATGCAACACTGTACCCAAATTACATTTTTTTTCCCCCCACAAATAGAGCTTTCTTTTGATGGTATTTGATCACCTGCGTTTTTTTTTTTTTTTTTTTTGCGCTATAAACAAAAGAGCGACAAGTTTGAAAAAAACACTATCTTTTACTTTTTGCTATAATAAATATTCCAATAAAAAGAAAAAAAAAAATGTCCTCAGTTTAGGCATATATATATATATATATATATATATATATATATATATTCTTTTACATATTTTTGGTAAACAAAATCGCAATAAGCGTATATTGATTGGTTTGCGCAAAAGTTTTATAGCGCCTACAAAATAGGGGATAGATTTATGGCATTTTTATTACTATTGTAGCGGGTGTCAAATTTAGTGGGGTGTATCTGGGCAATAGATGGCCCAGATGCATTGATTTTTAGGGATTTATGGACACTTTGGAGTGTGGGAGGTATGAATGGTGTCATGTTCCCTGCGGTACCTAGGTGGCGCTGTCACCTGGGACCGGGGTTGAACTGCCATTCTAGAGCCGTGCCCCTTTTGTCCTCTCACGGCAGTAGTACGGCAGGGCGGGAAACCCATTGTGCCTGCTGGGAGATGATATAAAAGGGGGCGGACATCTTGCGCACGAGGTCCATTCCCCAGGCACCTTTGGCCTGGGGGCGGCTGCGGTTCGTCTGTGCCCAGGCGCCCTCGGCCTGGGCACGTGGAGTAGAGTTCCATCCCAGGCACCTTCAGCCTGGGGTGAGGTACGTTACCAGGAGGACTGGGTCCCACGAGGGCGAAGCATTCCTAAGGTGCCCCTAGTATTGGGTGCCTGAATCCAGGGCGGAAGGGACCGGAGACGTGACCTCCCCGAAGAGCCAGCGCAGCATTTGCTGGTGCCGGTGGAGGCCTCTGGTGACCATCCGGATGGATGTCTTTCTCTGACAGGGGTCGCTTGTTCTAAAGGAGGTAAATCATGTTCTCATGGTCTGTGGTAGGGACCCATCTTCCTCAGGTCAGTGGCAGGCCTCATCCAAGGCCTGTGGCAGGGGCCTCAACGTTCACCCAGATCAGTGGCAGTGACCAAATTCACAGTCGGTGGCAGCGACTGTGTGCCAAGCCTGTTTGCACTAAACGGAACAGGAGAAACTCTATTCATTGTGTTGTGCCTGGACCTACTCTTTCCCACACCCTGTCTGTTCTTTTTAAAAGTCAACCAGTCTACCTATTGATCTAAGCAATAAAACAGAGTTGGACTTTTTATGGTGTGGAACTCGTGTTACTGGAAGCTAAGTGTCCCTGTCAGTGACAGTGGCAATCATCCTCCACAGAGGAAGCTGAGGCTCCGGTCTAAAACGCAAACCCAAAGGTAAACGGTTTAGCTCATATCTCTGCATCCTACATCAGAGAGCCAAGCTGGTGGTGTGCATCTTTCCCCCTTCTCCCAGATACCCCTAGACGAGTAAAACCAGCTGTGAAGAGAGGGGAGAAGCTGGGGGAGGGCCGCTACTCTATTATAATTTTTTTTTACTAGTAATGCCGGCGATCTGCGATTTTTATCATGACTGTGACATTGCGGCGCACATAACGGACACGTTTGACACTATTTTGGGACCATTCACAATTATACAGCGATCAGTGCTATAAAAATGCACTGATTACTGTATAAATGTCACTGGCAGTGAAAGGGTTAACACTAGGGGCGATCAAGGGGTTAAATGTGTTACCTAGAATCACTCTCTAACTGTGGGGGGATGGGACTGACTGGGGGAGGTGACCAATCGGTGTTCCTCTGTACAAGGAACACTGGACCTGTTTCCTTTTCCCTGACAGGACACACACAGATCCACGTCCCTGCTCTGTGACAGGAAATCACGGATGCTCGGTGAACATCGCGGCCACCGAGTGACGCGGCGGACACGTGCGCACCCCCTAGATGGCCGGGAAGCCGAGGACGTCATATGACGCCCGCCCAGGATGGGAGATCCCTCCTGCGGATGTCATTTGACTATGGGTGGGTAGGCAAGTGGTTAAAGATAACCTCAGCAGACCCTCCCAAATGCCCACAATGCATGAAAAACAAGCCAATTTACTATTTCAGCCATTCTGTGAGAGGAGAGAGAGAGCAGTGTGCTTATAGATGGCGGTCTTTTTTTTTTTTTTCATTATGGATACCGTTCTGAGCATGTGTGAGGAAATGCTCCTGATGTTGCTGAGGCTCCGAAGATGTAGAAAATTGCGTGTGAGGACCAGAATTCATTGCTACTGGACTCGTCCATTATTCAGGCAACAGCATGTGGTATTTGTTGTTTTTCAACATTTTTATGTACAAAAATTATCAAATGTTTTCCCCTTTAAAAACACTTATAAATGTAAACGTGCATAAAAGGGGGTAAGGCCTCATGTACACTGCTGCTGGTAAACGGAGCAGTTGGGCGTTTTTTTTTTCCCAGCTGCCCCTGAACTCTCCTGTTATCTTATCTGTCCACACAGGGTCGTTTATAGTAGTTTCTAGGCAGTTGAGTTTAGAAGCATTTTTTGGAACGCAAAAAAATGCGTTCAGGACGGATGTTCAGAGGCATTTGAAATGCCAAATGCCTGTAACAGCTTGTAAATGTGGTAACTTGCGTTTAGCCACGTTTCGTTTACATGTTTTTTTTCATTTTTTGGCCATTTTTAAAGAGAAAAAAACACTCCTAAACGCGGAAAAACTGACATTTTAAAAGTTAAATGAGGAGAGGTTGTAAAAACGTCCCGTGTACATGAAGCCTTACCGCATTTACAAGCATTTGAAATGCTGGTAAACTACAGTCCTGGATGCAATTTTTCTGCTTTCAAAAATGACAGTAACCTCAACTGCCTCTCAACTACTATAAACTACTCGGTGTACATGTACAGATAAGATAACATAGAGGAGAGTTCAGGGGCTGCTGAAAAAAACGCCAAACTGCTACGTCCGTTTAGCAGCTGCAGTTTACAATAGTCAAAAACAAAGAGTGGGGTGGGACTTTGTGTGTACCTTGTACATATATATTCATTAAACCCTACAATAGGGTGACCAGACATCCCCGGTTTCCTACTAGCTTAGGGGGGTGTATTTTTTTTCCATTATCTGTGCCCCTTTCTGATGATCATGTGCTGGTTGGAGCGGAGGGAATATTTCTTCAGTTTCGAGTGCCGCACGCATGTTGTTCTGCCTTGGCTCAAGTCCCAGCCACCTGCCTGCTTATCTCCTTGCCTTCCCTGGCGGAGTGATCTTCCTCTGCTCCCCACCCGGTAGTAGCCGGGGCACGGAGAGTGAGACTTAACAGGCTGTGAGGGGGGCGCCGTGGCGATGGGCAGAGAGTCGCTGATTGCCGACATTACTAGTAAAAGGAAAAATATATGTCCCCGGATTTCATTTTAAAAATCTGGTCACCTTACCCTACAAGGTACACACAGTCCCACTCCACTCTACTTTGTTTTTAAATTCTGCTTTGCTTGGGATGGTACCTAATGTAGGGTTATAATTACCTCCACATCCACCCCTTACACTTGCGCAATGCAGTGTACATGTTGCCTTATATTAATGCCAAACTCCAGCTAGCTAGTTCAAATAAACCAACTTCCTATTCTTTGAATATTTTTTATATGTAATTAGTGGCTGAACTTGCATCTCATAGCCAGTTTCAGTAATATTTTTGCCTTTTGCGCATAACATAATAAGGTAAGGCAGCTTTTGACATGATTGTGTGTAATGTGGAAGGAGTAATTAACATGTTAGCTACACCTTTTCATACAAAAACTGGGGTGTAATTGCACAGGTAATTTCCATCTAAGAGATACTGAGACAAAGTAAAACAAGAACTGCTGCTTCATGATCTACACTGCTCAAAAAAAAATTAAAGGAACACTTTGAAAACACATCAGATCTCAATGGGGAAAAATCTCATGTTGGATATCAATGTAGCACCCTGGTGTTTAGGCAGGGTTGCTAATAAATTTAGTTCGTCAGGTATTAATCATCCTGGCTGATAGAAGATCCACTGATTCCTCTCTAACTCTGGATTGCTGTACTCTTTTTCTCTTCTGTCACTAGGTGGCATTAGATTGACAAGGGTGTAGCAAGGTCAGATTATGGCTGGATGGGAAGTCTCAGCCAATTGGAAGTATTTTCTTATTTCTTTTTTTTTTTGGTCCCTTGGCTTGCTGGGAGAGCCTGTTTATTTGGGTGGAGTCCGGTGAATGGGGTTCTGTGCCACCTGGACGGCTGTCTGGGTGGACCTGTGTTGTCACCCCGGGCTGCTAGGTCGGAAGCCTGGGGCCTATCCCGGGGACACCTGGCTGCTAGGCTGCCTGAGGCCTATCCAGGAGCAAGAGAAGCAGCGTAAGGTTGAGACTGCAAGATTAAAGATCAACTGTGAAGTTTCAGCCGGACGGGGAACCAGTTGTGGTCGGAGGTAGGGGGAAGCTGTCGCCACTAAGGAACCATCCACCTTGTTACCGGAGACTACAGTGAGAAGGCTGGAGCCAGTACCAGAACAGTCTTCTCACCAGCCGGGGTCGTGAAGAAGGGGAAAGCTTCAGCAGGTGCCAAGCCAGGGACCCAGCAGGACAGCAGGGGTGACACTTGAGGAGCATCGAGTACCAAGCTAGGGACCCAGTAGGATAGCGAGGGTGACGCTTGAGGAGTATACAGCCTTCTAGCTGTGGAAGAGCTCAGGAGATTTAGTGGCGATCGGATCTGGAGGTCTACTGAGAGACTGGGAGCTCAGTGAGTAAAAATCTACAGTGAGACTGTAAGAAGAACTATTCGTTGTTGCCAATAGTTAAATACAACTACCGTTAGTGACTGTTAGAAGATTTATTGCCATAGGAGACAGCGGTCCTACCTATACAAAAGTGGTGTCCCGCTGGAGGCCTTCCCCTCTATAGCTGTCTACCTCTAGAAGTCTCGGAGTCTGCTAATTATCATTGCATCTACTTAAGGGTGTCCTGGCCCAAACCCTCTATCCCACAGTTTTGTTAAGAGACAATAAATCTCTTTTGCATTCAAAAAAGTGGCACCCATCACTCCTCCTTGCATCACACCCACCATGCTTGGTAACCCACTCTACAAAGACGGATGTCAGCTATCCCTGACTCTGGAGGTCACCATTAGGCCTTTGGATAAGGTGACCAGATTTCTCTCTGCCTATCGCCACCCGCCTCCACAGCCTGTCAAGTCCTACTCTCCGGGCCCCGGCTACTACTGGGTGGGGAGCGGAGGAAGATCACTCCGACAGGGAAGGCAAGGAGATAAGCAGGCAGACGGCTGGCCGGGACTTGAGCCAAGGCAGAAGAACATGCGAGCGGAGCTGAATGGGCATGCACCCGAAACTGAAGAAATATTCCCTCGGCTCCGACCAGCACATGATCATCAGAAAGGGGCACAGATTATGAAAAAAAAATACATCCCCTAAGCTAGTAGGAGCGGGGGTGTGTAACTCCAAAAAATTTTTTTTAATTCTGCACTGACTGTCTTTTGATATTGCCCCAGCCCCTGTTCAAATCCAATCCGGGGACAAAACTGGGGACAGACTTGGTCTGGGGACAGTGTCCTCAATCCGGGGACTGTCCCCGGAAACCGGGCATGTCTGGTCACCCTACCTTTTGCTTGCTACATCTATACTGATATGGACTGGGTAATGTGTTAGGAACGAAGGGATGCCACATCATTAATGGAAAAGAAAATGATCAACCTATAGAAGGCTGAATTTAAAGACCCCCCCCCCCCCCCCCCGAAAATCAAAGTGAAAAAATTATGCAGCAGGCTAGTCCATTTTGGACCGAAACACATTGTGTCCCAGATGTGTTCTATTGGATTTAGGTCAGGCACATGTGGAGCCATTCAATGGTATAAATTCCTTCATCCTCCAGGATCTGGCTGCATACCTTCACCGCATAAAGGCCAGGCATTGTCGTGCACCAGGAGGAACCCAGGACCCACTGCACCAGTGTAGGGTAGGATTGCCACCTTTTCTTCAAGCCAAACCCGAACACTTTAGCGTCACAATTTTTTTTTTTTTTTTTTTTTTTAGTGGAGTATACACTATAGGATTGTAAAAGACTTGGGACACCTTTGAGTGCCTCAAGGAGAGTAGTAATGCAGCGCGCTAGGTGCGCCACAGTGAACAGTGAGTGTTTGCCAAATTGCATTGGGAGGGGCTGAAAGGGACGTTTTTTAACCACTTAAGCCCCGGACCATTTGGTAGCTAAAGGACCAGAGGTGTATTCAGAATTTTGCACTGCGCTGCTTTAACTGTAAATTGTGCGGACATGCAATGTTGTACCCAAACTAAATTTGCGACCTTTTCTTCCCACAAATAGAGCTTTCTTTTAATGGTATTTGATTGCCTCTGCGATTTTTATTTTTTGCGATATAAACGGAAAATTTTGAAAAAAAATGATATTTTCTACTTTTTGTTATAAGAAAAATCGAATAAACTCAATTGTAGTCAAACATTTAGGCCAAAATGTATTCAGCCACATGTTTTTAGTAAAAAAAATGTCAATAAGCGTATATTTATTGGTTTGCGCAAAAGTTATAGAGTTTACAAACTAGGGTACATTTTCTGAAATTTACACAGCTTTAAATTTATGACTGCCGATCTCATTTCTTGAGGTGCTAAAATGACAGGGCAGTACAAAACCCCCCCAAATGACCCCATTTTAGAAAGTAGACACCCCAAGGAAATTGCTGAGAGGCCTGTTGAGCCCATTGAATATATTTTTTTTTGTCCCAAGTGATTGAATAATGACAAAAAAATAAAAATTAAAAAAAAAATTACAAAAAGTTGTCACTAAATGATATATTGCTCACACATGCCATGGTTATATGTGGAATTACACCCCAAAATACATTTTTCTGCTTCTCCTGAGTACGGGAATACCACATGTGTGGGACTTTTTAGGAGCCTAGCCGCGTACGGGACCCCGAAAACCAAGCACCGCCTTCAGGATTTCTAGGCACAAATTTTTGATTTCACTCCTCACTACCTATCACAGTTTCGAAGGCCATAAAATGCCAAAATCGCACAAAACCCCCCCAAATGACCCCATTTTGGAATATAGACACCCCAAGCTATTTGCTGAGAGGAATGGCGAGTATTTTACAGCTCTCATTTGTTTTTGAAAATGAAGAAAGAATAAATATATATATATATATATATTTATTTTTCAATTTTCAAAACTTTGTGACAAAAAGCGAGATCTGCAAAATACTCACAATACCTCTCAGCATATAGCTTGGGGTGTCTACTTTCCAAAATGGGGTCATTTGGGGGGGTTTTGTGCTATCTGGGCATTCCATGGCCTCCGAAACTGTGATAGGCAGTGAGAAGTGAAATCAAAAATTTACACCCTTAGAAAGCCTGAAGGCGGTGCTTGGTTTTTGGGGTCCCGTACGCGGCTAGGCTCCCAAAAAGTCTCACACATGTGGTATCCCCGTACTCAGGAGAAGCAACAGAATGTATTTTGGGGTGTAATTCCACATATGCCCATGGCATGTTTGAGCAATATATCATTTAGTGACAACTTTGTGCAAAAAAATAAAAATAAATTGTCGTTTTTCCGCAACTTGTGTCAACATATAAAATATTCCATGGACTCGACATGCCTCTCAGTATATAGCTTGGGGTGTCTACTTTCCAAAATGGGGTCATTTGGGGGGTTTTGAACTGTTCTGGCATTTTATACACAACATTAGGAAGCTTACATCCACTCTTCTAACCACTTGAAGACAAAGCCCTTTTTGACACTTTTTGTTTACATGAAAACATTTTTTTTTTTTGCAAGAAAATTATGTTGAACCCCCAAACATTATATATATTTTTAAAGCAAAGGCCCTACAGATTAAATGGTGGGTGTTGCATTTTTTTTTTCTACACAGTATTTGCGCAGCGATTTTTCAAACGCATTTTTTGGGTTAAATACACTTTTTTTAATTTTAATGCACTAAAACACACTATATTGCCCAAATGTTTGATGAAATAAAAAAGATGATCTTAGGCCGAGTACATAGATACCAAACACGACATGCTTTAAAATTTCGCACAAACGCGCATTGGCGACAAACTACATACATTTTTAAAAGCCTTTACAGGTTACCCCAGTAGATTTACAGAGGAGGTCTGCTGCTAAAATGATTGCCCCTCGATCTGACCTTCGCGGTGATACCTCACATGCATGGTGCAATTGCTGTTTACATATGACGCCAGACTGACGCTTGCGTTTGCCATTGGGCAAGAGCAGGGCAGGACAGGGGTGCTTTTTTTTTTTTTTTTTTCTCTTTTTTTTTTATTATTAATTTTGCTTTTTCATTTTATTTTTAAATTGTTCCTTCCAAGTGTTTTTTTTTTTTTTTTATCATTTTTATTGTTATCTCAGGGAATGTAAATATCCCCTATGATAGCAATAGGTAGTGACAGGTACTCTTTTTTTTTTTAAAAAAACTGGGGTCTTCTAGACCCTAGATTTTTCCTCTGCCCTCAAAGCATCTGACCACACCAAGATCGGTGTGATAAAATGCTTTCCCAATTTCCCAATGGCGCTTTTTATATCCGGGGGGGGGGCATTCCCTCCCACTGCTTGTAAAAGCAGTCCAGAGGCTAATTAGCCGCTAGGATTGCTTTTACATGAAAGCCGGCCGCAGGCTGAAAAGAATGATACCAAGATGATACCTAAACCCGCAGGCATCATTCTGGTATAAACATTCAAAGTCCAGCAACATACCAGTACGTTGCTGGTCCTTGTTGGACATGTATTGTAATCTTTTTTTTTTTTTTCATGCAGCCAGTTGGCTGAACGAAAAAAGAGATTGATCGGTGGGTATGCCCACCATTAGAATACCGCCCTTCATCCACCCACTTCCAATGATGGGCATACACGCACCATTTATATATGCCGAAGCATGGGGGCATCCTCCCGCAAAAAAGTTATGCCGCACACACATGGTCGGACTTTTCCACGGGCAAGCCTCCGTCGGAATTTCGACCGTATGTACGCGGCATTAGGAGCAAAATCGCTCCTCCGCCCCTGCTGCCCCAATGCTTCGGCATATTTGCTTTTTTTTTTTTTTAACTGTGGTGGTGAAATCACCTCCTACAGCACTGGAGTCGCAGGGATCAGGCCTGTCTCTGCGAACGCTGCAGTTATGTGTGTTTTTGTTTTGTAAGTGACAGTGATCGATCGATACTGCACTTGGGTGGCCTGGGCTGGACGGAGGGGCAAAACGCAGGTGCCAGCAGGTATCTGGGCTGATCCCGCTAACACTGTTTTTGGGAACCCTAAACTGCTGGGGATGCTAGTATAGATCTGATCAGATATTGATCTGTTCAGATACTATACCACTAAGGGGGGTGTATGCTTCACGCGTGGGTGTTAGCGTTACTGGCACTAACCTGACGCTGCCTGGGGTGTGACTCAGACCCTCTCTGACGCTAAAACCTAATTGATATCACCCGCCGGGCGATCAGGGGGTTAAACCTTTATTGGGTTATATACACGGCGGGTGCCCTGACACTATAAAAAGCAAACTAACTAACCAGCGTCACCCGTAACACTTATATGGTGATCACTGGTGAAAGGGTTAACTAGGGGCAATCAGGGGGTTAAACCTTTATTAGATAATATATTGGGGTACCTGACGCTATAAAAACATGCGGCGAACCTAAAAAAATTTACTGGCTACCGATCTGCATCACCGACACTAAGACAGCGTTTAGAAAAACGATCGCTTAGCGACAGTGGTGATAGGGGGTGAAAGGGTTACCTGGGGGGTGATCAAGGGGGTTAAACCTTTATTAGATAATATATTGGGGTACCTGACGCTATAAAAACCTGCGGCGAACCTAAAAAAAATTACCGGCTACGATCTGCATCACAGACACTAAGACAGCGTTTAGAAAAACGATCGCTTAGTGACAGTGGTGATAGGGGGTGAAAGGGTTACCTGGGGGGCGATCAAGGGGGTTAAACCTTTATTAGATAATATATTGGGGTACCTGACGCTATAAAAACATGCGGCGAACCTAAAAAAAATTACTGGCTGCCTGATCGGCATCACTGACGCCAAGACAGCGATCAGAAAAATGATCGCTTAGCGACAGTGATGATAGGGGGTGAAAGGGTTATCTGGGGGGTTATCAGGGGGTTAAACCTTTATTAGGGGGGGTTAGGGGGCTACACTGGACCTAAGACTAAACTTTGGTGACACTTTTACAGTCACAAATGTCACTGATTGCAGTGATCACTAAATAAACGGTCACTGCAATCAGTGACACTGTGACTGAGGGCTGGGGGGGCCTGGGGGGGCGATTTTATGTCCCTATGTGTCCTGGTGTCAGTGTAGTGTTGTGTGCACTGACCTGATGTCTTCTCTTGTACGGCGCTCGGTATATGTGAGCGCCGCACCAGAGATGACATCACTTCCTCCTGCTCCTTCTGTCTGACACAGACAGAGGGGGCATTTCCACTCGCCGGGAGCGATCGCGAGGGGGTGGCCAGAAACGAATGGCTGCCCCCTCATCCCGGAACGCTCCCGGACACTTAGCCACCGCTCACTGTATAGGAGGGGGGTCCGATTGGACCCCCCAACTATACAAAGGCAATCACGTACACTCTACGTGATTGTGCCTGTCGGTGCCATTCTGCCGACGTATATATACAGTGAGCGGTCGTTAAGTGGTTAAATAAAACAAAAGCATTCTTGTACCCATAAAATATGATTAAATAAATAAAACATGTCACTGTAAAAATATGAATTAGCCTACCTTTAAAAGTGGACAGTGTCAGTCAGTAGTTAACTTTTTACAAATGTATTTATTTTTACATTTAACAGTCTTGTTGGGGGGCTTTGGTGAAATATCAGGGGACCAAACAGACCCCTGATAGTTCACGTTTGAAACAGAGAAAGGGACAGAGGGTGGATTCACCAGGTCCTTTCTCTGAAGCATAATAAATATAGTAAATTGGAACAAATGTACTCTGTGTGTACCCAACTTTACCTGATTCCCTCAATCTCTGTGACTGGTCACCCTGCAGCTTCTGGGAAAGTTGTGACAGGCTGTGGTAGCACTCCATCATCTTCATTGTACCATACAGGGTTAATATTCCTGTATGGTATGTGATGGTGCTGAGGCTTTGGGTGGAGGAGGAGAGCAGTGCAGCTGGCTGGAACAACATGGAAACATAGAAGTAAAAGTAGTAATTTCCCCCCAGCAGTGCAAGGGTGGACTTTTACCTTTTCTGGAGTTGGGCTGTATTCTGTATGTCCCTTGCTGTTTATGCTCAAATGTTTGACAATGTCAGGAATAAACTGGGACTTTTCAGGTTCCACATTTGTGGACCATGGCTTTTGCTGTAGGATGCTACTAAGAAAAGGTCAGGAAAGGCCTACTAGAACAGGTGAGGTGAATTTTTATTTGGGGTTAATCGGAGGCACTTTAACCACCTGCCTACCGGGCACGAAAACCCCCTTCCTGCCCAAGCCATTTTTCAGCTTTCAGTGCTGTCACACTTTGAATGACAATTGCGCGGTCGTGCGACGTGGCTCCTAAACAAAATTTGCGTCCTTTTTTTCTCCCACAAATATAGCTTTCTTTTGGTTGTATTTGATCACCTCTGCGGTTTTAATTTTTTGTGCTATAAACAAAAGAAGAGCGTCAAGTTTGAAAACACTGTTTTTTACTTTTTTCCTATAATAAATACCCATTTTTTTTATCAAAAAAATAATTTTATTCATTTTTTTTATTCTTTTTTTTTTTTTTTTACATTTTCCTCAGTTTTTAGGCAGATACGTATTCTTCTACATATTTTTGGTAAAAAAAAATTGCAATAAGCGTATATTGATTGGTTTGGTTTGCGCAAAAGTTATAGCAGATACAAAATAGGGGATAGATGTATAGCTTTTTTTAATTTTTTTACTAGTAATGGCGGCGATCTGCGATTTTTTTTTTTTTTTTTTTATTGTGACTGCGATATTGCAGAGGACACATCGGACACTTTTGTCACATTTTTGGGACCATTCACATTTATACAGCGATCCCTGCTATTAAAATGCTTTGATTACTGTATAAATGTGACTGGCAGGGAAGGGGTTATCACTAGGGGGCGAGCAAGGGGTAAATGTGTTTCCTAGATGTGTACTGACTGGGGGAGGTGACCGATGGTTGTCCCTATGTACAAGGGACACACCATCGGTCTCCTCTCCCTGACAGGACGTGGATCTGTGCGTCTCACACACACACACACACACACACACACACACACACACACACACACATCCACTGTCCTGCTCGGTTACTGGGCAATCGCCGGGCACGTGCATCGGGTCCCCAGCGACGCAGCGGGCACACGCCCCCTAGCTGCTTTTTAAAGCCAGGACGTCATATGACGTCCTGTCAGAACAAGAGAGTCTTCCGCCCGCCGTCATACAAGTGGTTAACCACTTAACGACCGCTCACTGTATATATACGTCGGCAGAATGGCACCGACAGGCACAATCATGTAGAGCATACGTGATTGCCTTTGTATAGTTGGGGGGTCCAATCGGACCCCCCTCCTATACAGTGAGAGGTGGCTAAGTGTCCGGGAGCATTCCGGGATGAGGGGGCAGCCATTCGTTTCCGGCCACCCCCTCGCGATCGCTCCCGGCGAATGGAAATGCCCCCTCTGTCTGTGTCAGACAGAGGAAGCAGGAGGAAGTGATGTCATCTCTGGTGCGGCGCTCACATATACCGAGCGCCGTACAAGAGAAGACATCAGGTCAGTGCACACAACACTACACTGACACCAGGACACATAGGGACATAAATCGCCCCCCAGGCCCCCCCAGACACCCCAGATCACCCCCCAGCCCCCAGTCACAGTGTCACTGATTGCAGTGACCATTTATTTAGTGATCACTGCAATCAGTGACATTTGTGACTGTAAAAGTGTCAGTACATTCAGTTTTAGGTCCAGTGTAGCCCCCTAACCCCCCCTAATAAAGGTTTAACCCCCTGATCACCCCCCAGATAACCCTTTCACCCCCTATCACCACTGTCGCTAAGCGATCATTTTTCTGATCGCTGTCTTCGCGTCAGTGATGCCGATCGGCAGCCAGTAATTTTTTTCGGTTCGCCGCATGTTTTTATAGCGTCAGGTACCCCAATATATTATCTAATAAAGGTTTAACCCCCTTGATCGCCCCCCAGGTAACCCTTTCACCCCCTATCACCACTGTCGCTAAGCGATCATTTTTCTGATCGCTGTCTTAGTGTCGGTGATGCAGATCGGTAGCCAGTAATTTTTTTTAGGTTTGCCGCAGGTTTTTATAGCGTCAGGTACCCCCATATATTATCTAATAAAGGTTTTAACCCCCTGATTGCCCCTAGTTAACCCTTTCACCAGTGATCACCATATACGTGTAACGGGTGACGCTGGTTAGTTAGTTTGCTTTTTATAGTGTCAGGGCACCCGCCGTATATAACCCAATAAAGGTTTAACCCCCTGATCGCCCGGCGGGTGATATCAATTAGGTTTTAGCGTCAGAGAGGGTCTGCGTCACACCCCAGGCAGCGTCAGGTTAGTGCCAGTAACGCTAACACCCACGCGTGAAGCATACACCCCCCTTAGTGGTATAGTATCTGAACAGATCAATATCTGATCTGATCAGATCTATACTAGCGTCCCCAGCAGTTTAGGGTTCCCAAAAACGCAGTGTTAGCGGGATCAGCCCAGA
Source organism: Rana muscosa (assembly GCA_029206835.1). Classification (NCBI taxonomy): domain Eukaryota; kingdom Metazoa; phylum Chordata; class Amphibia; order Anura; family Ranidae; genus Rana; species Rana muscosa. The sequence continues at coordinate 997,144,596 of CM055117.1, read as the reverse complement.
TACCTGCTGGCACCTGCGTTTTGCCCCTCCGTCCAGCCCAGGCCACCCAAGTGCAGTATCGATCGATCACTGTCACTTACAAAACAAAAACACACATAACTGCAGCGTTCGCAGAGACAGGCCTGATCCCTGCGACTCCAGCGCTGTAGGAGGTGATTTCACCACCACAGTTAAAAAAAAAAAAAAAGCAAATATGCCGAAGCATTGGGGCAGCAGGAGCGGAGGAGCGATTTTGCTCCTAATGCCGCGTACATACGGTCGGAATTCCGACGGAGGCCTGCCCATGAAAAAGTCCGACCATGTGTGTGCGGCATAACTTTTTTGCGGGAGGATGCCCCCATGCTTTGGCATATATAAATGGTGCGTGTATGCCCATCATTGGAAGTGGGTGGATGAAGGGCGGTATTCTAATGGTGGGCATACCCACCGATCAATCTCTTTTTTTCGTTCAGCCAACTGGCTGCATGAAAAAAAAAGATTACAATACATGTCCAACAAGGACCAGCAACGTACTGGTATGTTGCTGGACTTTGAATGTTTATACCAGAATGATGCCTGCGGGTTTAGGTATCATCTTGGTATCATTCTTTTCAGCCAGCGGCCGGCTTTCATGTAAAAGCAATCCTAGTGGCTAATTAGCCTCTGGACTGCTTTTACAAGCAGTGGGAGGGAATGCCCCCCCCCCCGGATATAAAAAGCGCCATTGGGAAAGCATTTTATCACACCGATCTTGGTGTGGTCAGATGCTTTGAGGGCAGAGGAAAGATCTAGGGTCCAATAGACCCCAGTTTTTTCAAAAAAGAGTACCTGTCATTACCTATTGCTATCATAGGTGATATTTACATTCCCTGAGATAACAATAAAAATGATAAAAAAAAAAAATACTTGGAAGGAACAATTTAAAAATAATAAAAAAGCAAAATTAATAATAAAAAAAAAAAAAAAACACCCCTGTCCTGCCCTGCTCTTGCCCAATGGCGAACGCAAGCGTCGGTCTGGCGTCATATGTAAACAGCAATTGCACCATGCATGTGAGGTATCACCGTGAAGATCAGATCGAGGGCAGTCATTTTAGCAGTAGACCTCCTCTGTAAATCTACTGGGGTAACCTGTAAAGGCTTTTAAAGGCTTTTAAAAATGTATGTAGTTTGTTGCCAATGCGCATTTGTGCGAAATTTTAAAGCATGTCGTGTTTGGTATCTATGTACTCGGCCTAAGATCATCTTTTTTATTTCATCAAACATTTGGGCAATATAGTGTGTTTTAGTGCGTTAAAATTAAAAAAAGTGTATTTTTTAACCCAAAAAATGCGTTTGAAAAATGGCTGCGCAAATACTGTGTAGAAAAAAAAATGCAACACCCACCATTTTAATCTGTAGGGCCTTTGCTTTAAAAATATATATAATGTTTGGGGGTTCAACATAATTTTCTTCCAAAAAAAAAAAATGTTTTCATGTAAACAAAAAGTGTCAAAAAGGGCTTTGTCTTCAAGTGGTTAGAAGAGTGGATGTAAGCTTCCTAATGTTGTGTATAAAATGCCAGAACAGTTCAAAACCCCCCCAAATGACCCCATTTTGGAAAGTAGACACCCCAAGCTATATACTGAGAGGCATGTCGAGTCCATGGAATATTTTATATGTTGACACAAGTTGCGGAAATACGTCAATTTTTTTTTCTTTTTTTTTTTGCACAAAGTTGTCACTAAATGATATATTGCTCAAACATGCCATGGGAATATGTGGAATTACACCCCAAAATGCATTCTGTTGCTTCTCCTGAGTACGGGGATGCCACATGTGTGAGACTTTTTGGGAGCCTAGCCGCGTACGGGACCCCAAAAACCAAGCACCAAGCAGGCTTTCTAAGGGTGTAAATTTTTGATTTCACTTCTCACTGCCTATCACAGTTTCGGAGGCCATGGAATGCCCAGATGGCACAAAACCCCCCCAAATGACCCCATTTTGGAAAGTAGACACCCCAAGCTATTTGCTGAGAGGTATTGTGAGTATTTTGCAGATCTCGCTTTTTGTCACAAAGTTTTGAAAATTGAAAAAAAAAAAATATATATATATATATATTTTCTTTCTTCATTTTCAAAAACAAATGAGAGCTGTAAAATACTCACCATGCCTCTCAGCAAATAGCTTGGGGTGTCTATATTCCAAAATGGGGTCATTTGGGGGGGTTTTGTGCTATTTTGGCATTTTATGGCCTTCGAAACTGTGATAGGTAGTGAGGAGTGAAATCAAAAATTTGTGCCTAGAAATCCTGATGGCGGTGCTTGGTTTTCGGGGTCCCGTACGCGGCTAGGCTCCTAAAAAGTCCCACACATGTGGTATCCCCGTACTCAGGAGAAGCAGAAAAAATTATTTTGGGGTGTAATTCCACATATAACCATGGCATGTGTGAGCAATATATCATTTAGTGACAACTTTTTGTAATATTTTTTTTTTTTTTTTTTTGTCATTATTCAATCACTTAAGACAAAAAAAAAAAATTCAATGGGCTCAACATGCCTCTCAGCAATTTCCTTGGGGTGTCTACTTTCCAAAATGGGGTAATTTGGGGGGGTTTTGTACTGCCCTGTCATTTTAGCACCTCAAGAAATGAGATAGGCAGTCATAAATTTAAAGCTGTGTAAATTTCAGAAAATGTACCCTAGTTTGTAAACTCTATAACTTTTGCGCAAACCAATAAATATACGCTTATTGACATTTTTTTTACTAAAAACATGTGGCTGAATACATTTTGGCCTAAATGTATGACTAAAATTGAGTTTATTCGATTTTTCTTATAACAAAAAGTAGAAAATATCATTTTTTTTCAAAATTTTCGGTCTTTTTCCGTTTTATATCGCAAAAAATAAAAATCGCAGAGGCAATCAAATACCATTAAAAGAAAGCTCTATTTGTGGGAAGAAAAGGACGCAAATTTCGTTTGGGTACAACATTGCATGTCCGCACAATTTACAGTTAAAGCAGCGCAGTGCAAAATTCTGAATTCACCTCTGGTCCTTTAGCTACCAAATGGTCCGGGGCTTAAGTGGTTAAATGAGGGCAGGTGTGTACTGACTCATATTTAACATGAGTTTCAATGTGATTGCCTAATTCTGAACACGGCTACATCCCCATTTTTATTTTTATTTTTTACACACCCCACACACCAAACACACACACACACACACACACACACCAAACACACACCAAACACACAGTTTATAGGTCACATTAAAGGGGGAAAAAGTTCTGGAAATATTTATTCGTCTCCATTTTTTTTGTATCACAGAAACCTGACATTTTAACAGGGGTGTGTAGACTTTTTATAGCCACTGTATATCTGAAAATTGATCAGTCCTGATGTACTGACGGCCTATCTAATTTCTTAAGGCCTGAAAACACCAGGACAGTACAAATACCCCCCAAATGACCCCTTTTTGGAAAGTAGGCAGTCCAATGTATTTAGTAAGAGGCAAGGCAAGTTTTTTCTTTTGTTTTTGTTTTTTTCCACAATCTTTTTTGGAGAGCATAGAAATGTAAAAAAAAGTTTTTCACAATTTTGTAAAATAATTTCTTGCATACTGTCACCAGTGCAGTACAGTGTCATCATGTAACTGGTGTGGCAGTGATCAAGGACACTGACTGGTGGTGACTTTTTTTTTTTTTTTTTTTTTTTTTATGCTCTTTTATTAAAATAAAATAAGTAATCGTGTCCCCATAATAACAATGCACTACTCTGAGGAGGGGTTATGATTGCTTATATCAGTGACTTTAACTGGTGTAAGCAACCATTTCTACTGAATAAAACTGATTCATTCTCTATGTATTATTGTGATTAGCTGTGATTGGCCACAGCTTGTCACATAAGTGGAGCCAGTACACTGATTATCCATCAGCTGTGGCCAATGGACATAGCCGGGGACAGATCATGCTGCAGCGTGGCCTGTTCCAGGAGGACATCATATCATATGATGCCTACCTGGAACAATGAATGTCCCGACCAGCCCTCATTTGACAATAATTTACATTGGGAACAGTGGCCGTGCCTGGGCAGCCACTGCGTCCCAATTGATAGCAATGGGGCTGCACAGAGCACCTGTGCTGGTAAACATGGCCCTACTCAGGGGTACACTTTTATGAGGCCTTAGGGTCTGTTCACAACTCGGTGCACACACAGACCACATAAAGGGTCAAAATTCCAAAGTTTTTCATGGAATCAACCTGTCAAAGCCTCCCTCTATCAGGGAAACTTTCTAACTTACTTACTGTTTAATGTGGACTGGTTTGGTTGGATACTGAGCCTTCAGAAATCAGTGCTGGAACCATACATCGCTTAGAGTATCTGGGTCTTATCCTGCATATAATTAAATCTAGAGTTTTTCTTCCCCAATAAAAATGTCTGACCCTCTGCTTTCAGTCTCTACAGTCCAGGGGCTGTGCAATTCTGCATGAGAGTTCTGGCACAGATAACATCCATTGAGGCAGTTACGTTTGCTCATAGTTCCACTCCAGACCCCTACAACCCAAGACAAATCAGTTCATTTTATAGACAAACCCACTTTCCTGACACCAAAAGACCAAGTTATCTCTGGCCTGGTGGCTAAGTAGTCCAGCTCTGGCGTTGGGTAAATTCTTCCTCCCTTTTTGTCTTGGAAGATCCAAACAACCAATGCTAATCTGATGGGCTGGGGAGGAATCCTAGATAACTTGGTGCAGGGACTTGGTTGCCAGAGAAATCTCATCTCTTGGTCAACATTCTGGAGCTTGCCTTGCAACAATGAACACCTCGACTGGAGGATCATGCAATCAGGATTCATCTGGACAACAGCACAGAATTGGCATGAATTATTGATCTGGGGAGAAACAGAAGTCATGCTGCAGCAAGCAGGATAGAAAGGATTCTAATCAAAAAGAAGGGGTGGGGGTGCCTGTGAAAGGGCAGGCTGGAAAAGAGGGTCACTACTGGCAGCAATGAATAAATGATCAAACTGGAATTGCTCAAAATAGAATTTATTCCTGTATCAAAAACGCATATAAGGTACAGTGTATTTAAAAAAAAAAAAAAAAAAAACCCAACAAGAAGACTCCTGGCAAGGAGGGTGATCTTTGCCATGGGTAACACACAGGACAAGACGCACAGAAAACACTACATAGACACTGTGCTTGTCCAGACGTGCTGAATCAACCCATACAGATAAACCATTCCAATAGGAATATTGAATTAAATTGATGGGACGAATATTCCAACTAGGTATCAATTGTTAGGTGGTCTGTAATGGGTTGTTCCAAGCGTGGAAGGGAGGGGGGGGGGGAGGAGAGGGTGATGATCACCTGCAGGTAATAGGTATGGAGAAAAATCAATCAAAAAGCATCGGCTTGAGAGAAAAAAACTTGGTAGAAAAAAGTTGCTGATAATTATGCTTAATGTCTTTAATCCATAGATGTAAATGTAAATATAAATTAGGGACACTGATTAGGCTGTCTCTGTTGTTACTTGGTCTTTGCTTGGTCACTGTAAAGTCAGATACTGGTGGTATAGTTTAAAGCTCTCTAATAGGCAGAGTCCCATAACCATATTGTTTAGATCTGAATCAGTTTGGGTGACAGGCAAAAGCATTTCATTACTCGCTGCAGGGATATGGCATAGTTCAGAGCTGATGACAGGTAGTGCACTGCGGGTAGCAGTCCGTGTCTTTTGGAACTTGTCGCATATATAGCAAGAGTCCACTCACAGGTTATGTGCCAGGTAAGTAGCAGTCACTTGCCTGTCACCCAAACTGTGATTCATATCTAAACAATATGGTTATGGGACTCTGCCTATTGGAGAGCTTTAAACTATACCACCAGTATCTGACTTTACAGTGACCAAGCAAAGACCAAGTAACAGAGACAGCCTAATCAGTGTCCCTAATTTTATATTTACATCTATGGATTAAAGACATTGAGCATAATTATCAGCAACTTTTTTTCCACTGAGTTTTTTTTTTCTCTCAAGCTGATGCTTTTTGATTGATTTTTCTCCATGCCTATTACCTGCAGGTGATCATCACCCTCTCCTCCTCCCCCCCCCCCTCCCTTGCACGCTTGGAACAACCCATTACAGACCACCTAACAATTGAACAATTGATACCTAGTGGGAATATTTGTCCCATTAATTTAATTTAATTTAATTTAATATTCCTATTGGAATGGTTTATCTGTATGGGTTGATCCAGCACGTCCGGACAAGCAGTGTCTATGTAGTGTTTTCTGTGTGTCTTGTCCTGTGCTACCCATGGCAAAGATCACCCTACTTGCCAGGTGTCTTCTTGTTGTTTTTTTTTTTTTTTTTATATGCACCGTACCTTATGTGTTGATTTATATTAACTTTTTGATACAGGAATAAATTCTATTTTGAGTAATTCCAGTTTGATCGTTTATTCCTTGCTGCCAGTAGTGACCCTCTTTTCCAGCCTGCCCTTTCACAGGCACCCCCCCTTCCCCTTCTTTTTGATTATATGCTGTATGGTCACGGCAACAACAACCCACGAGGTGAACAATCTACCCTCGATCAACCGACTTCATTGATCGACCACCAGTGGTCCAAGCTTGCCTTCCCTTACCCTCCCCCCTTTCCTCCCTTCCCCTTTTTTCTAGAAAGGATTCTAGCCTGGGCAGAGCTCCAGGTTTCAGCCTTGCTCGCTGTTCATATTCCAGGTGTGGACAATTGGTAGGAAAAGTCCCTACACCCAGAAGTATTTCAGGACCTAACCTTCTGGCCTTCAGGATCAACAACAAGCCAACTAAGTTTGTCTCTAAAACCAGAGATACCCTGGAAGAGGTTGATGCTCTAGTGACTCTGTAAAATCATTACAGTCTGATCTATGCATTTCTTTCTCCAAAACTCATTCCTTCTCTATTTCATAGGATCAAAACGGAAGGCATTTTGGTGATCTTCATAGTTTCAAACTGGCCCAGGCAGATTTGGTACTTTGACCTGAACTGTCTGGCAGTGTTAATTTTGGCATTGAATTTTAGTTATAGTCTCTTGACTAAAAGGCCATTTCAGTTTTAGTCCTGTGCAATTGTTTTCATTTTAGTCGACTAAAATCTCCAGTACATTTTAGTCAAAATAAAATAATTTTGGTCAACTAAAATCGAATGTGTTTAGTCAAATTGTAATGCATTATTTAAGCATTTCTTTAGAATTTCCAAACTCTTTATATACTCCTGGAGTAAAAAAAAAAATCAAATATCTTTCTTGGTAAAAATCTCAGATACAGATTTAGCCACTCTGGACGGTGGTCTGAGGAGGCCTGTAATGCATTGCACACAGTGCTCCGGACAGTGGTCTGAGGAGGCCTGTAATGCACACAGTGCTCTGGATGGTGGATGTATTGCTACACAGTGCTCTGGACGGTGGCTGTATTGCTACACAGTGCTCTGGACGGTGGCTGTATTGCTACACAGTGCTCTGGACGGTGGCTGTATTGCTACACAGTGCTCTGGACGGTGGCTGTATTGCTACACAGTGCTCTGGACGGTGGCTGTATTGCTACACAGTGCTCTGGACGGTGGCTGTATTGCTACACAGTGCTCTGGACGGTGGCTGTATTGCTACACAGTGCTCTGGACGGTGGCTGTATTGCTACACAGTGCTCTGGACGGTGGCTGTATTGCTACACAGTGCTCTGGACGGTGGCTGTATTGCTACACAGTGCTCTGGACGGTGGCTGTATTGCTACACAGTGCTCTGGACGGCGGCTGTATTGCTACACAGTGCTTTGGACGGTGGTCTGAGGGGAGGCCTGTAGGCCTGCTCTGGGATGGTGGTCTGACTCTAAGAGGCCTGTAATGCTGCACAGTGCTGGATGGTGGTTTCAGGTCCGAGGGATCGCCTGTAATTCATAGTGCCCTGGATGCCGGTGGCCAGAGGAGGCCTGTAATGCACACACACACACACACACACACACACACACACACACACACACACACACACACACACACACACACTGCTATGGCCAGACGGTGGTCTGAGGTGAGGCCTCAGGCCTGTAATTGTAATGTACACACTCACAGTGCTCTCGTCTGCTCTGCTCTCGACGCCCGTCGTTGTGATTGAGTCGGAAGTGGGACTGAGACACTCATTGGGAGGCTGCACAGTGCTGTTCTGCTCTGGACAGTTGTCTGAGGACTTGGAGGGAGCCTGTAATGATAGATGCACAGTGTTGCAACTGCTGCTAAGCAATGCATGCTACGGACTCGCTTGCTTGCTGGGAGCGGAAGCAGGCGGAGCTCTGTAGAAACTGGAAGTTCCGAGCATAAACATCCCTGCCTCACGGAATTGACTTTCGTCATAGTTTTTGTCAGTGGCCAAAAATGTTGTGTACTTTTTGTTTCCTTTATGCTGCTGACGAAAATTTTGACAAACAATTTAGTTGGCGAAATTAACACTGCTGTCTGGCAAGACACTATGTGAGTTCTTCTAGAACAACCATATCTTCTATCTCAAGGACCGGTTTACCACCATGCTTTTTGGGCACTGGCATTAACTGGCTGTTGAAGCCCAAGCCTTGAGAGACAGGGGTCTCTCTGATCCTATAATTCCCACACTATTTAAAGCTAACCTGTCTACTTCCCCCAAGGTTTATGATAAGCAGAAGGCATATTTTACCTGGTGTGGGAAAATAATTTTTCACACCTGAAAATACTCTGTGGGAAGAATCCTAAGCTTTCTACATTCAGGCCTGGATTAGCATTTGGCCCTGAGGACCATTAAGGGGCAAATCTTGGACCTTGCAAACTTATGTTCATAAAGTGGTAGTAAACCTGAAAAAAATAAAAATCTTCTCCCTGCAAGTGCATCATTCGCTAGTATGCATCGCATTCTAGCACATTATGGAAGACTTATCTGAAAATAAAGCCCTCCAGCGGAGCGCTGTCACGGCTCCCCCGGTGCATTCATCTCCACACAGTTGTCCTTCCGGGTTTGCGGGGCTGTGGCCATGTGACTGGCCGAGCCGCGATGACGTTAGTCCTGTGCATGCACACAGGAGTCACGCCCGTGACACGGCTCTCTGTGGACAATACGCTGAGAGCGCAGTGTGCTTGTGCCAGTGACATCACCGGCATTGCTAAAAATAAATGTCTCTTAAATGGTGCACATTTAGGAGATATAAGGCTGACCTATAGGTACAGTAAATTATAGGCTGACCTGTAGGTATAAATCATGAAAAGACCTTTTACTTCCACTTTAATTCAGACTTTTGTACAGGGTGTCTCTTATGTGGCTTCGCCTGTGAAACTACTTGTGGGATTTGAATCTAGTTCTGTCAGCACTTTTAAAAAAAAATAACATTTGAACCTATTAGAGATATTCCCCTTCCCAGTCTCGCTTACAAGTTTGTGTTCCTGGTGTTTCATCTCTGTGAGGTATTGGTCTGTTCTGGCAGCCTTGTCCTATAAGGACCTTTTCTGTCTTTGCAGCATAAGGTGGTGTTTGGGCCTACAACCTCCTTCCTTCCTTCCTAAGGTGGTTTGGCCTTTCACCTCAAACAGGACATTGTTCTTCTGTCTCTCTGTCCAGGTACAGTATGCTTGAAGGTCATTTCTCTTCAATACCTGGATGTAGTTAAAATGATACTAAAGTTTTTGTTTTTTTTCTGTTTTTTGTCTTTTTTTAAATAACAAACATGACATACTTGCCTCCACTGTGCAGTTAGTTTTGCACAGAGTGGCCCCGAACACCGTTTTCTGGGGGTCACCCGGCGGCTCTCGTGGCTCCTCCCTGCATCAGAAAACCCCCCAGTAGAAGCGCTCTCCCGGGGGGGGGTTACCTTGCGGGTGTGCTCCCGTATCTAGTATTCGGCGGCCATAGCCGCCGAATGCAGGACTCGACCGGCCCTGGCACCCACGTCATTGGATTTAATTGACAGCAGCGGGAGTGTTAGATATTTTGAGTTTATTACTATTTTAAGTGATAAAAGTTTCTGAAATCTTTATTGAAACATGTTAATTTTGAAGGTTGCTGAGGACAAGAGAGGTCATTTGCTGTGTATGTAACATTTATTTTTGAGGTATTATGTCAGGACAATGGGTGGAGTTATGTTACTTAATATACACAAGTGGGTGTTACTTCTGTGACAGTAGCATCATCACCTTCCTTGGAGTGATGCTAAATGTAAATTATGCTTAGCTTGGCTTTTCAAACCGTATAAGGCCTCACAGTAGAACATGAGTTAGGAAGATGGTGGGGAAGTGACCCATCACTAAGGAAGGTCGGGGGAAGGGACCCTGCAGGAGGATGTACCATCTGATACCTCATTCCTCCTTATGGTAAGATGGTAGCTTTCAGATGTTATTGGTTTTTGAATTTTGGAACGAAACGCCTAGAAAGAAGACACTAATTGATTTTACATGTGTCTCCCCACCTGTAACAGGGTGCCAATGGCTGCACTGCTATCAATCTTTCCAATCAAGAGCCGAGAACCCCAGGCAGAGAGACTGTGCGTCCTCGCGCAAGTAGTGGAAGTGTGGAACCTTGTTCTTAAGACTATTAGCTTGTATGATGATCTGTCTGCTACTCAAAAAAAAAAATGGTTGAGTGAGAAGCTGGTTCCCCTTCACAGGGACCATTAGGAATGATAAAAAGAGTCAGTAAACCCATACAGCATTAAAGGGGTTGTAAACCCTCCTGTTTTTTCACCTTAATGCTGTATGGGTTTACTGACTCTTTTTATCATTCCTAATGGTCCCTGTGAAGGGGAACCAGCTTCTCACTCTACCATTTTTCTCAAGTCGTCTTCCAGGACGGCACAATGAGAGATGACTGGCTCCACCTGACAGGAAACACAATCAATTCAAAGAGGTTAAAGCACCCGCCCCTCCCCGTGCTCCTCAGTTCTTGATTGTGTTTCCCCACAGCGAAACCGTTTATTTTTTTCCCACAGACTGAAGGCCTGGGGCTGGAAGTCCCCCCCGGGAGCTGAGCCGAATGCCTGGGAAGCCTCTGGGCCTAGCAGGACTCTATTGTCCGTCCTGGGGGGTATCCCATTTCTCTTCTCAGGGAGGGCAGTAGAAGAGCCTCCCTGAGCACTGAAGGACCCTAGGTGCTGGGCTGTACCTGGGACTTCAGGGGCCATCTATCCTCCTTCCTCCCCCCTACCTGTCTGGGCATCCTTTCTGGAGGGGGGGGCTGGCAGGTCCCTCCGGTAACCCCCGCTCGCGCGTGCCGTTCGTTCTATGGCGCCGCTCTATGCAGGAGCGTATGATTGCGGCGCCATCTTCCCGGAGTCTGGGACATTCGTCCTCTAGCGTCAGGGATGACACCATCACGCGTCGCGTCATTTCCGGTTCCGGTCTCCGGCAAAATGGCGACGGCCGGCGTCTGCTTACCTGGCATTAACAGACGGAGGGACGCCAGGAAGAGAGGCGCCCTTTTTCACTCCTCCAGTGCCTCTGCAGTGACTTGCTCATCACACCTAGGCGGCATGGAACATGAGGAGAGGCCGACCACGGCCGCGGCTACAGAGGAGACCACAGGGGGTGAGTCAACCCAGCCAGCAGGGGTCATGATGGGGGAGGGTACTCCGACTCTTTCCCCTTGCCTGTCACAGGGTTCTTCTAAATGCATTCCTGTGTACTCTTACATTGCAGGTGAGGACGTCGCTGCCCAAGGGGTTGCCAGTCGTTCCTCTAGAGCCCCTGCCCGCTCCAAAAGATGCGGCAACTTTAATGAGAAATTACCTTCAACCCATTCCAAGCCCTTCTGCTTCAAGTGTATCCAGAAGCTGGCGGGGAAGGAAACATCTCAGGTTATGAGAGACTTTCTCTCTGTCCAAACCCAGATGCTTGCCACCCTTAAGGATTTTCAAGTCTCCCTTAAAGCTAAGGAACCAGAGCCCCAGACAAGCAGGGAGGGTCCTTCCTCACAGGAGAGTTCATCCTCAACCAGATTAGGGAGAGGACACCCAGAATCCCTGAGATCCCTCCTGTCTCAGGACTCAGAGGCAGAAGAGGACTCGGAGATCCCTGATCAGGGACTTTCCGATGAGGGCCTGATAGTCAGGCTGAGGAGGAGGAAGAAGGCTCTAGGTCAGGAAGACACATCTTCTCAGCTGACGACATGGAAGGCCTCCTTGGTGCAATCTACGCCTCTGAAGAAATTCAGGAGCCGACGGAGCAGGTATCCGCACAGGATAGATTGTACCGAGGCCTGGTAAGGGCCCAACCCAGAGCCATTCCGGTTCATCAGACTCTCAGAGATGTGATCCTTAGAGAGTGGAAGGAACCTGAGAGGAAGCTTCTGAAATATAAAACTTGGGGGCGTGACCGGATGCAGCTGTGAGAGGAGAGCAGTCCGCTGGCTCTCGCTCTCGCTCCCCGTACCTCGCTCCACATTACATGCCGCAATGAATGATTAACTAGCGGCAGAGAAGGGAGAGAGGAAACCGGCACCAGGGAAGGAAGAAAGACCGCGGCCACGAGCCGCAAGTAGCGCTGGGACGCCGCTGGGTTACCGAGCACAGAGACAAGGTACCTCGCTCTCAGCTGGTTGGTCTGTTTCATGGGAAGGAACAAGCGCCGACTGCTGGAGGAGTGAGTCCGAGCCACCTATCACGGACCTGGTGAAAACTGTGATGCCCGCTTGCCTGTCAGCTGTTTGTCTGAGCTACATGAGGCACGGTCCTGCTTCGTGTGCACCAGAACCGGCCACTTTCAAGAGGAGAGACGCTGTGGGTGCTTTCTATGTCTTTCTGTGTCTGTTTCCCCCTCCCCTACACCCTGAAAACCCTGAAGACGGAGGCTGGGCTGGAGGTGAGCAGAGGAAAAAAAAGATACATATATACAGTGTTTAAATTAGCTGATGTCAAGGGTAACTCGCTGTGTCTGAACCTGCCATAAATCTGCCATAAACCTGCCATAAATCTGCCATAAACCTGCCATAAATCTGCCATAAACCTGCCATAAATTTGCCATAAACCTGCCATAAATTTGCTATAATTTTGAAAGGAAGGAGGCTGGGGCAAGTGGATGTGAGGGGAAGAAAAATTATTTATTTTTTTCTCTTCCCCTCTGTTTCAATCAGTAGCTGGAGTTGGTCGGGGGTTAAACTGTGGAACTACGAAGGATCGTAGCAGGGGAAGCTGGAATACTGGGAAGCTGGAACATCACAGGCGAAAGGACATTTTTACAGAACGGTACATAGAATAACTATAAAGGTACATTTACAAGGGAGGAGGAGGAGGAAGAAAAGGAAAATGCCAGGTACACTGTCAGTGATGACCAGAAACGCACAGCTACAGTCACAGTCCCATCCCCAGCTCCCCCAACCCCAATCCAGCCCCCGGCCCCATTCCCAGCAACAGCCCCAGTCGGTACGGGGAACAAGAACTGGACAGGCAGCAGTGGCAGCTAAACTGGAAAAATACGCGCACATTCCGGGAAGCACAACAGGCTATACACCACCAAGGGGACAACAAGTAAGTGCCCAACGGAGAAGTCTGGGTCCAAACATAGAAATGGCTGGAAAGGCAACGGGTGAGCACGGGATCAAAGCAAAGGTGCAGGAAAAAGTGACAGATTTAAATACAGGAGCAGGGATGGAGGACGAGCCCTCTATGAGAGAGATTTTATTTGCTATAAACAACTGCAAGTCCTCCCTAACGGAAATATTTGATCAGTTGAAAGGGATAAAGGACGAAATGTCAACATTAAAACATGAAGTACAGGGGGTTGGGGAGCGTACCTCTGCTTTGGAGGAAAGACTCAGCCAGGTGGAAGACGATGTTAACCCTATGATAATGGACATGAAAACAATGAAAGAACAGTTAAACTTGTGCGTTAACAAAATCGACGACATGGAAAATAGGTTAAGAAGGAAAAATATTAGGGTACTGGGTCTCCCCGAAAAGTGCGAGGGTAACCGCCCCACTGAATTCATGGAAAACTGGCTTGTGGGGGTATTTGGACAGGACTGTCTATCAAAGCACTTTTCTATTGAGCGGGCCCACAGAGTACCTTTCAGAGCCCCAGCTGAGGGAGGGCGCCCCAGACCTATGCTTATTAAACTTTTGCATTTTCCAGATAGTTACAATCCTCCAAAAAGCCAGAGAGATGAAAGAGGTCCTGGTTAATGGTACCAAAATTTCATTTTACCCAGACTTTTCCCCAGAGTTGCAGAGGCAAAGAGCTAAATTTTTTGAAGGGAAACAAAGACTACAAGAAAAGGGGATTAAATACGCAATGTTTTACCCGGCACGTCTGCGAATAACTATAAATGGGGAAAATATATTCTTTAGTACACCTGCGGAACTGACGTCCTGGATGAACACTAAAGAAGGGGAAACCTAGGAAAATGGAAACAGTCACAGATTCGGTCGCTGACTTATTGTACAGAACTCAGACTCTTACCTCATATTTCTACCCCCCTTCTTTTTTTTTTTTTTTTTTGGTTGTTTTTTCCATTACCCTTTTGCCTGGGTTTTTTTTTTCTGTTCTTGTTTTTTTTATCTCTCTTTTTTGTCGAGGTTTTGATATAGGAGCAGGGGGGCGGGGGGGAGCGGGAGGGAGGAGGGGGCTGTTGGAAATGGTTGGGTTTTTGTGGAAAGTGGCACAGAGGTGGAGAAAAAACACTAGATGTCAAGTAAAACGGAAGAGAAACACTAATATACGAGGAACACCAAGGGAAGTGCCAAGAGGGGGGAGGGGGAGGGGGAAAGGTCACACAGCAAAAGGGGAATCTGGTCACTGTAGAGGCCCTTCACAAGGGCCCCAAATAGGGCGGGGGAGGGGGGGTTGGAGGGGGGAGGGTAGGGAGTTGTTGTGAAAGGCACATAATGATGAATGAACACACTAAAATATATCTTTGGTTTACGAGGGTAGGGGGTGGGGAAGGGGAGGAGGGAGGAAGGGGGGAAGTAAGAAGGAATGTATGGTTGTATAGAGCACTAGAAAGAGTAGAACCACAAAAAATACGTTTTTGTAACCTGATATTATCATGGCATATATGGTTAAGGTGGGTAAGGTGGGAGGTATTCTAAAAAGGGAAGAAATAGTAGGGGAGGATGCCGAAGTATAATAGCGAGAAGAGTTTTTCTAATCAGGGAATAGGCATCAAGGTACTGTGACAGCAGGAAGGTAAAGTCACCTGGTTGCATCCAGGGGGGTAGATATATTTCGCCCAGATTCAGGCTTTACGCCGATTTATACAGCTAGGTGGAGAGTTGTATAAGCCCAGCTGAGACTAGTGGGCTCATTGATGACTCATACCTCTAGGGAGAGTGTGGGGCGTCGTACAGACAGGGAGTTGATGAGGCCAGCTGAAGCTTGTCAGCTCATTTAGGCCTCTATAAAAAACTCCCAGATTCATTAGATGTTAGCTCATGCCTGGAAGCAGACCTGTGTGGACTGTCTAGGGAGAGTGAACCCCTGTGCGGTGAGAGAAAGCCTGTGTGGCTATATTTTGCTTGGACATTTAAAACCAGGGACTAGGACAGCACTAGGCTGATCCCAGTTGTTAGTTAGGAAACCTGTATGTTTAGTCAGAGGTCAAGTTGACCAGGATTTATTTTGTTTGTTTCTTTTGCTTTGCTGTGTTTTTGTCACTGTAAATAGAAAATAAACGGCACCTTTTTGATTTTGAAAACCACAACCTCCGTCTGCTGGGCCTGTTTTTGTGTGGGGAGCCCATCCCGGGGGTCACACACACCCGCTGCCGAGCTAACCCCCTCACAGTTGGTGGAGAACCAGTGGCAGTTTTTTTTTAAGCCAGCATGGAGGAGATACTGAAACAGCTGGCTCTAGCAAATGCCAATCAACAGCAGACAAATGCAGGTTTGCAAAGGAGCCTTGCAGCCCAGCAGCAGACAAACGCAACTTTGCAACAGAGTCTGGAGGCTCAACAACGAGCCCAGCAGCAATCTGAGGCCCGCTTCATAGACCTGTTGCAGAAGCAAGAGCAGAGACTACAACAACAGATGGAAGCAGTAATGCAGCAACGTCCGCAGACCAGTGAGGAAAGCCGTCCCACTAATACCGCGTCCTTTGGGGTGAGTCGTTTATTGACAAAAATGACTGGAGAGGATGATCCAGAGGTATTTTTGACCACATTTGAAAGGACCGCTGAAAGAGAAAAGTGGCCTGAGGAGCAGTGGGCTGGACTGGTGGCTCCTCTGTTAACGGGTGAATCGCAGAAAGCTTACTATGACCTAGAGCCTGACCAAGCAAAAGACTATGTGATGCTAAAAGCTGAAATATTGGCAAGGCTGGGTGTCACCCTGGCTGTCCGGGCTCAGCGTGTGCATAACTGGACTTTCCAGCTTGGAAAACCCCCCAGGTCTCAAATGTATGATCTCATTCACCTGAGCAGAAAGTGGCTACAGCCAGAGACTTTGTCCGCACCAAAGATTGTGGAACGTGTTGTAATGGATCGGTTTTTGAGAGCTCTTCCTACTGCCATCCAAAAGTGGGTAAGCCATGGAGACCCAGAGACGGCCGATGGTCTTGTGGATCGTGTGGAGAAATACTTGGCTACAGAGAACCTGACGGCCTCTTCCAGAGACACTCGGACTTTCCACCCTAAGACCAGACCATCCCCAGGGGCGGATAAGATGATTCCAAGGGGTAAGGGTGGAGAGAGTGAGAGGGTGGGAGCTCTACCCCAAGTTTGGCGAGAACAGCCTGGGAAATCAGCGGCTCAAGAGGCGGCAAGAAGGATCATTTGCTACCGCTGCCGGCAAGCGGGACATATTGCAGCAAATTGCCCGGTTTTGGAGGAACCCATGCAGTGTGACTTTCTGACGGGCAGACGTCAGTCGCTGTGTGCGACAGTCGCATGCACTGCCATTCGGGGAACTGAGAAACATTTATGCAAAATGTGTATTAATGGTAGAAATGTTGTGGTATTGCTGGATTCAGGTAGCCTTGTGACCCTGATAAAGGCTGAATTAGTTAAAACAGAGGTCTCTGGGAATAGCAAGGTAGCTGTTATTTGTGTGCATGGGGACACCCGAGAGTATCCAGTGACTACAGTGTGTTTCGAGACCCCCAAAGGTACCCTTTCTCATCCAGTGGGCTTAGTGTCTCAGTTACCGCATGACGCCATTGTGGGAAGGGATTTTCCGAAGTTCTGGGAACTGTGGGATGATCCTGAGCCCCCCACTGGTGCCCCTATGTACCAGGAATATGATAGCCAGAACTCCTCTGAGAGTGGTGAGGACTCTCCCGAATTTCCCTTGTCAGTATTGGCAGGGGAGACTCAAGAAACTGGAGAGGAGCCCACCTCCTCAGACGAAAACCTACCGTCTGTGGAGTTTTCTGATCTTGAGGTTCACAGGGAAAACTTTGCCACAGAACAGTTGAAAGACCCCGCCCTAATAAAGGCACGGGAAAACGTAGTGAAAATAGATGGCGAGTTAGTGAACCCAGATAATACCTGCACTTACCCATACTTCAGCGTAGAGAAGGACCTACTGTATCGGGTGGCAAAAAGGGCAGAAGAAACCGTTGAGCAGCTTGTGGTGCCCAAACCTTACAGGAAGTTGGTGTTGGAGTTGGCCCATGGGCACATTCTTGGAGGTCATCTGGGGACAGAGAAAACCCGAGAGAGGGTATTACAGAGATTCTATTGGCCTGGGGTGATGAAGGACATAGAAAATTATTGTTCCTCCTGCCCTGTGTGTCAGAGGTCGGCCCCGATGCCACACTTCCGTAGCCCGCTGGTCCCTCTACCCATCATTGAGGTCCCGTTTGAGAGAATCGCAATGGATTTGGTAGGTCCTATAATCAAGTCCGCTAGGGGGCACCAGTACATATTGGTTATATTGGACTATGCCACCCGTTATCCAGAAGCGATCCCTCTCAGAAATACCTCGGCCAAAACCATAGCCAAAGAGCTATCTCTTGTTTTTAGCCGGGTGGGTATTTGTAAAGAACTGCTTACGGACCAAGGTACACCCTTTATGTCCCGGGTTATGAAGGAGCTGTGTAAATTGTTCAAAGTGACGCAATTACGTACATCTGTGTATCACCCCCAAACCGATGGGCTGGTTGAAAGATTCAACAAAACCCTAAAACAAATGTTGAAGAAAGTGGTGGATAGGGATGGAAAGGATTGGGACTGTCTACTTCCTTATTTGATGTTTGCTATTAGGGAGGTGCCCCAATCCTCTACGGGATTCTCCCCCTTTGAGTTACTGTATGGGAGACACCCAAGAGGGCTGTTGGATATTGCCAAGGAAACTTGGGAAAGTGAGAGTTCTCCCCACAGGAGTGTGATTGAGCATGTCGCCCTGATGCAAGATCGAATTGCACAGGTAATGCCCATCGTGAAGGAACATTTGGCCCAAGCGCAGTTGGCACAGCAGAGAGTGTACAACCGTGGAGCCAAGACCCGTACCTTTTCCCCGGGGGATAGGATATTGGTACTTGTCCCTACGGTTGAAAGTAAATTCCTTGCCAAATGGCAAGGCCCCTACGAGATAATGGAAAAAGTGAGCGAAGTGAATTACAAGGTCAGACAACCAGGAAGGCGAAAGCCCGAACAGATCTATCACGTTAATCTGTTGAAAGCCTGGAGGGATAGAGAGTCCCTAGTCGCAGACACTTGGTCACCAGCTCAAACTGGTTGCGTGATTCCTGAGGTTGGAATCGCAGCCACCTTGTCACAACCCCAACAACAGGAGGTTAAGGAGTTTGTGCTTCGCAACAAGGAGGTATTCTCTGAGCTGCCGGGACAAACATCTGGGGTAGAGCATGACATTATTACCCCGCCCGGTGAAAGGGTGAAGTTAAAACCCTATCGGATCCCAGAGGCCCGACGGGAGGCAATACGGGAGGAAGTACAGAAAATGCTGAACTTAGGGGTGATAGAGGAGTCCCAAAGTGATTGGTCTAGTCCCATTGTGTTGGTGCCTAAACCGGATGGGAGCTGGCGATTTTGTAACGATTTTCGTCAGTTGAACAAAGTTACAAAATTTGACACCTACCCCATGCCACGTATAGATGAGTTGATCGACCGGCTGGGAACAGCCCGATACATGACGACTCTTGACCTCACAAAAGGGTATTGGCAAATCCCCCTGGCCAAGTCAGCCAAAGAGAAAACCGCATTTGTAACCCCAGACGGGGCGTTCCAATATAAAAGAATGCCGTTCGGGTTACAGAATGCGCCGGCCACATTCCAGCGGAAAATGGACCAGATGCTGAGGCCCCATCGGAAGTATGCTGCGGCTTACCTGGATGACGTAATTGTCCATAGCACAGATTGGGCCTCACATCTGCCAAAAGTGCAAGCAGTCCTGGACTCTGTTCGGGAAGCAGGGTTTACGGCTAACCCCAAGAAGTGTACCATTGGGCAGGAGGAGGCCAAATATCTTGGGTACACCATTGGGAGGGGAGTAATAAAACCCCAACTCAACAAAGTCGAGGCCATCCAGAGTTGGCCACGTCCCAACAGCAAGAAGCAGGTACGAGCCTTTCTGGGAATCGCTGGGTATTATCGGCGATTCATTCCCCACTTTGCTTCTAAGGCTGTGCCCCTAACCAACCTGACGAAGGGGAAAGGGTCGGTCATGATTAAATGGACCCCCGAGGCTGAGGCAGCATTCCAATTCTTGAAACAAGCCTTATGTAGCCAGCCAGTGTTGTACTCACCCGACTTCTCTAAAGACTTTGTCGTACAAAGTGATGCGTCAGATGTGGGGTTAGGAGCAGTATTGTCCCAGGTCTGGAACGGGGAAGAGCACCCAGTCATTTACCTCAGCAGGAAGTTGAAGTCCCATGAGGTAAATTACGCCACCGTTGAAAAGGAGTGTTTAGCGGTGAAGTGGGCTCTAGATTCCCTTCGGTACTACCTGCTAGGTAGGCACTTTGACATGGTTACGGATCACGCTCCGTTAAAGTGGATGGCTCAAAACAAGGAAACAAATAGAAGAGTGAATAGGTGGTTCCTGGCCCTCCAGGAATTCAACTTCACAGTAAAGCATCGCCCTGGCGTTCAAATGGGGAATGTGGATGCTTTGTCTCGAGTACATGAATGCCTGATTGCTGGTGTTCCAACCCCGAGGTTAAAACAAGAGGGGGGGGTATGTGACAGCAGGAAGGTAAAGTCACCTGGTTGCATCCAGGGGGGTAGATATATTTCGCCCAGATTCAGGCTTTACGCCGATTTATACAGCTAGGTGGAGAGTTGTATAAGCCCAGCTGAGACTAGTGGGCTCATTGATGACTCATACCTCTAGGGAGAGTGTGGGGCGTCGTACAGACAGGGAGTTGATGAGGCCAGCTGAAGCTTGTCAGCTCATTTAGGCCTCTATAAAAAACTCCCAGATTCATTAGATGTTAGCTCATGCCTGGAAGCAGACCTGTGTGGACTGTCTAGGGAGAGTGAACCCCTGTGCGGTGAGAGAAAGCCTGTGTGGCTATATTTTGCTTGGACATTTAAAACCAGGGACTAGGACAGCACTAGGCTGATCCCAGTTGTTAGTTAGGAAACCTGTATGTTTAGTCAGAGGTCAAGTTGACCAGGATTTATTTTGTTTGTTTCTTTTGCTTTGCTGTGTTTTTGTCACTGTAAATAGAAAATAAACGGCACCTTTTTGATTTTGAAAACCACAACCTCCGTCTGCTGGGCCTGTTTTTGTGTGGGGAGCCCATCCCGGGGGTCACACACACCCGCTGCCGAGCTAACCCCCTCACAGTACGCTCATGGAATGTCCGAGGGGTAAAAGACCCAATAAAGAGACAGGTAATTTTCGCAGACGCCAATAATAACAATATCAAAATGCTGTGTCTGCAGGAAACACACCTGGATAAGGGAACCGTCAATTTACTAAAACACAGGAAATATCAGACACAATTCCACTCCACACACACCTCCTATTCAAGGGGGGTGAGCGTGTTGATAGATTCAGGGTTGGTGTTTTCCTGCAGCCACTGTAAGATTGACACTGAGGGACGCTATGTGTTTCTTCACTGTCGGATAGAAACAAGGGAATATGTGGTGGCAGGTATATATATCCCCCCTCCGTTCGGGATAGAAACACTGTGGGACTTGATGGAGTTTATCATGGACAGACCGGGAGTACCGGTAATAGTGGCGGGGGATTTCAATATGACCATGAATAAAAACCTAGATAAACTCCCAGCGGGTGCCCCCTCTGCACGGGCTGATAGCCCTCTCTCCCAATTTTGTGGGGAGATGGGCCTGGTAGATGTGTGGAGGAGGAGGCACCCAATGGAGAAACAATTCTCCTGCCACTCAAGGACACATTCGACTCTGTCCAGGATAGACCTCGTACTCTGCAATGAAGAGGCAATGGGGGTGCTGGGAGAGGTGGTATATGAACCCAGAAGCATATCGGACCACTCCCCAATGACTTTTGTAATAAAGACGAATAGAGGATATAATAAAAGGGATTGGAAGTTAAATCCATTCTGGTTAGAGGTTATCAAAGAGCCGGAGGGAATAAATGGCAGTCTGAAAGAATTTATAGAAGTAAATACCGGCTCTGCCTCGATGGGTATAATTTGGGATACTTTGAAAGCATTCCTGCGGGGAATCCTAATCCAAAAAATATCGCTTATTAAAAAACAAACGCGTGCCATAGAACTTGCGGCGAGTGAAAAGGTAAAGAGCTTAGAGATCTGTTATATAAATAACCCAAGCCAGGAGGAACATAAGAAATGGCTAGAAGCACAGGAGGAATACAAAAAAATAAGAAGAAGAAAGGCGGAAAATAAAAAACTATTTCAGAAACAAAACTTGTTTGGTGAGGGTGAGAGAGTGGGGAGAATTCTCGCCATGGCCGCAAGGGATGACACTTCCCCTACTATTATACCGGCGATTCATGATGAGAATGGGGAGATTAAGAGAGACACACCAGAAATAATGCAGGTGTTCAAAAGGTATTACCAGAATTTGTATAGCAGTAATTGGCATAACAACAGTGAAGGGGAAATGGTCACTTTTTTTGCAGGCCTGAAAATACACCGGCTGACAGAGCAAGATAGGGAAGAGCTGGAGGCACCACTGACACTGGGAGAGATACAATTGGCAACTAAAGAAATGGCGGGTCAAAAGTCACCGGGTCCTGACGGTCTCCCAATAGAAATATATAAAACCTACAGTGAGGTGCTGCTTCCAAAATTGCTAGAGGTATTTAACTGGGCGGCTGAGGCAGGGAAAATGCCTGGGTCCATGGAAGAGGCAACTATAATAACACTATTAAAGGAAGGGAAAGATCAATTAGAGGCAAATTCCTATAGACCGATATCACTTCTGTGCGCTGACACCAAAATCCTGGCTAAAATACTGGCAACAAGGTTAAATAGGATAGTTACAAAACTGGTACATCCTGATCAAACAGGATTCATACCAGGAAGGTCCACTAGCTCTAACATCAGAAGAACATTCCTAAATATCCAGCTGCCAGTAGTAGAAAGAGAGGCAAGAGCAATCTTGTCCTTGGACACCACAAAGGCATTTGATAGCCTTGAGTGGCAATATCTGTGGAAGGTGCTAGAAGAGTACAGATTCGGCCCTAAGTTTACTCAATGGGTTAGGTTACTATATGGGAATCCCAGGGCAAAGGTAAGGGTCAATGGTGAGTGCTCAGATTGGTTTAGACTGGCCAGGGGGACAAGACAGGGATGCCCGTTGTCGCCCCTGCTTTTCGCCCTGGCCATAGAACCACTAGCCACTGCAATAAGGGCATCTCCGGGGATAAAAGGATTCAAAAGAAAGCTAGGAGAGGAGAAAGTCGCATTATATGCGGACGACATCCTACTCTTCCTGGGAGATACACAGGCCTCACTGGCGACAGTAATGAATATCATAGGGGAATTTGGGAGATTTTCCGGTCTAACAATAAACTGGGAGAAATCCGCCCTTCTGCCGCTAGAGCCCTTGAAAGGGCAGATAGATCAAGTGAAGGTAGTGCCCCAGATAAGATACCTAGGAATAAACATGACAAAGGATCCCGGGCAATATATAGGGGGAAATCTAGTGCCATTACTGACAAAGATGAAACAAAAATGCAGGTTCTGGAATCGGCTTCCCCTATCTGTAGTAGGAAGGAGCAATCTGATAAAAATGGTGTGGATGCCGCAAATCCTATATATTCTACATAATTCCCCAGTATGGATTCCAAAACGGTGGTTCAGGAAGATAGAAGGGGTTTTCAGGGAATTGATCTGGAAGGGGGGAATAGCGAGAATCTCGCTCCGAGCCTTGCAATATCCAAGGGAGAAGGGGGGGTCTCGCTCTCCCGAACCCCAGATTCTATTTCTTAGCGGCTCAGCTGCAGCACATGAGGAATAGTAATCAGAGAGGACCCAGGGTAGTCATGAATGACACAAGCCATGACACGGAAGTTGAGGCAGTGGAGGCAGATTCATTTCATTCTAAATGCCCCACAGTCCAATTAATGGTAAAATGTTGGAAAGAGGGGAAGAAGATTCTAGGATATACAGGTTTCTCTGAATTCTCCCCTATCTGGGATAATAGCAACCTACAAGAACTTAAAATCATGGGAAAGGTTGATGAGTGGGACAGATTAGGGATACATCTACTGGAACAACTATTTGCTGTTGGTAGAATAAAAACATTTCAAGAAATAAGAGGAGTTCTCGGTTCCAAATAGATCTTTTTATAGATATTTACAAATCAGACATGCGCTGGGTGCACAATTTGGGGATGGGATGCCGGAGTGGAATGGTATGGCCATCTTCCGAAACTTGGTAAACACTGAGGACACTAGAGGAGTAATCTCAACCATTTATGACTCCCTAGAAAGGGCAGATCGAAGCGAGATCATGGCCAATAAAATTAGGGAGAAATGGGAGAAGGATGTGGGCACAATTTCACAAGATCAATGGGAACAAATACTGGGTATAGGCCCCGAATTGTCAATGTCCCCCTCCCAGTATATGTCTCAGTTATATCTGATACACAGGACATACTATACGCCCCAAAGAATGTTCCAATTTGGTAGAAGACCAGACCCAGGATGCCAGAGATGTGGACAGGATAAAGGAGACCTAATACACATGGTCTGGAGATGCCCCAAGCTGTACCAATATTGGAAGCAAATAGTTGAAAAGATCAATAGAACATTTGGAACATTATTACAGCCGGAGGCGAGGCTATGTGTGCTGGGCTTGGTGGAAGAGAGGGTACCCTCAAAGGGCGAGAGTATAGCGATTAGGAGATGCCTGTTCCAGGGAAGGAAACTTATTGCACAGAAATGGCAAGCGGTAAACCCACCTACAGTAACAGAATGGGAGGAGGTAATAAATGACACAATAAGAAAAGAACAATTTATATACACTAAAAGAGGTAACAAAAAGAAATTTAATAATATATGGAATAAATGGATTGATGGGTGGGCACGGTGGATGAGGGGGGGGGGGGGTTGGGGAACGGGAATGAGTTGGAGAATGTATAACATAGGTCAAGGCATATTTGTATTGTAACACAGGATTGAAATGGATGTATGTATAAATGTTGTGATAAAGAAATAAAAAATATTTGATTAAAAAAAAAAAAGAAATATAAAACTTGGAAGCGTAGGTGTCCTTTTTAAGGGGGAGGATGAGGAGAAATTCTTTAAAATTCCCAGATTGGACGCCTCTTTGGCACAGGTGTCAAAGCAATCCGACCTCTCCTTTTGAGGACGCGGGTAATATCAAGGATCTTATGGATCGCCGTACTGAGACGACCTTGCGTAGAGCCTGGGAAGCCAATGCGGCAGCAATGAGCCCCACGTTGGCTTCAGCTTGTATAGCTAGGAACGCGGATACATGGATAGCCAAGCTAATAGAACATGTTTCCCATGTGTCCAAGTCCAGGAAAGTCCTAGACTCTCTACAGGTGATAGGTAGTGCAGTGGCATACCTAGCAGATGCTGCAGTAGAGACCGTGCGGGCCACCGCAAGAACAGGGGCCCTCGTAAACTCGGCTCGTAGAGCCGTATGGGTCAAAACATGGGACGGTGATAATGCATCCAGGACCCGCTTATGTGGACTCCCATTTGAGGGCTCCCTCCTTTTTGGTACAGGGCTTGATCAAGCTCTGTCAAGATCTACTGAAAAGGGCAAGAAGTTTCCCACCAAACCTAAAAGGGACCACAAAAGATTTTTTCGAGGCCCCCAGGGTAGGAACCGCTTCTCGAACAAGAAGCCTGCCGGTAATAGGAAGTGGGGCGTTGGGAGGGATAAGCCGAAAGGAAGTATCCTCTTTTCCAACCAAAAATCAAATGAAAAAGACTTTAAGTAACGTGAGGGTAGGGGGAAGACTTTCCCAATTCCTTTCCAGGTGGGAGAGTATTACTCGGAGCCCTCATATTCTCAACATTATAAGAGAGGGTTACAGGCTGGAGTTTCTTCACCCCCCCCCTCAAAGTTCCTATTAACATATCTCCCCAGGGACCCCCTCAAGGAAGCAAGTCTTCTGCAAAACATCTCAGACCTAGCAGAACAGGGAGTTGTAGTTCCGGTACCTGCGGGTCAACGCGGAATGGGGGTCTACTCCCATATCTTCGTTGTCCCAAAATCCTCAGGCAAATACCGGTTGATAATAAACCTGAGACCCCTGAATACCTCTCTGCGTCACAAGAAATTTCGCATGGAGAAGCATATACACCCTCAGAAGACTCCTTCTGAAGGAGGTATACATGGTAACGATCGACTTAAAGGACGCCTACCTGCATGTCCCGATCTTTCCAGGACATCAGGCCTTCCTCAGATTTGCAGTCAAGTCTCCTCAGGGGATTCAACACTGGCAGTTTGCTGCCCTCCCCATTGGACTGGCTTCCAGCCCATGGGTGTTCACAAAAATCGTAGCAGAGGTGGTCGCCTTCCTACACTTACAGGGTATAACAATAGTCCCTTATCTCGACGATCTTCTACTCTACAACCAGAGTCGAGATCTCCTCCTCGCAGACCTGGCCAGGGTTGTGAGTGCCCTGGAATCCCTAGGTTGGATCATAAACAGGGAGAAGTCCTCGATGATCCCGGACCAAAGGAAGATGTACCTGGGTTTCCTGATAGACTCCTTACAGAGAAAGCTTTTTTTACCCCAGGAGAAGGTCCAGGGCCTCATGACAGCGGTCAGGTCTCTGTTGGAGGTAAGGGAGTCCTCGATCAGAGGCATCATGAGGGTACTGGGTCTAATGACCTCTTGTATACCTGCGGTCCCGTGGGCTCAGCTCCGCTCCAGACCCCTCCAACGATTCCTCCTATCCTCCTGGGATGGAACAAGAGGGACATTAGACCACAGAATCTCCATCCCAGAGGTAGTAAAGGACTCTCTGAGCTGGTGGCTTCTTCCTCAGAAGTTGCAGGTGGGTCATCTTTGGACTCAGACAGAACCCCTCAGGATAACGACAGACGCAAGTTCCTGGGGTTGGGGGGCCCACTTAGGCGAGCTCCGAGCCCAGGGTTCCTGGAATCAGGATCAGAGGCGCGCCTCCTCAAACTTCCGGGAATTATTGGCGGTCGGGGAGGCCCTAAAAGTGTTCGAGGAAAGGATCCGAGACCGGGAGGTCCAGATCCTGTCCGACAATGCGACCACGGTGGCCTTCATAAATCATCAGGGGGGAACCAGGTCTCCCTCCCTGCTGACCTTGTCTCTAGGAATTCTGGGCTGGGCAGAGCTTCGGATTGCCTCTATTACGGCAGTACACATAAAGGGAATGTACAACATAGAGGCGGACTATCTAAGCCGCCATCGGATTCTCCAGGGGGAATGGGAGCTGAACCCAGAGGTGTTCAACCTGGTGTGCCAGCAGTTTGGAAGGCCAGAAATAGACCTCTTTGCCCGCAAAGAAAACAGGAGAGTAAGAAGATTCTTTTCCCTGTCCCGGGAGTGGGGCTCGGAGGGGGTGGATGCATTAGCTCAGGTATGGAGTTTTCACCTGGCTTATGCTTTTCCCCCTCTGAGTCTCATTCCAAGAGTCCTACAAAAACTAGGTCTCTCAGAAACCAGACTCATTCTAATTGCCCCTTGGTGGCCCAAGAGAGCCTGGTTCCCCGCTCTACAGAACTGGTCCGTAGCACCTCCCCTCCATCTACCAGTTCGGGTGGACCTTCTTCGGCAGGGATCGGTCTTTCACCCAGATCCCAGCTTCTTCAAGCTGACGGCCTGGTACTTGAGAGGCAGAACCTGCGGGAGAGGGGATGTTCCGAGAGAGTGATTAACACTCTCCTTTCAAGTAGAAAAGAAGTCACCAGACGTATCTACAGGAAAGTGTGGGGAGTCTTCTCTCACTGGTGTCTAGTGAGAAAGGTATCCCAGCAAAAAACCTTGGTCATCCTGGACTTTCTCCAGGATGGCGCTGATTTAGGTCTTGCCACCAAGACTCTAAGAGTGCAGGTAGCAGCCTTATCTTATTTTTTGGACAAGAAGTTATCACTGGACCCTCTAGTTAAAAGATTTCTGATGGCCAGGGATAGATTGTCCCCGGTGCGGATCTCTAGAGTTCCGCCCTGGGACCTTACGTTTGTTTTGGAACAATTAACTAAAGCTCCGTTTGAGCCACTAGAAGATATTTCAGTTAAATTACTGACGTTTAAGTTTGCTTTTCTTCTGGCAATTACTACAGCCAGAAGAATAGGCGATATGCAGGCTCTGACGATTAAAGAGCCTTTCCTTAGTTTATTCGAGGACAGAGTTATTCTCAGGCAGGACCCCCTGTACCTCCCTAAGGTAGTGTCGAAGTTTCATAGATCACAAGAAATTATTCTCCCTTCTTTTTGTTCAAATCCACAGAATGAAAGAGAGGCCTCCTTTCATTGTCTGGATGTCAGACGGTGTCTGCTAGCTTATTTGGATAGGATGGGTGAATTTAGGAAATCCAGCCATTTACTAGTTTAATTTTTTTGGACAGAAAAAGGGCCAACAGGCATCTAGAGCATCCATATCTAGATGGATCAGACAGACAATCTCCATAGCTTATGGCCAGGCTGGTAAGACAGCCCCGAAAGTTAAAGCTCATTCCACTCGCTCTCTGGCAACCTCCTGGGCAGAAAGAGCCGGAGCTTCGGTGGAACAGATCTGTAAAGCTGCGACTTGGTCAAGCCAGAATACATTCCTAAGGCATTATAGAGTGGAGTTGCTGTCACCTCAGGACCTGGCCTTTGGTAGAAAAGTCCTGCAAGCAGTCCCCCCCCCCCCCCCCTAATGTAGACCTGAAGCTACTTGCTTCTCTCTCATTGTGCCATCCTGGAAGACGACTTGAGAAAGTGACCAGTTACACTTACCGGTAATGGTGTTTCTGGGAAGTCTTCCAGGACGGCAGGCCTACTTCCCACCACTTTTTGGTAAATACATTGGTTTGTATAGAGTTATTTTGGTGTGTGTTTTCTCTCTCGTGCACTGGTGTGGGTCTGTACTTTATCATAACTGAGGAGCACGGGGAGGGGCGGGTGCTTTAACCTCTTTGAATTGATTGTGTTTCCTGTCAGGTGGAGCCAGTCATCTCTCATTGTGCCGTCCTGGAAGACTTCCCAGAAACACCGTTACCGGGAAGTGTAACTGGTCACTTTTTGCAGTAGCACAGACAGATCATCAATACAAGCTAATGGTCTTATGCCGCGTACACACGATCGTTTTTAATGTCATTTTCAAAAACGACGTTTTTCTAAACGTGATTTTTCTTGTTTCCTCTCAAGCCTGCCTTGCATACACACGTTCATTAAAAAAAAACGTTCGAGCAACGCGCAGTGACGTACAACACGTACGACGGCACTATGAAGGGGAAGTTCCATTCGGATGGCGCCACCCTTCATGTTAGTAAAGTTTGTTGAGCGACGATTCGCGCTTTTCAGCCTCGTGCTTTTCAGTCAGTTACAGCGTGACGAATGTGCTATCTCCATTACGAACGCTAGTTTTACCAGAACTAACGCTCCCATCTCATACTTGATTCTGAGCATGCGCGTTTTTTTCCCCTCGTAAAAGCCTACACACTACCATTTTTCACGTCGTTAAAAAAACGACGTGAAAAAATGGAGCAGGTTCTCTTTTTTTTTTTTTTTTTTTTTTATAGGCCATTTTTCACGTCGTTAAAAATGCTCTGGAGCCTACACACGATCGTTTTTAATGCCCAATTTAAAAAATTGCATTTTTAACGTCGTGAAAAACGTTTGTGTGTTTGCGGCATTAAGAACAAGATTCCACACTTCCCTGTCAAAGCACATTCCACTAGGACTGTGAATGCTTCTTGGGTTTTTCAGCATTAGGTATCTATATCCCAGATTTGCAAGGCTGCCACCTGATCTTCTGTTCACATGTTTTTCAAGGTGGAAGCTAAAGCATAATTTAATGCCAGCTTTGGGAAGAAGGTCCTCCACAGCAGTTCTTTAAGATGCAGGCTGCCCCAGTTCTATTGTATTTTTATATGTCGGCCTGTTAGCATTTTGTTACGGTTGGCTGCTCCTCAGTTAGTGTCAGGACACCATTCGGAATAAACATGAGCATGTCCCGAGAAGAAGACAGCAGAATAAAAATGAGCATGTGCTGAGGAAAAGACCTGGCACAGTTGCCAATCCCAAACGGGGCCATGCTCGTTTGCACAGAAGTGCGCGCATCGGCAAAGACGTACACATCAGCATGGTTGTGCACACTGGCTCACATTCATGCACATCTCCTGCCAGGACTGGCACCAAACGCCCTAGTGTGCTGGATGATCTTCAGTTCCCAGTACCTCCTTGCTCCTGTGTATCCTGTATTCCTTGGACCTCCTGTTGCTGACCTGGCTTGTCTCTGGACCCTCCTGCTGCCATATTCCTGGTTTGACTCCAGCTTGCTCTAAGAACCCTGCCTCTTCTACCCAACTGTGCATGACCCTGGCCTGTCACCTGATTACTCTTCTGCCTGCTCCCTTGGATTGCTGGGTATGGCCTTGTTCCTGACCACACTCCTGCCCACTCTCGG
This sequence comes from Rana muscosa, assembly GCA_029206835.1. NCBI lineage: Eukaryota > Metazoa > Chordata > Amphibia > Anura > Ranidae > Rana > Rana muscosa. The sequence goes on along the minus strand of CM055117.1, from coordinate 997,114,689 downwards.
GCTTGCCTTTCCATTTAGGACCTTGGCTTTCATCCTGACTATGCTTCCTCCGTCTGGTCCTGCCAGTGTGCCTACGCCACCACCTCGGGTGTCATCTTGCTAGTGGCTGCTGCCTTGGTCCCGCTACTTCTCCAAGAGCAACAGAGGTCCTAACAGACCAGCTGACAACTATCCGGTGAATTCCGCTTCTAACAACTACCAGCAGAGCTACCTATAAGGCACCCGTGCTTCTTTGGGCCTTGCACTCCCTGTTCTCACCTCAGGGGTGCTCGGCACTCAGCCGCAAGAGAAGCCCTTTTGTCAAGTCGGCCTCGAACCAAGTACGTAACAGTTAGATTGTGTCCCTTAATGAATGCAAAGGGAAAAAAAAAGGATTTTTGTACTTATCATAATATCTGTTTCTTGGAGTTTAGCAAGGGACACGGTTATGTATTGGTGGTCTATGCTTAGTACTGTGAAATGCCAAGGAAAAAACTGCACTGCTAAAAGTTCCTCAAACATCCTCTAGGGAAGTCCACTGTTATGGGTGTAGGTCACAAATGGCTGAATCTTGCACACATGCAACATTTTATATTTACTTGATAAAAAATGTACAATGTAGATTTTTTTAGGGCTGAACATAATAAGGAACGCTTACAAAAACACTAAACATACAGTGCTTAGCATAAACGAGTACACCCCAACAGATTTATCAGAAAATCTTTACTTTACTTTCAGAATCTACATTTTCTATGGCACTCTATACTACAAAATACTCCCAAAAATGCGGGCCATTGATTGCAACCAAGATTTGTTCATTTGTGCGCACACACAAAAAGTATGTTTCCTAACAAATTCATTCAAGACCATGTTGCACAAATGAATACACCCCAATGAAAATCTTAGAAGCAAAGCTAAATTTTAATCAACAAAATCCTAATTAACAAGAATTAAATTACAGGTGAGTCTAATTATTCAATAAGCAGGTCTTCAGCCGACAGTTGATTATAAAAGGGCGTTACAGGGGGTCCCCGACTTACGAACGGGTTAGATACTTTAGGTTTGTTCTTAAATCGGAAATGTTCGTAAGTCGGGACCGCATGCGCAGAACGGCAATTACGTAATTTTCCGTCGCATGGCCGCGCATGCGCAGAACAGGAGATACGTTGTTTTCCGATGTTCCGTTGCATGTGCTGCCGTCAAATGGCCGCGCATGCGCAGAACGGCAGATACGGTCCCGTTCGTAAGTAGGAGTTGTTAAGTACAGGAACCCCTGTACTTAACAAAGAAAACCCCTTCCCATCTCATGCTGTCAGCAATGGCACCACATGGAAGAGAAATATCAGAAGGCCTGAGAAAGAGAAAACAATTTCTTTACACGAGAAAGGTGAAGGCAACAGGAAGATCAGCAAAGCTTCACTTTTCAGTCAGAATACTGTAGCAAACGTGATACAACAATTTAACAAAGAACTGCAACCATCTTACAGAGACGTCCAGGCTATCCATGGAAGTTTAACACCTCAACAGGGTGTGTCTTCTGATGAGAAGAGTTGAAGGAAATCGCCATGCAAGTTCACTGTAGTTGGCTAAAGAAGTAGAACGCCAAACTGAGGTGATTCTTTCCCGTGGCACAATACGGTGTACACTGCAGAGGAATGGCATGCATGGGAGTCGTCCATGAAAGAAGCCTCTCCTAAAGTCCATGCACAAAAAAGCCTGCCTAGAATTTTCCAGGGCCCATGCTGAAAGACTACTGGGACTCTGTACTCTGGAATGATGAGACCAAGATAAATGTTTTTGTAGCTTATGGCTTCAAAACTGTATGGCATCGCAAAGGGGAGGAGTAAAAAGAAAAATGCATGGTGCCTACAGTGAAGCATGGTTGTGGTAGTGTCCTCCTGTGGGGCTGCATGAGTGCTGCTGATGTTGGGGAGCTTCATTTCATTAATGGTATCATGAATTCATAGATGTACTGCTCTATATTGAAAGGGAAGATGCTACCATCACTCCGTGCCCTTGGTCGTCGTGCACTTTTCCAACATGACAATTATCCAAAACACACATCTAAGTCCACTGTTGCATTTTTGAACAACAGGGTGTATGTCTCCTGATCTGAATCCAATTAAACACCTATGGGGAATCACTCTCCACCAAGCATTCAGGCTCTAAGGCCCTGTTCACACCTATGCAAATTGGTGGCTGCTTAAACCGCATCCAATTCGCATAACATTTTAAAATATATTGATTTCAATGAGGCTGGTTCACATATGTGCGATGCATTCGCACCGCGCATTACCCAAAAAACGTGTGCGTTTTCTAGGCATTGCGGTACGAATTGTCTACCCATTATGTTCTATGGGAAGGCATCTGATTTGCAGATGTGTTGCGGTCTGAACACAGTACGTATAAATCATGAGGGGGAACTCCACCAAATTTTAAATAAAAAACCGGCATGGGTTCCCCTCCAGGAGCATACCAGGCCCTTAGGTCTGGTATGGATTTTAAGTAGAACCCCTACGCCGAAAAAACGGCGTGGGGGTCCCCCCAAAATCCATACTAGACCCTTTTCCGATCACGCAGGCCGGTCAGGAAAGTGGGTGGGGACGAGCGAGCGCCCCCCCTCCTGAACCGTACCGGGGGGGGCGGCGGGTGCTTTGTCGGGGTCTGTGGGCGGGGGGCTTATCGGAATCCGGGAGCCACCTTTAATAAGGGGGCCCCAGATCCCGGCCCCCCACCCTATGTGAATGAGTATGGGGTACATCGTACCCCTACCCGTTCACCTGGTGGAAAAAAATGTCAATAAAAAAACACCCTACACAGGTTTTTAAAGTAATTTATTAGGCAGCTCTGGGGATCTTCTTCCAACTTCGGGGGTCTCTTCTTCTGCTCTCCGGTGTCATCTCCGCGCTCTGGCTCTTCTCCCGCTCTCCGGTGCCTTCTTCCTTCTGCCGGGTGCCTCTGCTATCTTCTTCCAGCTCTTTTGCTAGCGGCGGCCCGGTCTTCTCCGATGTTGACACGACGCTGCCTCCTGCTGTAATGCTGTGTGTGCCGTGTGCAACGATTTATATAGGCATGATGCGTGGTCACCGGGTGATGCCACCCGGTAACCCCGCCCTCGTATGACGTCACAGTCCCATCATTCCCCGGGACTGTGACGTCATACGGGGGAGGGGTCACCGGGTGGCATCCCCCGGTGACCACCCCCCATGCCTCTATAAATCGTTGTGCACCGCACACACGGCATTACAGCGGGAGGCAGCGTTATGTCAACATCGGAGAAGAGGGAAGAAGACTACGGAAAAGACCGGGCTGCCGCTAGCAAAAGAGCTGGAAGAAGATAGCGGAGGAGCCCAGCAGAAGGCACCAGAGAGCAATGAGATGACACTGGAGAGCAGAAGAAGAGACTCCCAAAGTCGGAAGAAGACCCCCGGAGCTGCCTAATAATAAATTACTTTAAAAACCTGTGTAGTGTGTGTTTTTTTTTATTTATTTTTTATTTATTTTTTTATTGACTTTTTTTTCCACCAGGTGAATGGGTAGGGGTACGATGTACCCCATACTCATTCACATAGGGTGGGGGCTGGGATCTGTGGCCCCCTTATTAAAGGGTTTTCCCGGATTCCGATAAGCCCCCCCCCCCCCCGCCCGCAGACCCCGACAACCAACGGCCAGGGTTGTCGGGTAGAGGCCCTTGTCCTCAACATGGGGGCAAGGTCCTTTGGGGTGGGGGGGCCGCAGGGCGCCCCCCTGCCCCAAAGCACCCACCCCCCCATGTTGAGGGCATGCGGCCTGGTACGGTTCAGGAGGGGGCTCACTCGTCCCCACCCCCTTTCCTGACCGGCCGGGCTGCGTGCTCTGATAAGGGTCTGGTATGGATTTTGGGGGGACCCCCCACGCCGTTTTTTGCTGTAGGGGTTCTGCCTAAAATCCATTCCAAACCTAAGGGCCTGGTATGCTCCTGGAGGGGAACCCATGCCGGTTTTTTATTTAAAATTTGCTGTGGAGTTCCCCCTCATGATAACAGCGGCTTCCCTCTCCTCTCCAAGGTCAGCAAATCTGCAACTAAAACGCAGACGAACCGCTGAACCACTGATTGGTATCTTGCCAAAGACTCCGGAGCTCAAAAATGAAACGCACAAGTGTGAATCCAGCCTAAAAGAGGTTGTTCTTGAAGAATGGAAAAAGATAGATGTTGCAATATGTCGCCAACTTGTTCATTCCATGCCTAGAAGACTTGGTGCTGTCCTTCCAAATCATGGAGGTCCTACAAAATACTAGATGTAGTCATTTTTGGTGTGGGTGTATTTTTGCATCAACTAATTGAGTAAAACTGAAGATTTTGTAATCCAAGTTATATTATTAACCTTACTTTTCATGTAATGAGCTAAACAAATGTTCTATAAAACTCAGTTTTGTCAACATTTTGGAAATTGTTTTTGCGTTAAATCTTGCTTTTCCAAAGGGGTGTACTCATTTATGCTAAGCACTGTATATGTCTCCAATTAACCATAACTTTCATCAATAGATGGCTAAAAATACTCCTCAGGTAACACCCTATAATAATAATATGCAATTTACTAGTCTGTAACAAGAAATGAAAAATGCCTTATATTTATTGCAAAGAATGTGTGACAATCGTCGCCAAACAGAGAAATCTCCTAACTACAGCTGCCTGGTTACAATGAATTACAAACAGCAACTCTATACTCCCCTATCACCTTGATTCTGTTTAACTTTCCTTGTCTTTGTAACTTCATATGAAAAACCTGTTTGGAGATGTATGACAGGAATCTAGGAAATCTAATGCACTGACACAGTATGCAAATGTAAACCCATTGAGGAAATCTTATTGGACAGGGAGGAGACATTAGTTCCGGAGTCATTCTTTGCTGCGTTCTTCGGTTATTGTACTTCTGCTTTGTGGCAATACACTCATTGTCGGCTAAGAGTTTGTAGTATGACTAGGATACCGAGCAGGGAAATGAAGTTTCACCATTTCCAGTAAGACTGAAATAAAGGTAAGATGCTTCCTGTAATAAATTCAATATGTACAATACTGTTTGTATGTTATCCAGAGATCAATGATAATGTTAACAGGTAGACTATTAGAAACTAGGCATTTACTCAATGATCATCTTCTATCCATACTTTTTTTTGTTGTAATTGCCAGCTGTTGCAAAAATTATACAATCAGATTGTAAGTATACAGTTATTTAAAGTGTAACCCTTCTTTTGTGGGAAATAAAAATAGCAAAAAAATAAATAAAAATTACATATACAATTGCTTCATAAGCCAAATTGTAATAGAAAATTTCCTTTCCTTTTCAATCTGCAGTACTGTAATGTTCAGTAAAATTTAATGCAATACGGCATCTTGGGGGCATTTCATACACAGTTGGTGTCATTTGCCTGCTTGTGTGATTGGCTTAGCGATTTTGTTTTATTTTTTTCCTATTTTGTATTAAGCCATCCTCTGCAACACCAATTTCATTTTTGGTGAGATACTCCCAAAGGGTTAATCACTTTTAAAGGAATGCTGAAACGGCAACTTTCTTTATTAGAGCACTGCAAGTACATCAGCTAATAATGAAAAAAGTCGCTCATTCAAATTCACTCTGCACATTGATACGATCAAAGAAATAGCTATTCCTTCAGAGCATAAATAAGTAGGTACTTTGTTAAAATCTATGCAATGTACAAGGATCACACGGGTGCTTTTTTTTTTTTTTTCCTACCAAAAGTGGAGTTACTTTTTTTTAAATATAAAATTGAATGGATATGTTTTAAAAAAAATAAATAAAAATACTATAAGTATGATCACATTTGCTTTCTTTGTTGTAATTAGACAAATGTGCAAGTTTTTCCCTGTGGAAGACCATAGACTGTTTGGTTAATATGTGCTTAGGATTTTATAATTTGATTAATATATTTTAAATACAGTCTTCTTTGAAGAGCTGCAAAAGTTCACCTCTTACAGAAAATAGCAATCAAGTTCCAGTAGGTAATAAAAAAAAACTGTGCAGCTTTGCAAAATGATCATTAACTTTTATTATACCTGTAGGCCATTTGGGCCCCCGAAAGCCTAGCTGAAAATCTCCCATTTGGCAATCCCCAGATCCTGCCTTGTTACAAGGGCATGAAAAACATTGAATACTTAGCCCATGTTCACATTGGGGCGATGTGGCATGCGATTTGACATGTCAAATCGGCGGCTATTGCTGGCAATGGCACAGTCTGAATCTCAATAGACATCTGTGCATGAACCTGCACAGATGTCTGTCACATCCTCCCCGAAGTCAGACTGCTATGTCGGTCTAAAATCATGCGAGTTCTATTGAACTTGCGTGATTTCTAACCTGCATCAGTGTGAACCTGGGCTCACTCTTGACATTACAGGAGCGAAAACCAAAGGATTTTGAGTCAAGGCAACAAGACGTGACATGATTGCTTTTTTTTCAGCCAGGCTTCCAGAGGGTCCCAAATGGTCTACAGGTATGATAATAAATTGAATGTGCATTCTACAAAGCTCTACGTTTTTGTTTTTAGTTTTTTTATTACCTACTGGGGCCTCTTGGCTGCATAGGTGAACTTAGCTTTTAAAGTGAAATAGTTGAATATAGCCAAGAACTACTTTTAATTCTTTATTATAGAGGAATTTTGCACAAACAGGCAACAAAATACAGGGTTACAATATTCATGTGTCAAAGCAGCCCACATTAGCCGCCATAAATCAGTTGCAGAACCAGATAAACAACACTCAGTATATGAACCACTGTACATATAGATCTACTAAAGACATCAAGTCTTCCTGTCTGAACATCAGAAGCTCGGCCCCCCTCCTCCTTGAAGTAGATACGATAGCCCTGTATTGATACGCATTGGGGAGGGGTCAGGACGGCACGACAGGCAGCTTGTGAAGCTAAGGAGGACGCTCGTATCATCCCGATACCAACTTGGTATAATTTGTTTATGTTCATCATAGAATGGTGCACTGACGCACCCGATTTGTGGGAGTACCCCAGAAGGGTATTTTTGCTTTAGTTAGTGCAATAAAGTTTTAAACAATTTATTATCGAGTTTTCCTTTCATATATCCTGGATGGGATATGCTGAGAAACCCAGGAGCCTGATACAGAGCCCAGAGGTGGTTCACATGCGTGCTTTGACTTGGCTTAATTGCAAAGTCGCACGCTCCAAGGTGAGCGTTCATTACCTAAGGGGGGCACCTGAGTGATGACACCCTAGCACGTCTTGGGTCACATATTAAATTAATTTTGAATTACACGGACTATCATCACGTTATCAACGCAGCTGGATGTTATTCATATGGACATGAGCACTTTGTCATGTATTCTGAACCACCAATTTTTCCTGTATTGTTTGTTCTTTTTTTAGCACGGTCATTTATGACATATTTCGACACTTTATAACGGCACAGGAGCATTTTTGATGTATTTGTTTACGCTTGTTTTTTTGAGCACAGTTAAATTACGTTTTTAGTGTATGCCATATGCATTTATTTTATGTATTCACTTATCTGATATTTATTTATTTGATTTAATAACTTGGAGGTATTACACATAGTATCAGTGTACGCTATTATTAATATCCTTTCTTAGCGCAGCGTAACTAATTTATTCATTTTGTCTTTGCACGATATATGTGACGTGTTTAACGCTAGCAGCTTTTGGATACTTCATTAAATTTAAGCGTCTGGGCAGTGGTGGCTCGCAGGATTTCTTCCATGATTTGTAGAACTGTTACTAACTAATAAAGCTATAAATCATAAAAGACAAGTTCTAGTCTTGTAAATACATTAGCCAATATATTCTCATTGTTAGTACATTTCATCATCACTGTTTTATTGAAGAGATTACATGCTTCATTTAAAAAATACATTGTTACCTTGCTCATTCAATGCCGGTTCACACTAGTGTGATGCGAGAACCCTGCAAATCCAGTGCGGGTTCCCGCATCGCACCTGAATCGCACATTGAGATCTGCGAACTGCTGCGGGTGTCAATGTAAAGTTAACCAGATTGGTCAGCAGATCGCAGTGCGAACTGTGAAAGGGTGCAGGAATCGGATCGCATAAGTGTGAACACCCATGCGACTTGATTCCAGTGCAGCCCAAAAAAGGGTCCTGCACCATTTTGGTGCGAATGTGGTGCGATTTTTAGCCTTACAGTTTGTAAGGCAGAAATCGCATCACACAGACATGGCATGTGATCTGAACAGCAATGCGGTGCAAATCCCATGCAATGTCTGGCATCACACTAGTGTGAACCGGGCCTTAAGTCAAAATGACCATGTAAGACCCACCTCTGACCACTATAGTTGCCTCCCCAACACTCTCCTGCTGCTTCTTCTGTGGCTGTCATTGCAAAATATCTTGTACTCTTAGGGATGGAAGAGCATGTGATTTCCTCCCATGATGCAGTGTCTGGGCCTAGTAGCCAATCACTAGGTCTAAACACTGTCATGATGGAAGGGGTGATGCCGCTGCTCCTACTGAGCTCTAACACCGGTTGACATCATGTGTATTTTGGTGGTGGTTGCAAAAGTAGGAACATGTTTTTCAACAATGTTTATTTTTGAATTAAGCATGCTTACCACCAATGCAATAATTCCCCCAGCATGCCCCACACAAGGATAAGTTCACCTTTCATAACATGGTACACCCATATCCAGGGTGTAACATGTTGCTAAACAAGCAGCCCTCACATCTTCCCCACCTCCCGTTGTGACAGCAGTCCACTTATCTTCTCCCTGTTCCCGCTGTCACAATTAAAAAAAAATAAAAAAGTGGCCTGGTGGCACATTCATTCTGTGTTTTGTGAATAGGAGAACTACAACTACCATCAGCTGTTGCGGCTGAAGGCTTGTAGTTCTCAATTAACTACCAGGGTGATGAGTGCCCTAGGTAGTTCATTAATGCTTCCTGTCATTCAGTAACTGCCTGCCTGTACAAGGTATGGACAGACAGCTACACTGACAGTCTGCAGGAGCCTGTGCAATGTTTTATGAGCTCCTAGTATAAATAAATGCACTTTTTTTTTTTAATTTTTTTTTTTTTTTTTTTTTTAACCAGGAAAAAGATGGGAAAGGGTGAACTTATCCTTGAATAAACTCATCCTTGCCTTTTCATGCACACACAAGTAGAGGGAGAGCTTTACTTTTACATTTTAAGAAGTCAATCCAACCAAAAGGGATATTGTAGTTAATAGGTATGGTCTAGTGGGTTGAGTCAGCCCCTTCCTATTTGTCTTGGATACCCTCAAAGTTAAATCTCGCCACCATAATTTTTTACTCTTCCACCTTGTTTTGGGTGTCATTGTGTCTTCCAATGCCCTCCCGTTGCATTCTACCTAATTTAAAATCTGACAATGTGAGTGAAAACCCCTCATAATGGCCACAGCAGGAGTACAGACCCAGGAGCACAAGCATACACATCTCTTCACAAGATTTACATTGTCAATTTGGTTTAATTCTGCATTATCTACAAACAATGGAAAATACGAGTTTTGTTTTACTAACCCTTTAAGTTTTGACCAAGGCATGCTGAAAGTTTGCTCCAGAAATAGTGACATAATGTACTGAACATCAGAGCCATATAAATACTATATTAATCACTCTTGTTAACAGGAGGGAAACGAGGAACTGTTACATGCAAACATCAGGCAGTGCATACCCGCCATGAGTTATTAAGTCATATGACAGATTCAAGCATGATGATTAGACTGCTCAGAAGTAAAATAGAAAGGCCAGCAAAAGCACTTCTTAGAGCTCATAATGTATGTTATAGCACTCAGTGATTTTTCGACATGCTTAAAATGTCATGTGACAGAGAAGTTGTTTCTGGACTGTAGAAAAAAGGGAAGTATCCCGTTACAACAATGTGTTATTTGAGGTATAGAGAAAAGTGCAATAATTTCTCGATGATGATGATGATGATGATGATTATTCTTAGTGAGGGCTGCCCTTATGTGCACATACTTCTCTTAAATATGTATTAGCTAAAGGTGGTGCACAATGGTAGACAGAATCAAAACATTCTTCGCATCCAACTAGTCAATGAAGAGGTTGCCTTATTGTGATCTAATCTGCCAGCTGCCCAGTGAACACCAAGCCTGACTCAATTTTATACAGTGATACAGTGATATAGTGATTGTATAGGACTGAAGATATTATTAGGTGGGAGCTGAATGTATAAGGCTACCCCTTCTATTGTTCCTCACACAATATAGGCAGTTGGCCCCTGTCAAGACTGCCATAGCTGTGGGTGACCAAGTCTGTTCCCAAAAAGGTTGACTCTTGGCAAGAAGAGTTTTCAAGCACATGTAAAACCAAGAGTACCCTAAAAGATGCATGTTTTTTTTTTCCAGAATAGATTTACAGTATAGCTGGTATTATGTACAACGAGATGGACAATTAACTATATACTGTGTATCAAATACAAATCCTAAATAAGGTTGCATACATTTTCACATTTGGGAGAAAGACACGCATCAGTCAAGGTACCTCTCTGTACATTGTGGTCCCTACTTTAACCTATAGGAAGATCCACATTATAAATATTTATAGCAATGAATGAAAGGAAAGTAGGCCTTCCTGTAAGTTAATTTTAACGTGCTATAAGATTTTTTGATAGTTTAAAGAAATTAAAAACAAACAGCATGGAGTCTCCCTCTTGAAGTCTGGTCTGGACAAAAAAATAAAAATGGTATAGGTTTTTCCTCAATTTTCATGTGCCCCCTAATAGGGCGATATTTGCCAGACATGAAAGTGAATGGCAACAGAATCTGGTGAGCTTTATTCTTAAGTGATGTGTGCCAATTCCACTCCCTTTGAAGGATTTTTGGTGGATAAACAAATTTTTTGTTTCACTATTTTCTCACCACTTTAAGTTGGACTGTATTACCATATTGATTTGCATATGTTGAAGCATATATTTTTTTGGGATATGCCATATGGACACTTCATTATGTATGGGTGTTTTATAGTGGTGCAACGGATCGGTGGTGATCCATGATCTGAACGGGTCACCCTGTTCGGATCGGATCACCACCCGATCCGAGGAGCCTCGGCCGTAGAAAAGGCCGCAGCTTCGGCCTAGCGCCGGAGCGGCGGCCATCTTGATACACCCCGTGGCGGCCGCTGTAGTGATGTTTCGCCGCCATCTTGCTCCACCCCACACTCCTGCACAGTAATGATAGAGAAGCGGCCAAGCGGACATCTTGTTACACCCGAGTTTTAGATTTCAACACAAAACTGAGCTTATCAGCTTTAATACATTATTTGGAAATCCATCGGACTGTTTACATTTTAAATTTTAAAAGCAGCAGCAAACCTTACATGATTGCTAATGTGACGGAACACCTCTGATTTTCACATTTAACATTTAGTTAAATGTGAAGATCAGAGGTGTTCTGTCACATTAGCAACCATGTAAGGTCAGCAGGTTTGCTGCTGCTTTTAAAATTTAACATGTAAAGAGTCCGTTGGATTTACAAATACTGTATTTAAGCAAATAAGCTCCGTTTTGTGTTGAAAATAACTGTGAAATCGAAAATTCCGGTGGGTGTAACATTATTATTATTATTATTATAATTTTTTTTTGCCGATCCGAAAATATCCGATCCGTGGCTCTGATCCGAGGATCGATCCGATCCGTGAGTTTTTTTGATCCATTGCACCCCTAATGTTTTATGTTGATCATTTCACTATGTTAATATTTAGGAGTTTTGAAGATTAATTTAGTGCGCTTCTGTGGAATTATTTCTCTCTTTTACATTGACATTTTTTTCACCTCATTTGCATATTTTACTGCATAACTTAATGGGGGATCTTTCTCTTAGTGAATGGGCAAAATGGCAAATTCTATTTTATTACATTGTGTAATCCCCCTAGTATTATGACAAGATCATTGTTTTTGTATAGTACTAATGTATATATTTTTACAAGTCAAAAATAACAGAATTTAGGAATAAAGCCAGCAAAATGCCAGTTGAAAATAGTTTTTGTATTTAGTTGGTCAGCTGGGGAAAAAAAATACCTATTTGAATTTACATACAATGGCACACAGAAGCATTGTGTCCATCCTCCTTAAACAGATTCTACCACAGGCAAGAATTTGCATCAGTGGATGCTTAAATGTTGTGGTTGCACAGATCATCAGGTGCCAGTGAGCATGCACAAGTTCCTGGCACTTATCACACCACCGCTGCCCGCCATACAGGGAGCGAAGGAGGGAAAGTCACAGCACCACCTGTGTGGTCAGAGGACATCCCTGCCTGGGGTCAACCAAGGTCCACAGTGGTGGTGCCACGCCAAGCAACATATGCGCTGCTGCAGATTGCACAATAGCACGGAAAAATCCTGCAGCTGTGGCTTGAGACATTTTTTTGGTGCGATATTTGTTATTTGTATGACAGATCTTTATGTGATATGGATTTATAAGATGGTACAGACATGTGAATGGATATGCCTGTGCCAATGTTAAATTGGTGACGTATTTAAATCCTCTTTGGCACCCTTTTTAATACATACAGTATATACAATAGTTGTCTTTGTATTTTTCCTGTTTATCTGTGGTGGCAGGTGATCTCCGATCACTCCTTCTCTTTTGATAATGTACATGTACATAGAGGCTATGCAGATACCTAATATGTATATAATTGTTTCTTTTAGAACTTCATCATGGGAGCACAGAATTCAAAGCCTGTACATAAGAAACAATCACGGGTGGTGATGATGGGACTTGACTTTTCTGGAAAATCAACTATTTTATATAAACTTAAACTAAATCAGACAGTAGAGACCTTTCCAACAGTTGGGTTCAATGTGGAGTCCCTGGAAGTAGCTAAAAATGTTTTTATCACTGTATGGGATGTAGGAGGTCAAGATAAGCTGCGCCCAAACTGGAAAGAGTACTTGGAGGACACGGATGTTCTCATCTATGTGGTGGACAGCAGTGATAAAGCCCGGATTCCAGATGCCACAGCGGAATTGCTGACTGTGTTGAACAATGTAAATATGGCTGGTATTCCTTTCTTGGTTATAGCCAACAAACAGGATGTACCCGATGCCCTGTCCACTGAAGAGCTTGTGAATATGCTTAAACTGGAAAATTACGATGATCGACTCTGGGAAATAGAAGGCTGTAGCGCATACACTGGAGAAGGATTGATGGATGCAGTTAATGCAGTTTTACGTCTTTTAAAAAAAAACCGTGACCTATAAGTGCCCATGAATTCTGTTCTTGGATCCTATAAAATTGGTTTTCATAAAGGGACAAACTATTCAATTGTTGTTTTACATGTCAGCCTGTTCCATTTATTGTAAACTTAAGTTATTATTCATTAACATTTCATCAGACAGTGAAAATACACCTGTGCGCAGATGTTGGTCATTTTCAGATTCAGAATACGTTATTGATCCCCAGGGGAAATTATTTATTAGGTTACAATATAATTTACATATTATCAGAACCTCAAATAGGATGACTTTCTATCCATATCAGTTTATAAGTCTCATCATGATCTGGGAATATCTATATTGGCACCAGGCAACAGTATTTCTTGTTCCTACACATGAGCTGAAAGATTGGCAAGGGTTATTAAGGCCGAACTCCAGGCACATATGAAAACACCATTTAAAGTGGAACTAAACTTTAAAAATTCTAGCAGGTACAGGTTTGTTTTTTTTGGTAGATTACTTTTTAAGTTTCTTCTGCTGAAAAAATCCTTTAGTGGTCTGTTTTTTTTTTTTTGTAAAGTGCTTTAGCACATTAAAATATAAAGCGTAGGAGCTGAGTGGCAGAATAAAGTAAATTCAGTGTGCATACACAGACATTACATCATTGGTGGCCATCCAATGGCCAAATAAAAGAAGAGGCCAAGTCTAGAACAATTACAAGAGAAAATTCTACCCCTTTACAAAACTCTGGTTCGGCCCTATCTTGAGTATGCCGTCCAATTCTGGTCACCAGTCCTCAGAAGGGGACGTGCTGGAATTGGAAAGTCCAAAGGAGGGCAACAAAACTAATAAGGGGGCTGGAGGACCTCAGTTATGAGGAATGATTACAAACATTAATGATATTCTTCTTCGAGAAGAGACACTTAGGCCTGGTTCACACCTATGCATTTTTTTTTTGTGCATTTTTCGTTTTACAGAAACACACTACAGTCCATTTAATATGGTTTCCTATGAGTCACGTTCACACCTGTGCCTTTTATGAAAAGGGTCAGACTTTTTTCTGGTTTTTGGTTCCATAGACTTCAATGGATCAAAAACTTGTATGAAAAACACAAAATGCACCTTTTACATATGCAAACTACAACCTGCATAGGTGTGAAACAGGCCTCAAGAGGGGATATGATGGCAATATACACCACTGAAAACAATTTAACCCTTTGGGACTTTTAATGACTTTTATGCATTTTGATGAAAATCTAGGAACGTGGTGGATCACATCATTGTTTTCAGAGCTGTTTTTAGCCTGTACGTGGTGTTTTTTTTGTTTTAGAAATGTTGTACAATAAAGTATATTTTTCCTTTTTAATAATATATGTGTGGTATATTTTAAGCTGCATCAAAAGTCCCAAGGAGTTAAATTGTTTTCGGTGGTGATATTAACCAGTGACAAGCAGCCAATACTCCAAAGTTTCCGAATAGCAATATATAAATATCTTAATGGTTATTCCAACATTGGGAGGAAACTATTCAGGCTCAGGTCACCTAATGCCTTGTACACACGATCGGAATTTCCGATGGAAAATGTCAGATGGAATTTTTTCATCGGATAATCCGACCGTGTGTGTGTGTGTGTGTGTGTGTGTGTGTGTGCCCCATCGGACTTTTTTTTGTCGGAATTTAGAAAGAGAACATGTTCTCTTTTTCTCGGACAAAAAAAAATTCCGATCGTAAATTCCGATAGTCTGTATGGAACTCCGATGGAGAAAAAAAACATGCATGCTCAGAATCAAGTCGACGCATGCTCGGAAGCATTGAACTTCATTTTTTCTCGGCTTGTCGTAGTGTTGTACGTCACTGCATTCTTGACGGGCGGAATTTGGTGTGACAGTGTGTATGCAAGACAGCTTGAACGGAATTCCGTCTGAAAAATCCTATCCCGATGGAAATTCCGATAGTGTGTACAAGGCATAAGAGGACACATGGTCACTCAATGAAGTTGGATGAGAAGCAGTTTAACCTTAAATGGTGTAGGTTTTGTTTTTTTTTTTACTGTTAGAGCAGGAAGAATGTTGAACTCCCTTCCACAATCTGATTTCAGCAGTAAGTGTCACAAATTTAAAAAAAACTTTTAGATGGCCATCTTACTGAACACAATATACAGGGATATGGGAAGAGGAACCAACAGACCAGAGTTCTTATTTAACCTTCTCAACTATAAAGAACTAAAACTAAAAGAAAGGTAATGGGGAGCCTAGACGCTGCAAACTCAGAAGCAAGTCTGCCTGTACATACCGTACTTATCATAATGGAAAATTGTGCTGCACTCCTCCGCTAACATTAAGCTTCAATGAATTATGTGTTCCCTTTAAAGAGTAGCTATTTTTTTTCCTAATTGTACATGGTCATCCACACATGTGCCGCTCAGTATACAATTTCGGGTGCCAGAGCAAAACAACTCCTGTGTGCATGTGCAGGAGTTACATCCCTGAATAGCCAATCATGATATCTCAAGGGGCCAAAAATAGAAGTCCAGTAGAATATGCCAGGGGAAAGAAGGGGAGCTGCAAACATCACACCGCTGGAGGAGAACACTTTGGGAGGGAAGTGTGCCATAATGTGCAAGTATTCTGTGCATGCATGCACATTATGACAAAAGTCCTGGGGGTCAAAAACTCCTTAAGGTCCACTTTAAAAATAATGAAATGTACAACAAGTAGAAGTACCTGCAGCCTAGCCCCTTTATGACTGCCAAACGCATGTACGGCAGCAAAAGGGTGGGCTTTAATGTCCACATGCTGCATATATGTGTCACTGGGCAGCTGATGTTTTTGTGTTGAACGCGCTCACTGCATGCTCTCAGCACGAAGACTGAGCTGTCAAAGACCGCTCTTAGTCCAAGGTAAAGATCAGTAGCCACTAGCCAGCAGGACCTGCTTCCAAGCCTGTGACCATGAATCACGATCATTCCCGCTCCCTGGGCATTCTGCCATATTTAAATGGATGTCGGAAAGCAGGAGGGACAAGAAGGGGTTAATATCTGCATCCTGGCATCCACACACCGCAAACACTGGGAGCCAAACAGGCTTTGCACCTGTGCTGACATCCATCTTGCCGTTTCTTCATTCTCCAGGATGGTCGGTGACACTAATTTATTAACTGGAAAAGTGGTGTCACCCTCTTCACTGTGCTGTCAGGCAGAAGAATGTGAATCGGAAAAGCTGGACAGAATTACAAATCTTTTTTTATGAGGAGACAATTCACATATGTGTGTTTTCAACTGTGTATTTACCGGTTTGTCTAGAGTTCTGCTTTAATATCTGGAGCTTACACATCTGGCTATAAATATGTATGTACTTTATTGCAGTCTTGCACTATTAATGCAGATCTAAACTCATTCAATCAACATTAACTATATTTAATCCTTATGCTGCTAGCCTTTATTAAAGGGGATTTTCACTGCATCTAAACACCACAAACCAAAAACACTATTTAATTAATTTTTGGTATTCAAAGCTAACTCCCCCATCCATTAATGTCTCCATGCTATATTTTGTTAAGAAATCACTTTCAAAAACAACTCTGCAGCATTTCAGGCCATGGCCATCTTTAGTAAGGGCAAATGATTTATATAGCATTTACTTTCTGGAATCCATCTGCCCTTAGCTCAACATGCATGCAGGAGAGTGTGCATAGCTAAGAAAACCCCTCCATTCCTGAAGACTCCTTGGATGTATGGCATCATTTGCCTTAGCAAGAAACCAGGAAGTAACTGAAGAAATTTAAGGAAAATATATAGTATTTAACTTTTTTTTTTATTAATAATGCTAGCAGCATGAGGAATAAAAATAATCAATGTTGATCGAGAGAGTGGCGTTCCACTTTAAATATATAGGAAGGTGTATTAAATTTACTTGTTTTAAACTTTTTTAGTTGCTTCCTGTTTTCTGGCCTAGGCCAAAATGTCAGTCATCCCAGGAGCCTTCTTCAGCATTTTTCTTTTCTTTCATCTGGAGGAGGGGGAGTAGGGGTTTTTCTCAGCTAAGTACACCCTCCTGCCTGCATGCCTGAGCTAAACATAGATGGATTGCAGGAAGTAAATGCTACATGAATCATCTGCCCTTACTCAAGATGGCCGTGGCTAGAAATGCTAGCTGGGCTTTTTCAAAGTTTTTTTCTCAATAAAATATAGAATGGAGACATGGCTGGATGGGTGAGTTTGATTTGAATATTAAAAAAAATGTTTTGTAGTGCTCAAATACAGTTTAATTCCACTTTAGCTAGATTATGTACAGAGGCCCTTCAAACGGTAAAATAAATACAACAGCCTCAAAAAGCCAAACCTATTATTTTATTGACAATGCTTTTGTGTTTTTTTTTTTACCACTCTTTTACCTTAGGCGTGTTACCTACTCCAAAACAAACTTTGCCTAAGTATACAGGGCGTACACAGCACACGATGAGTTTCGATCTGCATATGATGTCAGTTAAAGCAATCTAACAAATAAAAAATAAAGGTTAGCCCTTATCAGTCATAATTAACTTCTTCCCCCATATTTTTTTTTTTTTTTTTTATATACTTTTCTGCTGATTTTCTATTTATTTATTTTTTTATCCCTTAAACCATTAATATATAAACCACTAATATCTAAGCTTAGTTTTTTTTTTTATCTGTTTTGTTTGTCATTTATTTATTTATTTTTGTCAAATTAAAAAAATGCACGGAATCTAAAAAAATTAGACTTTAATTTTTAACTATTATTGCCATGCTTTGTACCAAAAACATAATTTTAGTAATATTTAAACAGGATAAATTATATAATAAAAGGTATAACTTACGGTATATGTACATTTTTATTTATTTTTTTAACTAGCAGTGGTCAAAGTAGAAAAAAAGTGTGTTTAAAGTTTTATTTACATATGCTTGTCTATAGAATGGATGAAGAATAAAATAATTTTGCAAGACAATGACACCAAAATAAATCCTTGTTTGCCCTAAAAAAAATGTCCATGTTGTGAGTGCTGCCTTTCTGCTGGCCATCTTTCATCAACTTCCTGGGTTCCCAGGATGCTTTGCGGCTTCTCCACTGCTGTTTACTTTCAATTTTGAAAAAGTACTATGTGTCCCATGGTACCTTCCTGCCTGCAAGCAGTGAATCCTGTACTGAATCCCTAAACTTTAATTATAAGTAAAGTTTATTGTTGAATAAACAGGCCCTCTGAAGAACTGTGCAAACTGCTTCGGTCATTTAAGGTACAGTGTAAATTCCAGTGTAATCTATGCCATTATCTACAGTAGTTATACAGTGGTGCCAAACTGTAATATACACTATACATTTTGGAGGTGCCGCAAGCTGCATTGATCATAAAGGGAACTTATGAAGAGTGGCAGTGTATGCTACTTCATTCTGAAAGCACCCCTGCCCTCCATAGTTCCGTGCTGCTGGAGGTCCTCTGCAGCACAACGCAGGATAACACACTATTGTGTGCTGTGGCTTGGTTCACTGCCAAAAAATTGCAGGTACTAATCTTGGATTATTGAGGTGTGTTGCCAGACCCTTTTGAATACCTAATGCGGTGCATGTTAATGTGCAAAAATGTGCATGTTTTAATGCAACGTTGAGTACAGTAATACCTCGGATTGCGAGTTACACGGTTAACAAGCTTTTCGCAATACGAGCTATTATTATTTTTAAATCCTAACTCGGTTTGCGAGCGCTGTCTCGCAAAATGAGCAGGATTCAAGCCTCTGCGGTGTGCAGTACCGCATTTGGCCAAAGGTGCGGGGGCGCCGGTGACACTCGGAGCTGCTGGGATGCACTCGGAGCCACTCTGAGTGTTTTCGAGCCTCTCCGAGTGCATCTTAGGGGTTTCCGAGTGTTTCCAAGTGTCTCCGGCGCACCCCACCTCTGGCCACATGTGGTACTGCATACAATAGAAGTCACTGTGGAACAAATTATCTGAGTTGGCATTGACTTCTATGGGGAAACTCACTTTGATATACGAGTGCTTTGGATTACAAGCATTTTTCAGGAACTAATTATGCTCGTAATCCAAGGTACCACTGTATTTTTGAACATAACTTAAAGTGGATGTAAACCCTCTCCTATACCCAGTGAAGTGAACAGCCTCAGATGATAGACAGAGATGAAACTAATCTCCCTACATAGGTTTTACTTGTATATCTGCTGTCTTTCCCTTTCTATACTCTTTGGAAAGTGCAGGTAATTTTAGAAATCTTGTTCAGCAGTGGGTGTGGAGTCTGGGTTTACACTGTGTGAGAGCTGATTGGAGGAAAGGCACACACCCCCACTCCACATAGGCAGAAGAACGAAGGAACATGCAGAGCTGCAGTCTGAATAGACAAGCTCTCTGCTAATCAATCTCTAAGCACCCTCCCTGACACAAATTTTCAGCTTATGTGTCGGAGAACCTGTCAGAAGTGACTCTGCTCATAACAGAGGAAGCCGCACTTAGAGCTTTGGAGAGAGATAAGTAAACACTACAGATATGTGCTTGGGTCAAATTTCATGAATGGGGGTATAGTGGGACCCCCAAATTTGGGGTCGCTATATTCTAAATTTAGGGGTAGCCTGAGCTATAGTATGGCTCAGGTTCTCTAATTCTGTTCTTATGGACTCTGCTCTGCTTTGGTGTTGCCTGGTGTATAGTTCCCCTTGGCCTGTGGTGGCACTGTTGCCCAGGTCTCGGGTTGAACCACAGGTGGTGTGGTTTGGTGTCCTCTCGGCTGCCATGCGGTGGGCGGGTTCTGCCTGCTGTGCATGCCGGGAGAGGGTACATAAAGAGCAGACGCCATGTTCTGGTGGTGTACCGGGGGGGATTCCAAGGAGGACCCCTGGCGTGAAGTCGCGCTCATTGGCCCTGCTGGCCTGGGGTGCGTGAACTGGTCGAGGAGTCTCGGGCACCTTTAGCCCGAGGCTACAGAGTTCCAGGTAGGCCCAGTACCTTCAACTGGGTCTACAAATCAACCACTGGAGTCCCAGGGAACCCGAGGGAGGGTGGCCCACTGAAGTAGAGGAAACCAGGGGAGGACCCATCCGATGGATCGGTGAAAGAAGTCACTGTCTCAGAGAGGCCTGGTTGCTAGTCAGAGGGAAGGATTTGTGAGTTGCAAGATAGCTCCTGTAGTGTGCCCCATTGGCACCTATGGTCTCTAACAATCTATAGGAGTTTCAAAGTTCTAATTCAGGAACCAAAGGATTCTGTGGCAGAGGATCTCCTGAACTTGTCCGCGAAGGGGACTAAATTCAGACTAACTGTTCGTGCTTCACTCCGGCTGCTAGAACTGTGAGAGGGATCTATCCGGGTGAGCAATACCCACTCAGGCTTGAGTGGAGAATAGGGTGACTGGGTGCCGCGTGCCTGAACCTACCTCCCTACCCAATTCTATTGCTGTCTTCAATCTTTTCCTAATCGGTTCCAAGCAAGAGAAAATAAACTCATCTGTTGGAGTTTAACCACTTAAACAAATACGCAGCATAAAGACCACAGGTGATTTTACAATTTGGCACTGCGCTGCTTTAACTAGAAATTGTGCGGACATGCAATGTTGTACCCAAACGAAATTTGCGTCCTTTTCTTCCCACAAATAGAGCTTTCTTTTGATGGTATTTGATTGCCTCTGCGATATTTTTTTTTTTTTTTTTTTGCGATATATACGGAAAAAGACCGAAAATTTTGAAAAAATATGATATTTTCTACTTTTTGTTATAAGAAAAATCGAACAAACTCAATTTTAGTCATACGTTTAGGCCAAAATGTATTCAGCCACATGTCTTTAGTAAAAAAAATGTCAAGCGTATATTTATTGGTTTGCGCAAAAGTTATAGCGTCTACAAACTAGGGTACATTTTCTGGAATTTACACAGCTTTTAATTTGACTGCCTATCTCAT
This sequence comes from Rana muscosa, assembly GCA_029206835.1. NCBI lineage: Eukaryota > Metazoa > Chordata > Amphibia > Anura > Ranidae > Rana > Rana muscosa. Next base: position 997,093,603 of record CM055117.1, on the reverse strand, counting down.
TTATTGAGGTGCTAAAATGGCAGGGCAGTACAATACCCTCCCCCCCCCAAATGACCCCATTTTGGAAAGTAGTCACCTCAAGGAAATTGCTGAGAGGCATGTTGAGCCCATTGAATATTTTTTTTTGTCCCAAGTGATTGAATAATGACAAAAAAAAAAAAAAAAGTTGGCACTAAATTATATATTGCTCACACATGCCATGGTTATATGTGGAATTGCACCCCAAAATACATTTTGCTGCTTCTCCTGAGTATGGGGATACCACATGTGTGGGACTTTTTAGGAGCCTAGCCGCGTACGGGACCCCGAAAACCAATTTTGGAAAGTAGACACCCAAAGCTATTTGCTGAGAGGCATGGTGAGTATTTTACAGCTCTCATTTGTTTTTGAAAATTAAGAAAGAAAATTATTATTTATTTTTTTTTTTTTTATAATTTTCGAAACTTTGTGACAAAAAGCAAAATCTGCAAAATACTCCCCATACCTCTAAGCAAATAGCTTGGAGTGTGTACTTTCCAAAATGGGGTCATTTGGGGGGGTTTGTGCCATCTGGGCATTCCATGGCCTCCGAAACTGTGATAGGCAGTGAGTGAAATCAAAAATTTACACCCTTAGGCCCGGTTCACACAGGGGCGACTCGTCAGGCGACTCGGTCACCTGACGAGTCGCATCCCACACTGTTCAATGGAACCGTTCTAATAGGAGCGACTCAGGTCGCTCCGACTTAGAAAAAGGTTCCTGTACTACTTTTGGGGGCGACCCAAGGCGACCTGCATTGACTTCTATACAGAAGTCTTTATGCAAATTGCCTCAGCGGGCGTCTAAAGTCGTCTTAAGATCGCGCCTCCGAGGTCGCCCCCAGAAGTCGTGCCGCCCGTGTGTGAATGGGGCCTTAGACTCCATTCACACAGGGGCAACACGACTTCCAGCGTGACTTTGGCAGGCAACTTGGACTTGAGTATGAATCACAGCGCGACCTGGAGCTACTTACAAGGCAACTTCAAGTTGCCTGCAGGACAGGAAACATTCCAGTGGCCAATCAAACAAGAATCAGCTCTGTGGGAGGGAGGGGGAGGCAGAGGCAGAGGTTTGCCTGAGAAATGTATGTTTTCTTCCTGGAAAGTTGTTCCCGTTAAGACAGGGGATCCGAATTCTGAGCGACTTCCATTGAAATCAATGGGTACAGGTCGCCTAGCAGTTGCCTAGAAGTCGGATTGAAGTAGTACAGGAACCTTTTTTGAAGTCGGAGCGACTGCAGTAGTGTGCATTAAGACGACCCTCATTCACTTACATTGATTTTCTCATGCAGTGCGACTTGAGGAGACTAGGGGCGACCTGGGGCGATTTGAAGTCGGGACCAAAGTTGCCCCTGTGTGAATTGGCTCTTAGAAAGCCTGAAGGCGGTGCCTCGTTTTTGGGGTCCTGTACGCGGCTAGGCTCCCAAAAAGTCTCACACATGTGGTATCCCCGTACTCAGGAGAGGCAACAGAATGTATTTTGGGGTGTAATTCCACACATGCCCATTGCATGTTTGAGCAATATATCATTTAGTGACAACTTTGTGCAAAAAAAATAAAAAATAAATTTTTCCGCAACTTGTGTCAACATATAAAATATTCCATGGACTCAACATGCCTCTCAGCAAATAGCTTGGGGTGTCTACTTTCCAAAATGGGATCATTTGGGGGGGGGTTTTGAACTGTCCTGGCATTTTATGCACAACATTAGGAAGCTTATGTCACACATCATCCACTCTTCTAACCACTTGAAGACAAAGCCCTTTCTGACACTTTTTGTTTACATGAAAACTTTTTTTTTTTTTGCAAGAAAATTACGTTGAACCCCCAAACATTATATATTTTTTTTAAAGCAAAGTCCCTATAGATTAAAATGGTGGGTGTTGCATTTTTTTTTCCCACGCAGTATTTGCGTAGCGATTTTTCGAACGCATTTTTTTGGGAAAAAATACACTTTTCTTTCCTTTTAATGCACACTATATTGCCCAAATGTTTGATGAAATAAAAAAGATGATCTTAGGCCGAGTACATAGATACCAAACACGACATGCTTTAAAATTTCGCACAAACGAGCAGTGGCGACAAACTACATACATTTTTAAAAGCCTTTACAGGTTACCACATTAGATTTACAGAGGAGGTCTACTGCTAAAATTACTGCCCTCGATCTGACCTTCGCGGTGATACCTCACATGCATGATGCAATTGCTGTTTACATATGTCGACAGACCGACGCTTACATTCGCCTTTGCGCAAGAGCAGGGCGGGACAGGGGTGACATTCCCTCCCACTGCTTGTAAAAGCAGTCCAGAGGCTAATTAGCCACTAGGATTTCTTTTACATGAAAGCCGGCCGCTGGCTGAAAATAATGATACCAAGATGGACTGCTTCGGCATATATGCTCTTTTTTTTTGACTGTGGTGGTGAAATCACCTCCTACAGCACTGGAGTCGCAGGGATCAGGCCTGTCTCTGCAAACGCTGCAGTTATGTGTGTTGTGTTTTGTAAGTGACAGTGATCGATCGATACTGCACTTGGATGGCCTGGGCTGGACGGAGGGGAAAAACGCGGGTGCTAGCAGGTATCTGGGCTGATCCCGCTAACACTGCGTTTTTGGGAACCCTAAACTGCTGGGGACGCTAGTATAGATCTGATCAGATCAGATATTGATCTGTTCAGATACTATACGACTAAGGGAGATGTATGCTTCACGCGTGGGAGTTAGCGCTACTGGCACTAACCTGACGCTGCCTAGGGCGACGTAGACCCTCTCTGACCCTAAAAGCTAATTGATATCACCCGTCGGGCGATCAAGGGGTTAAATCTTTATTGGGTTATATACGGCGGGTGCCCTGACACTATAAAAAGCAAACTAACTAACCAGCGTCACCCGTAACACTTATACGGTGATCACTGATGAAAGGGTTAACTGGGGGCAATCAGGGGGTTAAAACCTTTATTAGGTAATATATGGGGGTACCTGACGCTATATAAAAAGCTGACGGGGAACCTAAATAACGAAATAACTAACTGACTAACCAGTGTCACCAGTGACACTTATACGGTGATCACTGGTCAGAAAAACGATTGCTTAGTGACACTGGCAAAAGGGGGTGAAAGGGTTACCCTGGGGGGGCGATCGAGGGGTTAAACCTTTTTAGGTAATATATGGGGGTACCCGACGCTATAAAAACCTGGCGGCGAACCTAAAAAAAACTGACTACCTAGCGGCACCACCGACACTAATACAGCGATCAGAAAAACGATTGCTTAGTGACAGTGGTGCTAGGGGGTGAAAGGGTTACCTGGGGGCGATCAAGGGGTTAAACCTTTATTAGGGGGCTACCCTGGACCTAACACTAACTGCCCTGACACTTTTACAGTTACAAATGTCACTGTTTGCAGTGATCAGTAAATGATCACTGCAATCAGTGACACTGTGACTGGGGGCTGGGGGGTAATCTGGGGGGTGATCTGGGGGTGACTGGCGGGGCAATCATGTGCCTATGTGTCAGTGGGCTGTTGGTGCACTAACCTGATGTCTTCTCTCCACTGAGGTCCGGTATGTGTGAGCGCCGCAGGAGAGATGACATCACTTCCTCCTGCCTGTGTATACATTACACAGGCAAAGGAAGCATTTGGGAGCGATCGCGAGGGGGTGGCCAGAAACCAATGGCCGCCCCCTCATCACGGATCGCTCCCGATACCGAGCGCTCACTGTACTGGAGGGGGGTCCGATCAGACCCCCCACCCATACGAAGGCAGTCATGTACAGGTACGTGATTGTGCCTGTCCGTGCCTTTTTTCCGACGTATATGTACAGTGAGCGGTCGTTAAGTGGTTAAACATTGTCTGGACATTGGCCTTCTTTGGGGAGAAAGAATAGACTTTTCCCTACATTCTAGGGACGAGAACCAATGGAGGGAGGTAACTCGCTGCAGGACCCAAAATTGTTTGAACACCGCTCAACCTTCTATACCAGGAGGATATGGGCATGTGGTATGGTGTGCCTTTACCCTGCAAAGAGAAGGTAAGCAGGAAAAAGGGTCCGTGTGCTACAGGGGTTTACAACCACTTTAAATATTTTTTCATTTTGGATGGAGTTGGAAACATTTGTCAGGTGTTAAAGCCGGCCATACATGAATCGAAATTCAACTGGTTCAGTTGAATTCAGTTGGGACTTCTGATCGACCTCTGTACAACCGCCCTGTTAGATTTTTGCCGCTCGATTAGCGCTGAAGGCTATAGCCGGAACTGCTGATCAGTGTACTCTGGCTGGTTAAACAAAAAAATAATAATCATCTATGGGCTGCTTAACCCTTTTGTTACCCTGCTGTCCCAAGGGCAGGACGTCTTCCTAATAGGAATACAGACAAAAATTTGAGCATGGCAAGTATTTCACCCTTTAATAGAGTACTTGTGGTGCTGTCAGTTTTCCTGTTGGAGATATTTCCTGCCCCAGTTACCCCCGGCACGGGAAGTGAGAGATAATCTTCCCAATTAGCCTCCTGCCCAGCCTATAGTACAATGGGCGGGAGCAGTTTTGTTCATATGACATCTTTCCAGAAAGCGGGGCTGCAAAGCAGCCCGATCTGTCACTGGCTGTGTCCACCGGACACACCTGAAGACTGATCATTATACTGGCCCGCTGCCAGTACCATGTGTTTGCTGTGACCAATCACAGCAGATGACATGACAGTTGTAAACAATGGATGGCTTCCTTCCATGCCATTCATTGTATAAAATTGTGTTTCTAGCTGTTATTGGTCACAGTAATCACTTGGTACAGACAGGGCCAATCGCAGCCCATCTGTATCATGCGATTTAGCTTTGGCCAGACACTGAATGAACCATTTACATTCAGTAAATATCGTTAGTTATACCAATGAAATTCAATGGTTTAAGAAATCATAAAGTGTAAAAAAAAATCCTGATCACTTGCCCAGAGTAGTACAGTGTTACTATGGTAACACTGTATTGCTTTGATCACAGTGTGTTAGAAAAAAAATCATAAAAGGGAAAAAAAAAAAAAGTAAAATAAAATATTTTTTTACATACTGTCACCAGTCAGTGTCCCTGATCACTGCCACACAAGTGATTAAATGCCACCAAAAGAAAGCTCTATTTGTTTGAAAAAAATTATGACATTTTCTGGGTACAGTGTTGCATGACTGCGCAATTGTCATTCAGAGTATGACAGCACTGAAAGCTGAAATTTGGCCTGGGCAGGAAGGGGGTAAAAGTGACGGTATTGAAGTAGTTAAAAAACAGAGGGCAATTAAAACCTAACTGAGGTTTTAAAGCAAAAAAAACAGCAACAAATGTATTATGTTGAGTTTCACTATGAATAGTGAGTGCTCAGGTGGCTGAATTATGGTCATAAAAGGCCATCAATACAAAAATACATTTTTTTTATCTCTGTACTAACCGGGGAGAACATTGGGCTACCAATTTCCAGTAGAAAAATAAATAAACAGAAAACCTCCATAATATAGAGAACCCGGAGGAAGGCAAAAACATATATAAAGCATGATCCAAATTGCTCTAGCAGGGGAAAAATAAATTTCTTCCTGATCCCCCAAATGTTAGTATCTGGTTATATTTTGTGCATTTAGAAATGCATCCAGCTCTTTTTTTTTTTTTAAATCAATCTACTGAGCTGGCTAGGATTAAACCGGCCATGCCCGATTCCCCCATCAACACAGTCAGTGTTGATAGGGGAATCCCTCCCATGGATCCATTGTGTTCCCTGCCGGGAGCACACACAGTGATTGTTGCTAGCGGCTAGCAATAATCGCATTTAAAAAATTGCGACATGTTAGTTGTACCCAAGTTGATCGGTCGACCAACTTGGGTACATTCAGTCTGCCCATACATGGTTCAAATCTCGGACAGTCCCTGCTGAACTGGTTAAGATTTAAACCCTCTTTGGCCGGCTTTAGTTCTTGAGGGAGTCTATTTGCACAGCTCTTACTGTGAAGAAGCCTTTCCTTATGTGAAGGTTATATCATCTCTTTTCCTCCAAACGTAAAGAGTGCCCTCTGACAACACGTCTGAGTTACTTTTGATGTGGAAAATTTTATGAAGATGTATTTAATATGTATTGTCATAATGTCACCCAGTGTTAGTACTTCCGCAACCCGCTCTAAAGAGCTGACTGGGGCAGTCTGAGGCTGGTTGAATCCCGTCTGGTAGTGGAAAACGTCTTGAGGTTGAAGTGTGATGTTTGCAGTGTGCGGATATGCTCACCGACGAAGGACCCTCTGTGCATTAGCACGGACGATCGTTGAGGAGGGGATATGCTCGCTCTGCAACGACATCATTGGTTATAGGCAGATGCGCGCTCTTGTTTTGACGGTGTGTTGATCAGCATTGGTCCGGATTCGTAGCGCGCGCCTGCAGATAGCCTCCCACAAGCAATAATAGTATAATCTGAATATGCGTTTTTCTATGGAATAGCGTAGAATAAGGATTCCTATCAGCGGTAATATGAGAGCTTGCGAGCGTTTTCAGAGTCAGGGAAAGCGTTTATGTTTTAAAGCAATACGGCTTTGTTTGCTAGGAGCATACACGCTTTCCCTGCCCGGACACGCCCATAAGACTTTAGCCATCATGTTGTTGAATATGTTGTTGTATTGGTATTATATTGTATGTATTTAAATAACCCTGTTGGAAGGGATATCTTTATATGGACATTTGCTGTGTAAAGAGGAGATCATGTGATGACCACTCCCATGGAGGTCAGATGCTGTGTCCTCACTTCCTATGGAGGAGGTCACATTCTGTGATGACCACTCCCATGGAGGTCACATGCTTTGGAGTTTAATAAAAAGGCTTTTGAGGGCATTGGCATGGCAGTTGATGTTGGGAGGCTTTGATGATGAGACCAGTCTGGTGATGTTTCTTGATTTGTATGAATGGGACGAAAGAATGGTGAGTGAATTTTAGTTTAAGAAGTATTATTGCAATAAGATGAAGTGTGTGCTTATTTAGCACAAGGCAAAAATGGCTGTATGCTCTGCAAACAACCAATTTTGCCACTACACTTTCTGGTCATGTTTTAAATAAATACACAGTTGTCATTGGAACCAGATAAGCATATTTTTCACCATCAGCACGTATGTGTAAAGGATCTTCCCAACATGTGTACATGCCAGTGTTGCCAACCGTACGTAGAATTACGGACATTGCGTAAATAAAAGGCACTTTTTCCCTGTGCGTAAAAGTCCGTAGTAAGGGAAATGTGCTCATAAAAATGGCGGTGATCGGCTCGGGTCCGAACTGCGCATTCGCAATTCCGGTAATCGCCGAGAAGATCCGAATCTGAGCCGCAGCGTCTAAGTCCTGCGTTAGCCTCTGACCGCCCACCACCCGCCGTGCAGCCAATTATCGTAGAGCATTTTCATAGGCGCCAGCCTATAAAAGTAGCAAGAGCAGAGCGGAAAACTGAGGAGCTTCGTGGATGTGAAGAGGAGAGCTGAGCGGCGGCCGCGGGACAGCAGCAGACAGAATTACCCCCCACTGTGACTCACTGACTGCCGGACTGGAGCGACGGACGGACCGGGACCGACCAACCAGTGTGCCCCTGCCTGCCAGTGCCACTGCCTGCTCTGCCCGCCCGACTGAGTGAGTGAGTGACTGTGTGGAGTGAGTCCTCCTGTCACTGCAGCCGGCCAGCCGCCCTGCTGCTGCCCACGGTCACGCGGTGCCCGGTGGTGTGTCTTCTTTGGAGTCGTCGGACGCCTGAGTGAGTGAGTGCCCTGGCCTGGTCTGGTGAGTCAAGCAGAGTGACATGCTGTGACTCTGAGCCTATGACAGAAAGGAATGCTCAATAGCCTTTAATATGGTGATTTAATGCCCATGATTGTAGCATAAATACTAAAATTTGCATTTTAAAATGTAATTTTTGTAAGTTTTGAAAATGCCTGTAAAAATGTGGCTTTGACATAAAAATGATGTGTTGTGTCAGTGAATTTTATTCTGGTAGGTTGGCAACACTGGTACATGCGCAATAGAGAGTTTTCATGACAGACCTTTTATAGGTGTCATCAGCATAACATGAGCCAAACTCATTACTACTTCCTGCAGCTGAGATCTACAGTTTATTAGCCAAGATGAAACCAGTCCTACCAAAAACACTTTATCCATATAGTAATTGTACAACACTTGGAATTTACTGCACCTAACCTTTGACTTCCTATCAGAATCAGAGCCACAAGTTCTCATAAAATAACAACAGTGTAGACATTTCACTTTTCTTCAATCTTATGCCTCGTGCACACGACCGGTTTTTCCGGCAGGAAAACTGCCATGACAGTTTTTCGCCAGGAAAAACGGCTGTGTGTATGCTAAATTGCAGTTTTCCCGGCACGAAAATGGCGCGAATCGCGGTGGGAAAAAAGACAAAATGTTTTCTATTTTCCTGCCGCGATTCCCGGCGGTCTTTTTCCCGGCAGTTTCCCTATGGGAAACATTGCGGTGGAGCATACACAGGGTCGGGATTCCCGGCCAAAGCTCTCACCGCAGTTTTCCAGACGGGAAAACCTCTGGTGTGTACACAGGGAAAGTTACCAAGCAGGTTCTCGGTTTTCCCCCCAGCATTCCCGGTGGACTTTTTACCGCCGGGAATCCCGGTCATGTGTACTAGGCATTAGGGATAACATAATTGTGTCCCAAGATTATCACAAATAATTGGTGTAAATAATAGAGAATTATTTTTTATTATTTTAGCAATTTTTGTTAGGATCACTTGATTGATATCATATCTGACATTTTGTAGCGCTGCACATTTTATATTATTTGATTCTTGTAAGGATTTAGTATATTGCTTTGTTTTTGAAAAGCAGCTCTGCCACATTGTGGTGTTTAGCGCTGACTATTTTCATGTTTGGACATTTAAAGGTTACCTTCAGGTATCCAAGTCAAGAAATATGTCACTAGGTACCTGGTGTGCTGGTGACCTATTTCTTGCCTTGAAGTCCTTCTGGTCTCCAGCCGGTGGTCACTACACCCCACTACAGCCATTTTCAGAAATGTGTGCATTGGGGATATTGTCTAGGACCTTCAGGTATTCAACCTAATGTAGATGCCTACAATGAAAACAAATCCTCCTGCAAGTGAGTGGGTCAGCAGCTCAAGCAGAGAAGTATCTTCTCAGACCATGACTTTACCGGAAACAAAAACTAATAAACAACAAGGTTATGTTGAGCAGCAAATATTAGCCCCGCGTCTTTGGTGAGTGACTTTTATTGCTTTAGAAACATATTAATAGACAGAGTATATGACTTGGGTCATAAGTACGGTTTTCCCACACTGTGGCTGCAGCACAGTGTACCGGTGGATTTCATGCAGGTTACCTGCACTTTGCCGTACACTTCTATTACATATGAATGCAGGATTGTTGGTGCGCTTTCAGAAATCCCACCAAAACTGCTCAATGTAACAGAAGTTTATGGCAAAGTGCAGGTAACCCGCATACAACCTGTGGGCACACTGCTCTGCATCTGCACCCATGGTGTGAAAAGACCACACTGCGTCAGTGTGAAAGCTCCCTTAAAGCACAGATTTCAGATTCAGCCATTCGGTGCCAAAAAGCAAGAGCCTCTGCCATGTGCAAGCTACTAGTTGTTCAAGTCAGTTTATTTAGGGACATGGACTCTCACCCAATGCTGTATCCTGGCCTAGGCCAACAAGGCCCAGGCCTAGGGCAGCTTTTTGCAGGGGGGCAGCACAGAAAGAGTCCCCGCCGGCTTGGGCTACACTGTTAGTGTAGCGCCAGTCATATGGGGCGGACTGGGCTGAGTGGCAAATTAGTCTAGCGCCCCCATAAAGCGGCCGCACTGCTTCTAGTATGCGGGCGGCCAGCATTCCGCAACTGTGTGTGTGGGGGGGGGGGGGGGCGCTGCTTATAATTTTGACTGTCCTATCATCCTGGTTACCCAGCATGCACCTCTCTAGGGAAAACCAGGAAGACGCATGAACTGGGCTTCACATGCCCACAGCTATCATGGAAACGGCCACAAGATCGCTGAGCAGATATCAGGTAAGTGTTTGCACTGATTTATGTACCGATCATGATTTTTTGATATGTTTTAAATAATATTCAATGTAATTAAGTTGAGATGGCAAAAAAAAATAAAACATTTATTATGCCCGGAACCCCGCTTTAAGTATGGGGTATTTTTAACAAGACCCTGATTGACAGGGGAAAGCTGGATAAGTAAGTGAAGGCACTTAATGGTGGTAACTACCAAACAGAAATATTACTTCCCATAGCTGTGACCCCATACAGAGCCCTGTGAAAGGAACCCATTCCAAGGTAGATCCTCTTGGAGAATATTTAGGCCTAAAGCTCTGTACACACGGGCGGGAATCCCGTCAGAAAAGAAAACGTTGGTTTTCTTGACGGGATTCCTGGCAAGCTTGTCTTGCCAAGCCCTGTGTACGCACGCAACCAATCAAATGGCAAGAACACATCATCGACTACGACGAGACAGCGCTCGTCACAATCGATGCCATCTTGCTACACCCCACACTAACCTTGTATGCTACCGCGCATGCGTCAAAGTCTTTTCGAGCATGCACGGGTTTACCTTGGACCAGGTAAGCATACACACGACCGGTTTTCTGCCGAGAATCCGGACGAGAAAAATAGAGAGCAGGTTCTCTATTTTTCTCATCGAGATTCCCGGCAGTTTTCCTGCCGAGAAACCATACACACTAACAGTTTTCTCTGCAAAAAGCTCTCCCAGCAGTTTTCTTGCTGAGAAAACCGGTCGTGTGTACAAGGCTTAAGTTGGAGAAGCTCCTTCACTTGGGACAGAAATATTTATCAACAATATCCCTTAAGAAATCTATGAAGATAAATTAATTCCACTTTTTCAGACTGCTGGAACATTGTACGAGTTGTGTCTCATAGATTGTTGTAGACTGTTGCCGAACAGTCTGAGGTGGGGTGGAATCCCTGATTAATGGGTGACCAGTGACCTGAGTCACCTAGGCTTGTCTAGGTGACTAGTGGTTAATTATCTTACTGTTTAATTAGATTACTGTTTATGTTGGCTGTTCCTTAGCTGTGATAATGATTTTATTGTTTACAGTTTGCATTGTTTAGGATAATGTGATTAAACTCTTATCTGATTTTGTGTGGTATATATTCTGTGTGCATATACAATAAAGTCAGTTCCAGTTTGCACCTAAGCTAGTGTCGTCTAGTTCTTGGGTGCAATGCTCAGCTGTAATACCTGGTTCCAGAGTTGAGGAAGCTGCATCTTGATGGAGGCACCCAAGCTGGGTTGCCAGGCGGTCCGTCACACGCAGGCATTTATCAATTGTAAATTTGTAGGAAAAAATACACCAAAACAAATTTTAGTGCACACAAACACAAAATAATACCTAATGTTTTGGTAAAATTTGAGGCTGGGTTCACACCTAATACAGATGGCTCACAGCAGGGGTCCGGTGCATCCCCTGCAGCCAGCACAGAGATATGTGAACTGGCTCCATTGAGAGTCGGGCACACCCTCCTGTCATGCGAATTGGATGTGGAGAAAGCCGCATCCAATTCAATATCAGCGTGAACCCAGCCTAAAAGATAATGTTGCGTCAAGTAAATAGATAGCAAACATGTCAAGGCTTAAAATTTTGTTCTGTGGAATAGCGACAAAGTTCAGTACCCAATATTGTCCATAGGTGACGCTTTAAAGCAGATTTGACCAGTTGCCAACCAGCTGCCGCAGTTATGCTGCGTCAAGTTGGCTCGGCTGCGCTGGTGCAAAAGAGATCTGCTGTTCCTAGTGATCAGGAACAGCAATCTCTCTCTTCTCACAGGCAGCCCATCCCCCATACAGTTAGAAACACCTTCCTAGGGAACACAGCTAACCCCTTGATCGCGCCCCTAGTGTTAACCCCTTCCCTGCGGATCGCCGCCATTACCAGTAAAAACAATAAAAAAAAAGTTCCTAAATCTTTCCCATAGTAAACCAATTAATATACGTGTAGCGGGGTCTTCAAAGTTAGTGGGATACACCTGGGGGTAGAGAGACCCAGGTGTGTGATTATGTCAGGGATTAGACCCCTTTTCTTATTCGTGGAGGATTGGGTGGTGTAATATTCTCTTTGACCAGTGGGTGTCAATGTACCTGCTGGCTCGAGGTAGAATCACTACCACAGTGCTACCCTTCTTTGTCCCTTCCTGGAGATGGTACGGCTGGGGCGGGGAACCCGCCGTGGGGTCGATGGGAGGAGATAAAAGGGGGGGGGCGCCCTCGCCACGAGGTCTGTCGTCTTGGGGGATCATCCCTTCACGCACCCAGGCACCCTAGGCCTGGGTGCGGGCGGTTCAAGGTTCCGGCCTAAGCGCCCAAGGCCTGGCCGGAATAAAGATGGAGTCCATCCCAGGCACCTTCAGCCTGGGGTGAGGTACTATTGAGGAGGCCTGGGACCCGGTGACTCCGACTGGGTCCCGCAAGGGTGAAGTTGCTCCAGGGCGCCCCTTGCGAGGGGACCCGCATCTGAGGTGAGGAGGCTGGGGAGGTCACCCGTCCGAAGACCCGGTGCAGTGTCAACCCGGTGACGGATGGGCCTTCGGTAACTCCCTTGGAGGACATCTTCCCCTGATAGGGGCTACAGCGCAGCGGAGGAGCTTTCATCAAGACTCCTGCAACCCCTGGTCATAGCACAGGGAGTGTAGGGACTAGGAACCTGTACAGTGCCTCGACCTGCTTCCCCATCGTATCATGCCGTTGCATTTGACTGTATGTGGAGATACGCAATAAACCTGAGTTTGGACTTTGATGGGTGTATGGACTCTGTTGATGGGAACAAAGGGAGATTCCGGCACGGAAGGACTGACCCTCATAACCAGCACACATTTGGCCCAAGGAAAAGATTGATATTGGCCTTCACCTCACCCACATGCATGGGGAGGACATGGGCCGTAGCGCACCTCACTCTGTCGCTCGACATACCCCTAGCTAAAGAGGTCGGGGTGAGGAGGCCGCTACACGTGGGGGCTCGTCCGGGATGAAATGTGTGTTAACCCTGAGGTTTGGAACGGCTGTGTTTGAACTTTGCTGCCCGGAGGAGGTCCGAGCAGGTCGGCCATGTGATTGGCCAAAGTGCGTCCCTGTGCTCGAAGTCGTGGAAATTTCCCTGAAAAACTGGGAGAGGCCCATGCAGAAAGAGTGGGAAGAGGGAGGAGTCCAGCCGTGTGACGAACTACATGTGGGGACTTTTGCTGCACTGCGCCACGAGGCATCCCATGACTGCGCAATTCGTGGGAGGAGACTGAAGGAAGCCCGCGAAAACGTGCAAGTCGTGGGAGGAGTCTGGCCACGTGTGGAGATACACGTGGAGACTCCGGCGCGAGGTCAGCGCGTGATGGAGCAGCAAGTGGTCGGAGCGAACTCAGGCTCCCCGTGGATGACGGTACCTTATCCTTTCAAGATGACTGCATTTGCTGCATCCATTACAGACACGGGGATAAGGCTCAGGCCCCGAGGACAGTTGGCTTTGTATTCATGCAGAGACACAGAGGCCCTCGGTGTGATCTGTCCCGGATGCTCGGGACTGGTGGTCCAACTAAAGCCATTCGGGCGATGCGAAGCATGCAAGGAGTTTCTTTTTGAGGTTGAACCACACACGGAAAGGCCCCGGGCCCTACGCCTCAACTGCATCACAGGAACCGCCACTCCGGAGGGAGAGATCAAAGCCTTTGCGGAGTTTCCCGTGCGCGCTGACCAGGGCGAAGTGACTGCCCAACCAGAGACTGAGAGAGAAAAATCCGAGGACACTGCTTCGGTCACCACAGACTCCCTGCTGCCACCCCCGAAGAGGAAGATAGGCCTGGTGCAGGCCTCCTGTGGTCGTGGTCGAGCTTCACCCAGCTGCTTGCCGGACCTGGATGGATCCGGTCGGAAGAATCCTGGACATCCCAGTGCTGAAAAAGGTCCAGGTGAGCCAGGGGCTGGGACTGTGTGTGTGGTTGGAGGTGTCGGGAGTTCACAGTCGGTGGAGCCCGCAAGGGAGGGTAGCCTTCCGTCTACTAGAGACTACCTTCTCGCTGAGATGTATGACACCTCCGACTTAGAGTCATTGTCAGACTGTGGTGATGATGGAGAGATAGACAAACTGTTTCACCGGAAGGGCTGGGACAGACGCCCACTACCTGTGCTGAGTAAGCCACAGGACTCCCCCATGTCCATAGATGACAGTACGCCCCGGGTGCAAGCCCCGGAGTTATTGAGGAAATCTAGTCTTTCAAATAACCTTCCACATCCAACCACATCACCCGCTCTGATAGTGGGGATGCAGCATGCTTCATTGCGGGCACCAAGAGCAAAGCCACCCGAGATGGTGAAAGTACCTCGCACCCGGAGGCCATCGTACAGCCAGGAGAAGGTGAGCGAGATGTGATGCCGCCTCTAGCTCGATTGCAGAGACTTTTCTCCCAGAGAGTCGCCCGTGAATATGGGTGGGAGTACTCCTACTTGCCTCGGGACTTATTGTATGAAGTCGAGGTCTTGCGACCAAGGTGGTATGACGAGTTTGTGTGGGAAAAACTCAAAGTGCCCCATGCCCGGCGATACCTGTCATGTTCGCCGCCGGTGTCTAAAAAGTTTAAAGACTGCAGAGCTGATTGGAGACTTGGGCGCCATATTCATGCCGATAAGGTGCTCATCTGCAGGAAAGAAGGAGAAGACGTCGAATATTCGGTGGAAGTATTTGACAAACACCTGAAGCCCTTGTTTCTGCCGGATCCAAGGTTCCATTTATAGGAGAAGTGAGCTCCTATCTTGTTGCTGTTGAAACTTTCTGGAAGAGACATTCCCAGACGCCTAGAACTGTGCCCTACTTTTGTTTTGATTTGGGTTTTTCTTTTACTCACTGGAGATTTGGGAGCTGTTGTTTTTTTTCTCCCTTTTCTTCATGTGCCAAAGGCAGAGACTTTTGGGGTAGAGTTAGAGTAGGAAAGCAGGAAGAATGAAGATCTAACCAAGTGTCATTACCGCAGCGCTGTCACCAGGTGGCAGTGTTGTGCAACGGTTGTTTGAAAATGTTACACATGCATTACTTACTTATTGGAGTGAGTGGGTCTCTCGGCTGACGGACCCACTCATGCCAAGTTAACACAGAGTGTTAGGATGTTTTTTTTTGTTTCCCTTCTGCAGGAGATTCGTCGGTCAAGACTACTGAGTATGGGGTGGTTCTTAGACAGTGACGGGAGGGATTGTATATGTGTACATGACAGATGTTTTATACAAAAGTTTTAATGTTTTATAGTTCCCTTTTCTGTTGAGCAGGTCTTGGCACATACAGTATCCAAAATTTGAAGGATAGCCTCTGGGGCCCACTTCATGTCACCCCTCCTTGGGAGACATGGGTGTGCACCTGACGCTGGGGACCAGCGTCAAATCACCAGGGGGAGTGTGTAGCGGGGTCTTCAAAGTTAGTGGGATACACCTGGGGGTAGAGAGACCCAGGTGTGTGATTATGTCAGGGATTAGACCCCTTTTCTTATTCGTGGAGGATTGGGTGGTGTAATATTCTCTTTGACCAGTGGGTGTCAATGTACCTGCTGGCTCGAGGTAGAATCACTACCACAGTGCTACCCTTCTTTGTCCCTTCCTGGAGATGGTACGGCTGGGGCGGGGAACCCGCCGTGGGGTCGATGGGAGGAGATAAAAGGGGGGGCGCCCTCGCCACGAGGTCTGTCGTCTTGGGGGATCATCCCTTCACGCACCCAGGCACCCTAGGCCTGGGTGCGGGCGGTTCAAGGTTCCGGCCTAAGCGCCCAAGGCCTGGCCGGAATGAAGATGGAGTCCATCCCAGGCACCTTCAGCCTGGGGTGAGGTACTATTGAGGAGGCCTGGGACCCGGTGACTCCGACTGGGTCCCGCAAGGGTGAAGTTGCTCCAGGGCGCCCCTTGCGAGGGGACCCGCATCTGAGGTGAGGAGGCTGGGGAGGTCACCCGTCCGAAGACCCGGTGCAGTGTCAACCCGGTGACGGATGGGCCTTCGGTAACTCCCTTGGAGGACATCTTCCCCTGATAGGGGCTACAGCGCAGCGGAGGAGCTTTCATCAAGACTCCTGCAACCCCTGGTCATAGCACAGGGAGTGTAGGGACTAGGAACCTGTACAGTGCCTCGACCTGCTTCCCCATCGTATCATGCCGTTGCATTTGACTGTATGTGGAGATACGCAATAAACCTGAGTTTGGACTTTGATGGGTGTATGGACTCTGTTGATGGGAACAAAGGGAGATTCCGGCACGGAAGGACTGACCCTCATAACCAGCACACATTTGGCCCGAGGAAAAGATTGATATTGGCCTTCACCTCACCCACATGCATGGGGAGGACATGGGCCGTAGCGCACCTCACTCTGTCGCTCGACATACCCCTAGCTAAAGAGGTCGGGGTGAGGAGGCCGCTACATACGCTTATTGCGTTTTGTTTTTTTTTTACCAAAAATATGTAGCAGAATACATAATGGCCTAAACGGATGAATACATTTGTTTGTTTTTTTTGTTTTGTTTTTATATGTATTATAGCAGAAAGTTAAAATATTGTTGTTTTTTTTAAAAAAATTGTCGCTCTTTTTTTGTTTTAGGCCTCATGCCCACGGGCGTTTTTTCAGCCGCGTTTTTGAGCGTTTTTTACAGCTTAAAAACGCCTGTCCATGTTAGTCTATAGCTTCATGCCCACCTAGGCGTTTTTGAGCTGTAAAGAGCATAGGCGTTTGTAAGCTGTAAAAAAAAAACCAGGACCAGTGCGTTCCTCAGCGTCAGAATTAGGCAGAAAAAAACGCGAGCGTCAAACGCGCTCTCGTTTTTAGCTCTGACGTTTTTTTTTTTTCGAAAAAAAAAAAAAATATTTACAATAACATGGACAGGCGTTTTTAAGCTGCAAAAAACGCAGCTGTAAAAACGCCAGTGGGCATGAGGCCCTATAGCGCAAAAAAAAAAGAAAAAACCCAGAGATGATCAAATACCACCAAAAGAAAACTCGATTTGTGGGAAAGAAAGGACGTCAATTTATTTTTTTGGGTACAACGTCGCACAACCACGTAATTGTCAGTTAAAGCGTCGCAGTGCCGTATCGCAAAAAAAAAAGGGCCTGGTCAGGAAGGGGGTAAATCCTTTCGGGACTCAAGTGGTTAAAATTGCGGCTGAAGCCGCGTTTTGCAAATGGTGTTCAGGTAGGTTTAGGCATGTCAATTGGCACCTCCATTGGCCACGATCAGGGCTGCTGTTAGAAATCACGGGGCCCCATACAGCCTACCTGGCAGGGCCCCCCTCAAATATATCAAAACAAAATTTTCACTAAAAATATACTAAAATTATTCTTAGCGGACACAAAGATAACAGAGAAGCTGTGTGAATTAGACCTTTTTTAATTTGTTTTTTACATCTTTGAACAAAAACATTTCATAATTTTGAAAAAAAAAAAATGTTTTGAAAATTTTTTTTTTACAATTTTTACAAATTATTTTTTTCCATTTTTTTTCCAAGAATTTTATTACATTTTACAAGGGATTAAAACAATACAGGGTTACAATTTGTTATTTTTTTCATGGGACAGGGAAGCCGTCGGCTGTGTCTCTCCCTGCAGCCGCTGAAAGTCGAGGGAGAGAAACCGGTTTCCAGCTGTTGCAGAGAGTCACATAGGGCATCCTGTAATTGCCCCTCCATCCGACCGCACTGATTCCCTCTGCTGTTTGGGCCCCCCCTGTGAGCCCAGGCCCCCCTGTGAGCCCGGCTCCCTACAAGAGGACTGGTGGTCCCCCCTATCAGCAGCCCTGGCCACGATATATATTTATTCTGCCCATTGGAATGAATAAACACCTAGGGTTTAGGTGCATCAAGCGCTTTTTCTGCTCAAACCCTCCTCTCCTTAACGCATAAGCGATACGTTTTTTTTTCTACCTCTAAACGCACCAGCTTCTAAAAGCCTATAGTGTGCAAGGACACATAATGGGGTTGATTTACTAAAACTGGAGAGTGCAAAATCTGGTGCAGCTCTGCATGGTAGCCAATCAGCTTCCAGATTTTTTTATCAGAGTGTAATTGAACAAGCTGAAGTTAGAAGCTGATTGGCTGCCATGTACAGCTGCACCAGATTTTGCACTCTCCAGTTTTAGTAAATCAACCCCATAGGCTAACATAGAGGGGTATTTAGAGGCAGAAAAAAACAAAACGCCAAAAGCTTTTAAAAGCAGCCCAGTGTGCAATGAGGCCTAAAAAACAAAACAAAAGATCTGTCTGTAGTTGTCGGAGGTGTGGACCATACAGAATACAAATGGGAGTATTAGCTGATGGAGAACATGTTCTTACTCCAATAAAAGAATGTTATGTATACATTCGAGAGATAATAAACCCTGCAAGTGTCAGTTGTCACAGGCGGTGTCACTTATCGATTTGACACGGAACAAAGCGGAGTTAGCTGGGAGCGCTGTGAGAGCGGCTTAGAGGCTTTTCCCATCAGTCAGCGTTCTAATCTTCGCAGAAAATGTTTGACATGCAAAGCGCCGTATCTTGTGTTACAGTGATCGCACTCCGCCTTTATCTGCAGCACTTCACTGCGTACATTTCTGTCTTATCACATCCTGATAATTACAGCTTATAATGAGGCCACACAATCACCCACGGCTGGAAGATGACCCGTCTCCGAGTATTCCTACACTTAGGATCGCTCTGCGTACACGTGTACCTCCTCTTGTTACACAGACTCTGGTGTCAATGTAAACCTTTCTATCGTGTCAAAAGACAGGGCTGTTCATCAAATCTGGCCGCCAGCCTTTCTTTGTTGTACCACCTCCTCTCCTGGACCGGAATGTCTTCCATCAGTCTTGCATACACACGGTCAGACAAAATTCCGACCGTCAAGAACGTACAACACTACGACAAGCCAAGAAAAATTAAGATTAATGCTTCCGAGCATGCATGAATTTTTCTCCGACGGAGTTCCATACAGACGAACGGAATTTCCCATAGGATTTTTTTTCCATCGGAAAAAAAATAAAACATGTTCTATTTTTAAACTCAGACGGAAAAAAGTCAGATGGGGCCCACACACGGACGGAATTCCCGATGAAAAAACTCTGACTTTTTTCATCGGAAATTACGATCGTGTGTACAAGGCATTACTCGGAAGCCTCGTACACATGGGCGGGAATCCCGTCGAAAAAGAAATGTCGGTTTTCTCGACGGGATTCCTGGCAAGCTTTTCTTGCCAAGCCCTGTGTACACACAACCGTTCTTTTGAATGGCAAGAACGCGGTGACGTCATTGACTACAACGAGCCGGCGCTCGTCACATTCGATGCCGTCGCCGCCATCTTGCTACACCCCACACTACCCTTGTATGCTACCGCGCATGCGTCAAAGTCTTTTCAAGCATGCGCGGGTTTCCCTGGACAGGTAATTTTAAAGCGTGACATGTTAGGTATCTATTTACTCGGCGTAACATCATCTTTCATATTTTACAAAAAAATTGTGCTAAATTTACCGTTTCGTTAATTTTTAATTCATAAAACCATTTTTTCCCAAAAAAAGGCGTTTGAAAAATTATTGCGCAAATACAGTGCAAGAAAAAAAGTTGCAATGACAGTCATTTTATTCCCTAGGGTGTCTGCTAAAAAAACATATATATAATGTTTGAGGGTTTCTGAGTAATTTTCTAGAAAAACAATTATGATTTGTACATGTAGGAGAGAAGTGCCAGAATAGACCCGGTATTGAGGTGGTAAAAAAAAGCCCGGTATTGAAGTGGTTAAAGGGGTTGTAAACCCTCACGGTTTTTCACCTTAAAGTGATTGTAAAGTCTAGTTTTTTTAATTAAATTAAATTACAAACGTTATGCTTACCTCCTCTGTGCAGATGATTTCGTACAGTGCAGCCTGATCCTCCTCTTCTCAGGTCCCTCTTTGCTGCTCCTGGCCCCTCCCTCCTACCGAGTGCCCCCACAGCCAGCAGCTTCCTATGGGGGCACCCGAGCTGAGTCAGAGCTCCGGGTATCCATTCAGACACAGAGCCCCGACCCAGCCCCGTCCGTTCTCTCCCCTGATTGGCTGACCAGCTTTGATTGACAGCCGCGGGAGTCAATGGCGTTGCTGCTGTTTCTCAGCCAATCAGGAGGAGTGTCCCAGACGGCTTTGACACGCATGGACATCACTGGACAGAGATGGGGCTCAGGTAAGTAATTAGGGGTGCTGGGGCGGCTGCTACACACAGAAGGTTTTTTATCTTAATGCGTAGAATGCGTTAAGATAAAAAAAACTTCTGTCTTTACAACTCCTTTAATGCATTCTATGCATTGAGATGAAAAACCTTTTGTGCTGCAGCCACCCCCCCCCCCCTTGAACCAGCGACGGGCACGAGCCCAGCAGCTCCTACCCGTCCAATTGGCTCCCACTGCTGACAATCAAATCCAGTGACACGGGAGCCGGGGGCGGGGCATAGTCCTGCTGTCTGTGTCAATGGATGCAGCAGCAGAACTCGGGAGCGTGCCCGCATGAGTGACCCCATGGAAAGCGGCTCTCAGAGGAGGCACTTGAGAAGAGGAGGAGCCAGGAGCGCCGCAAGGGGACCCCAGAAAAGGGGAATCGGGGCCACTCTGTGCAAAACCATTGCACAGAGGAGGTAAGTATGACATTTTGTTATTTAAAAAAAAAAACGAAACTTTACAATCACTTTAAGGACACTTTAGAGCATCGGCAAACAGCGCACGCTTTTGTGAACACCAAACCGATTTGGTACAGTGCAATTTAAAAAGAGGATCAGGGACTTATTTTTCGACGTTTCTGTATGTAAGAGAGCTTATTGCAATGAATGGGCTGCCTACACGAAGAACACAGGTCGCAATGATGAAATCCTAGCCTCAGATCCTTCACAGCAGTGTCTTCAACCCCCTTTCACATCACTCCCCCCATTATTATAACAATCCCCTTCACATTCCTGTCCTCATTCCTCCCTTTATATCGGCCTCCTCCTTCTTCACAGTCCTTTCCTCTGCCCCTTAATATCTGCCCCCTCTTCCATCACATTCCTGTCCTCTTCCCCCCTTTATATCGGCCTCCTCCTTCTTCACATTACTGTCCTCATCCCCCTTGATATCACCCCCTTCACATCCCTGTTGTCAACCCCTCCTTTGTATCACCCCCTCTCCTCCTTCACATTCCTGTTCTCATCCAATTTATATTTCCATCCTCATCCCCCCTTATATCTTCCCTCTCCTCCTTAACATTCCTGTCCTTCTCCCCCCTTTTATATCCGCCCCCTCTTCTTTCACATTACCGTCCTCAGCCCCCCTTCATATCACCCCCTTCACATCCCTGTTGTAACCCCCCCTTTGTATCACCCCCCTCTCCTCCTTCAGATTCTGTCCTCACCCCCCTTTTTATTCCTATACTCATCCCCCTTA
This sequence comes from Rana muscosa, assembly GCA_029206835.1. NCBI lineage: Eukaryota > Metazoa > Chordata > Amphibia > Anura > Ranidae > Rana > Rana muscosa. The sequence continues at coordinate 997,072,164 of CM055117.1, read as the reverse complement.
TATCTCCCCTCTCCTCCTTCACATTCCTGTCCTCTTCCCTCCTTATATCAGCCTCCTCCTCCTTTACATTCCTGTCCTTACCGCCCTTTACATTCCTACTCTCATCCCCCCTTTGTATAATGCCCCTCCCCCTTTACATTCTTGTCCTCACCCCCCCTTTACATTCCATTCCTCAGCCCCTCCACCCTGACAGCAGTGACCGCGGCTGAGTGGAAGCACCAGATCCTAAATGGCGGGACCGCACCCGGTCCGCATGGGACAGTGACTCGGTCCGGATTCAGACCGTGGTCCGCCATTAGGTGATGTCAGATCCCTTTCCTCCCCAGACTGACTGTCTCTGACCCGCCTCTTTCTTTTATTGTATTTCAGTTACAATCATGGAGGCCCAGCATCACATGAAGGGTGGTCTGTATACAAATCCAGCCTGCCTAGTAGCGGGTACGCTCATATCTCAGATATACATTTTCTTTCCTGGAACACACCACCTCTTCTTTCTGTCCAGCATTGTAGGGCAGTTTTCATGCAGTACTCAGTCATTGTAGGGATGTAACATTTAAATCTTTCTTTCCTGAATGTTCTTAAGACCCCTTTCACACTGGGGCGTATTGCAGGCGCTATAGCATTAAAAATAGCTCTTGCAATCTGCCCTTAAACTGCTGCTCCATTGTCTCCAGTGTGAAAGCCAGAGGGCTTTCACACTGTAGCGTTGCGCTAGCAGGACGGTAAAAAAAGTCCTGCTAGCCGCATCTTTGGAGCGGTGAAGGAGCAGCGTGTTTACCGCTTCTCCACCGCTCCTGCCCATTTAAAGCAATGGGACAGCGCGGCTATACCGCCCGCAACGCGCTGCTTCAGCAGCGCATTGCGGGCAGTTTTAACCATTCCTCGGTCGCTAGCGGGGGGTAAAACCGGCCCGCTAGCGGCCGAAATGCGCCGCAAATCCGCCCATAACGTCGGCAGTAAAAATAGCGGCGTTTTTACCACCGACGTTATGGGCGGCTCAGTGTGAAAGGGGTCTAAGTCTATTGCTGCTGCACTGTCTTTATATACACTATGCAACATTGTATTTGGTATTGGTATCAGATTCATTGTAACGTTATCTGTGTATTCTTATTTCTTCATTATACTACAGACTAGGTCGGAGCTGACCTCCATTCTTCTCTTCAGTCTTGCACAGTTGGGTAAAACCTAAAGTGGTTCTAAAGGCAGAAGGTTTTTTTTTTTTACCTTAATGCATTAACGCGGACCCTCAGTCATTTTTTCATCTTTCCATCTATTAAATCTTCTGCCCTTGTTGTTGTTGTTTTAAATTTGGATAGTAAAACATTTTTTTTTCTGCCAGTAAATCCCTTATACAGCCCACTTCCTGTTTCTTGTCTGGTCATTAGCCTTGGCTTATGACATCATGCACAGCTCTCTCTCTCACTCTCATGAGAGTTTGCCAGGAAGGGAGGGGGGATGCGTCATAAAAGGGCCAATGAGAGCTGCAGGGCTGGAGGTGTGCCTCTGTGTAAATCAATGCAGTGAACAGGCAGCAGCTGCCCACAGTTAAAATGGCTGCATCCAGACTCAGTGGAGGGAGATTTCTGCAGCATATTTGGCAAGTACAGAATCACAGTATATATAAAATAATATGCAACGTGGTTGTAGGAAAGCTTCAGAATGGCAAAGATGATTTTATTACAAATTATGTGTGCAGACTGCAGTTTCTCTTTGAGGTAAAAAACTTTCTGGATGCAGCTACCCCCCCCCCCTCAGCCTCCCTTATACTTACCTGAGCCCCATCTCGATCCAGAAATGTGCACGAGAGCAGCAGTTCTGTTGTGTCTCTCTCCTCATTGGCTCCCACAGCAGCGGGAGCCAATGGCTTCTGCTGCTGTCAATCACAGAGAGTGAGCCAATGAGGAGAGAGCAGGGAGCGGGTCAGAGCCGCGCTATGTGTATGAGCTTGGCTCACAAGCGAGCCTGCTTGAGTGCCCCCATAGCAAGAGGCATGCTATTGGGTGCACTTGGCAGGGGGGGGGGAGAGCCAGGACCCCCGGCGGGGGACCTAAAAAGCAGAAGATTGCCGCTGCTCTGTGTAAAACCATTACACAGAGCAGGTAAGTATGACACGTTTATTTTTTTATTTTTTTAAAATGCTTCCTTTAGAATCACTTTAAGCCAGCAGGGACCGGCCAAGATTCGATTGTGTTTTACGACCCCTTGTTGCTGGAAAGAAAAATGCATAATCTATGGCCTGCCTTACTATAAACTTACCTTACCTATTTTTACCTGTAGGTACAAATTTAGTCAAGTCTGACACACCGCAACACCGATATCGGTAAAGAGTCTCTGACGGAGACTCTTTACCATGTGATCAGCTGTGTCCAATCACAGCTGATCACGGTGTAAACAGGAAGAGCCATGTAACGGCTCTTTCTCACTCGCGTCTGACAGATTCGAGTAGAGGAGAGCCAATTGGCGGCTCTCCTGATGGGGGGGTCTGTGCTGATTGATTATCAACGCAGCCCCCCCCGAGGATGCTCACCAAGGACCACCAGGGATGCCACCAGGACTACCAGGGATGCCCACCAATGATGACCACCAGGTATGCCACTCATGACCACTAGGGATGCCAATCAGCGCCTGCATAAATGATGCCAATCAGCGCTCATATATGATGCCAATCAGTGCCCATCAGTAATGCCTGCCAGTGCCTGCTTATCAGTGATGCCCATCAGTGCCATCTATCAGTGTCCATCGGTGCCGCCCATCAGTGCCACCGATCAGTGCTGCCTATCAGTGCCGCCTATCAGTGCCACCTATAAGTACCCATCAGTGCTGCCTTTCAATGCCCATCAGTGTCGCCGATCAGCACCCATCAGTGCCACCTATGAGTGCCCATCAGTGCCGCCTATGAGTGCGCATCAGTGCCACCTATGAGTTCCCATCAGTGCCACCTATCAGTGTTGCCTATCAGTGCCCATCATCAATGTCCATCAGTGCCACCTTTATCAGTAGCCTGTGTTAGCGCTCTGGTATCACAATGTATAATTCCAGATGTGACCATTTCATGTCACTTCGACTCTGCTCCATGCTACCTACATTCTTCACCTGCAGCAGCATGCAACGCTGTATCCTGGCCTAGGCCAACAAGGCCCAGGCCTAGGGCAGCACTTTGCAGGGGGCAGCACAGAAAGAGTCCCCGCCGGCTTGTGCTACACTGTTAATGTAGCGCCAGTCATATAAAGCGGCCGCACTGCTTCTAGTATGCGGGCGGCCAGCATTCCGCAACTGTGTGTGTGGGGGGGGTGCTGCTTATAATTTTGATTGTCCTATCATCCTGGATCACAAACCTTCCTCACTGTGCTATATGTTTTCTGCTGCACCATTGACATGGTTATATCTTCTTAGTCCTCTCCATAAAATTATCAGAAATTTGTGCTTAAAAACAGAACTATACGCAACACTTTTTTTTTCATTTTGGATAGAGTAAGGGAGGGTTATAGCCCCTGTCAGTTTATTTTTTACCATCCCTGTCCCATTGCAGAGATTTCCCTTCATTTCCTGCCCCATAGCCAAAATGGAATTTTTTGCCCAAAATTACCCAAAATCGCACCTTTTGCCCAAAATTACCCCCAAATCGAATTTTTTGCCCAAAATTACCCAAAAATTGCACTTTTTGCCCAAAATTACCCAAAATCACACTTTTTGCCCAAAATCACACATTTTGCACAAAATCACACTTTTTACCCAAAATTACCCAAAATTGCACTTTTTGGCTAAAAAATACCCCAAATCACTTTTTGCCCAAAATTACCCCAAATTGCACCTTTTCCCCAAAATTCCCCAAAAGCTCACATTTTGTCCACAATCGCACTTTTTGCCCATAATTACTAAAAATTGCACTTTTTGCCCAAATTTAGCCAAAATCACAAATTTTGCTCAAAATCACACATTTTGCCCAAAATTACCCAAAATTGAACTTTTTGCCCCAAATTACCCCAAATTTTACTTTTTGGCCAAAAAGTACCCCAAATCACTCTTTTTGCCCAAAAATTTCCCAAAATTGCACTTTTTCCCCAAAATTATCAAAAAACACACTTTTTGCCCAAAATCACACTTTTTACCCAAAATTGCACTATTTTGCCAAAATCACACATTATGCCCAAAATCACACTTTTTGGCCAAAATAACCAAAAATTTCACTTTTTGTCCAAAATTACCCAAAATTTCACTTTTTGCCCAAAAAATACCCAAAATCACACTTTTTGCCAAAAATATTAAGATTTTAACACTTTTTTAACATTGAAGTCAATGAGAGCATGCTTCAAATCCTTTAAAATCTTCTTCCGCTCCCAAAAGTTTCAGCTCCTTCATACTCTCACATGCCAATACTACACAGATGCCAAACAAACTTTAAAATGTTCACAAAATATTCAGCTATCTGGCTATATCTTTTCAATTTGATATCTTTTACAGTTTTTGTGAAAAAGCTGTTTAAGTTTAGTGATCATTTCAGGAAATGTTATCAATTAAACAGTGTCTATTGGGCTGCTCAGAGTGGATAATGTCACAGCTAGAGCACAGTGCCTTAAAAAAATTATCTTAGTTCCTTCTCTATAAATTGCTCTCACGCCCACAAGATCTACTTGTCATACACAATTCATACATCAAATCGTAGGTATTTTTGTCTAGTTTCAGGCAATGTGCTCAGTTTTTGGATACGCCTTTTACTTTTGGCTGGCTGATCTTCCAAATGACAAGAGTTCTACACTTTCTTCCATTGACTGTCCTGTATATAAAAAAATCATTCGTGGAAAAAAAATAATAATAATTTAAAAAAAACATTTTTTGAAAAAAAAAAATTTTGAAAAAAAATGTAATAAAATCATTTAAAAAAATTATTTTTTGAAAAAAAAATCATTTTTGAAAAATGTCGGCAGTCATGTATATATATATATATATATATATATATATATATATATATATATATATATATATATATAACAAGCGCAATAGAATAACATAGAACTAGAAAAGCTACAATTTCTGGGGAAATTGTGTTAAGCGTTCTTGCCTCCACCAGTAGTCTACAACTGGAGTATTTGGCTGATCATGGGGTGATCATAATGTTTTGGCTGATCATGGGGTGGTCATAGTGTTTTGGCTGATCATGGGGGGTCATGGTGTTTTGGCTGATCATGGGGGGTCATGATGTTTTGGCTGATCATGGGGGGTCATAATGTTTTGGCTGATCATGGGGTGGTCATAATGTTTATGCTGATAATGGGGGGTCATAATGTTTTGGCTGATCATGGGGGAGTAATAATGTTTTGGCTGATCATGGGGGGGTCATAATGTTTTGGCTGATCATGGGGGGGTCATGATGATTTGGCTGATCATGGGGGGTCATAATGTTTATGCTGATCATGGGGGGTCATAATGTTTATGCTGATCATGGGGGGTCATAATGTTTTGGCTGATCATGGGGGGTCATAATGTTTTGGCTGTTCATGGGGGGTCATAATGTTTTGACTGATCATGGGGGGTCATGATGATTTGGCTGATCATGGGGGGGTCATAATGTTTTGGCTGATCATGGGGGGTCATAATGTTTATGCTGATCATGGGGGGGTCATAATGTTTTGGCTGATCATGGGGTTGTCAACTTTTGTCAGCTCCCACTCTAGTTTTGTAACATTTCGCTATTCATTCCTATGGAACAAATTTCACTGCAAAAACAACGATATTTCGTGAACCATCCTGCGAAACGTTCCACAAAGTAATAGCACACCAATCGGGAACAATCCGCACGTTTCGGTATATTACTTGTCTATGTAGTGTAAAAGCTGTGGGAGGAGTTAGGGTGGTAAATTTGGCTATAATAAGCTTTGCAAGAACACTTAATTACTAGAAAAGCTACAATTTCTGGGGAAATTGTGTGAAGTGTTCTTGCCTCCACCAGTAGTCTACAACTGGAGTGGGCAGAGTAACTGGGTGGAGTGGCTTGAGTAACTTGAGTAAAGATAGTAAACATTACACTAACCAACGCTGTATCCTGGCCTAGGGGGGGGGGGGGGTGCTGCTTATAATTTTGACTGTCCTATCATCCTGGATCACAAACCTTCCTCACTGTGCTATGTGTTTTCTGCTGCACCATTGGCATGGTTATATCTTCTTAGTCCTCTCCATAAAATTATCAGAAATTTGTGCTTAAAAACAGAACTATACGCAACACTTTTTTTTCATTTTGGATAGAGTAAGGGAGGGTTATAGCCCCTGTCAGTTTATTTTTTACCATCCCTGTCCCATTGCAGAGATTTCCCTTCACTTCCTGCCCCATAGCCAAACAGGAAGTGAGAGGAAATCTATACAAATTAAGGGCATCCACCCCCCCCCAGGCCCTCAGAACTAGTGTCCCACTGTAAAATTTCAGGGCGGGTCTTAAACAGAAAGGGGTGTGGCCTTGACAGGAAGGGGTGGGTCATATTTAAATTAGGGGTGCACGATTTTAGTCAGGCCTAGGGCAGCACAAAACCTAAATACACTACTGCTCTCACCATGTGACAGCACTGGTGCTTGATGTATGGCCCAGCGCTCTTACACGGAGTAAGTCACATGCTCTTCAATACTTACAAGTACCTGGTATTTTCTTTGCTCCCAGCAGGTAAATGGAACAACAAAAGAGCAAAGAGAAGGTATGTAGTGCTAAGAAGTGGGGATTAAATCAAACTTGTTGCTTAGCTCTGTGCAAGTTTGCTTTAAGCACTTCAGCCCCGGAAGGATTTTCCCCTTTCATGACCAGGCCATTTTTTGCGATACGGCACTGCGTCGCTTTGACAATTGCGCGGTCGTGTGCCGCTGTACCCAAACAAAATCTACATCCTTTTTTTCCCACAAATAGAACTTTTGGTGGCATTTAAGCACCTCTACTTAATTTTTTTGCACTATAAACAAAAAAAAGACCAACTTTGAAAAAAATAAAAGATTTTTTTAACTTTCTGCTATAATAAATTTTTTTTTTTTTGGATATGTATTCATAAGTAAACTTATGAATACATATCCAAAAAAAAAAAAAAGATCTATATTCTACATATTTTTGGTAAAAAAAAATATCGCGATAGGCGTATATTACATAGTTACATAGTTAGTCAGGTTGAAAAAAGACACAAGTCCATCCAGTTCAACCATAAAAATAAATAAATTCCCAATCCCATATTGAATGGTTTGCATAAAAGTTATCTCGTCTACAAACTATGGGATAGATTTAGGGACTTTTATTTCTTTTTTAATGTTTTTACTGTTAATAGCAGCGATCTGCGATTTTTAGTGGGACTGCGACAATGTGGTGGACAAATCTGACCCCAAATGACACTTTTTGGGGACCAATGACATTATTACATTGATCAGTGCTATAAAAATGCACCAATCAATGTAAAAATGACACTGGCAGGGAAGGGGTTAACACTAGGGGGTGATCAAGGGGTTAAGTGTGTTCCCTGGGTGTGTTCTAACTGTAGGGGGGATGGGCTACCACGGACATGACAGAGATCACAGTTCCCGATCACTGGGAACAGAAGATCTCTGACATGTCATCTGGCAGAACGGGGAATCGCCTTGTTTACATAGCTGATTTTGTTTTATCGTACGACAAAAGCTGGATGTGCAGACTATAACATTTTTTGTCGTACGTGAACTCAACGTCCGAAACGAAAGAACACATTCAAAACAATTCAACACATTATGTCACTTCTGAAGTTGTATCCTGTCATACGAAAATGTTCGTATGGTGAGCAACGTCTTCACTTTCGACATGAGACTAACATGCAACAAAAAACGGATGAACGGTTATCCGAAAAACTGATCGTGTGTGCGAGGCTTTACAGAGAGGGCTGCAACTCAGGTAGCAGCCGATATCCCTGGTGTATAGGGTGACCACATTTCCAAACTACCATTCAGGGACACCCTCCCTTCCCAAAAATAAGCATGTACTGTAACGAATCACAGCACAGTGATTGGACACAAGAGGCGGGATTTATGATTTCTCCAATCACAAGCAGGGGACGGGATTGTGCTCCTCCAGGCATTCCCGGCCAGGACAAGTACTGTCAGTGAGTAAAGCGGTGATGTGGCAGCCTTTTTTGGGGGCATCAGATTGGCCCGGGGGGGTGGCTGTGTCAGTTTCATTCCGGGACACTGTATTGTCCTGGAATGAAGGTGCCCGGGACAGACCTGCAAAATGCGGGACTGTCCCGGGCAATCCGGGACACGTGGTTACCCTACTGGTGTACTGCTTAGTATTTATAAAAAAGCGCCAAAAATTTAACTCGGGACACCAGAAATGCAAGGCAAGGGTGCAGAGAGTACCGGCATAGTCACCAAACAGATGTGAGTCAAGTACAACTAATTCCAATATGTTTGTGTAGCGGGGGTCTAAATTTAGGGGGATACACCTGGGTGGTAGCATGACCCAGGTGTGTGTGAATCATGGAGGATTTAGACCACTTTTAATCGTGGAGCACTTTGGTGGTGTATTATTCTCCTTGGCCTGGGGTGGCGGTGTTCCCACAGGTCGAGGTAGAATCACTGCCGCAGTGCTGTCCTTTTTGTCCCGTTCCGGCGGTGGTACAGCGGGGGCGGAGAACCTGCTGTGGCGTCACGGGAGGAGATAAAGGGGAGAGACGCCCTCGCCACGAGGTCTTTTGTCATCCGGCGCCCAGGCACCTTAGGCCTGGGTGCGGTCGGTCCGGAGTTTCAGCCCAGGCGCCCATGGCCTGGTCAGAGCAGTGTTGGCGTCCATCTTAGGCACCTTAAGCCTGGGGTGAGGTACTACACCGGAGGCCTGGGGCCCAGTAACTTCGACTGGGCTCCGCAAGGGTGGATGAGTCCGAGGGACCCTGAGGTGGATGGGGCCCATGTCTGAGGTGAGGAGGCCAGAGAGGTTACCCGTCTGAAGAGCCCGGAGCAGCATCAACCCGGTGACGGAGGGGCCTCTGGTAACTCCCTTGGAGGGACATCTTCCCCCTGATAGGGGCCGCAATGCAGCGAAGGTACTCCATTCATGTTCTTCCGAGTCGCTGGTAGAGACTCATACGTTTCAAGTTTCTCTCTCTAGCCAATGGCTATAGCAACCGCTGGTGAAACCACAGTGGTTTAGTTTATCATTAGGACAGTAGCTCGACCTGCTCACCCCATGGTATTGAACTGTTTATGGATCTCAACTAATTGGCTAACAAAGAACTGTTTATTGTGTGTGTTACAATAAAAGAAGTGTTGGATCCTTATCGGTGTGTGGAACTCTGGTTGATGGGAGTGAAGGGGAAGTGTCAGCACAGCAAGACTTGGTTGTAATAGAAACACACAGGCCCGAGAACAATACTTGGTACTGGCCTTCACCTCACCTGCTACAATGGGGAGGACATGGGCCATAGCGCATCTCACCCTCGCCTACAACATACCCCTAGACAGAGAAAAGGGGGTGAGGCCGCTACACGTGGGGGCTCGTCCAGGATGATGTGTGTTTTAACCATGGAACTGAGAACGGCTGTGTTTGAACTTTGCTGCCCGGAGGAGTTCCGAGTGGGTCGGCCATGTGATCGGCCAGAGTGCATCCCTGCTCAAAGTCGTGGACATGACCCTAAGATGGGAAAGGCCCATGCAGAAGAGCGAGAAGAGGGAGAAGTCCAGCCGTGTGACGTACTACATGTGGGGGCTTTTACTGCACTGCGCCATGAGGCACCCCATAACTGCGCAGTTCGTGGGCGGAGACTGGTGGAAGCCCGCAAAAACGTGCAAGTTGTGGGAGGAGTCTGGCAATGTGAGGAGATACACGTGGGGACTTTGGCGCGTGGTCAGTGCGTGATGGAGCAGCAGATAGTTGGGATGGCCTCAAGCTCCCCGAGGATTCCGGTTCCCTACCCCACGAAGATGACTGCTTTTGCTGCTCCCCTTACAGACACGGGGATAAGACTTAGACCCCGAGGGCAGCTGGCTCTGTACACTTGCAGAGACACGGAGGCCCTCGGCGTGATCTGTCCCGGGTGCTAGGGACTGGTGGTCAACCTGAAGCCATTCGGGCATTGCGAGGCATGCAAGCAGTTCCTATTCGAGGTGGAGCCATCCACAGTAAGGCCCCGGGCCCTTCGCCTCAACTGCCTCACAGGTACCGCTACTCCGGAAGGGGAGATCCAGGCCTTTGCGGAGGTCCCCGTATGCACTGACCAGGGCGATGTGACTGCCCAATCAGAGACTGAGAAAGAAAAATCCGAGGATGCTGCTTCGGTCACCACAGATTTCCTGCTCCCACCTCCGAAGAGGAAAGTCGGCCTGGTACAGGCGTCTTGTGGTCGTGGTTGAGCTTCACCCCGTCGCTTGCCGGGCCTGGATGGATCCGGTTGGAAGAGTCCTGGACATCCCAGTTCTACGAAAGGTCAAGGTGAGCCAGGGGCTGGGACTGTGGTGGTGGTTGGAGGTGTCGGGGGTCCACAGCCGGTGGAGCCCGCTAGGGAGGGTGGTTCCACGTCTACTAGGGACTACCTTCCCGCAGAGATGTATGACACCTCCGACCTAGAATTGCTGTCGGACTGTGGAGAGGATGGTGAAATAGATGAACTTTTTCACTGCAAGGACTGGGACCAAATGCCATTGCCTGTGTTACGTACACCACGAGATTCGCCCATGTCCACGGAAGACAGCACGCCCCGGGCGGAAGCCCCGGAGCTCACGAGGAAGCCTAGTCCTTCGCTTGTCATTCCGCTACCTGCAGCATCATCCGTTCCGGTGGCGGGGACACAGCGCGCATCACTACGGGCACCAAGATTCAAACCGACGGAGGTAGTGAAAGTACCTCGGCATCCAGAGGCCCTTGTTCCGCCAGGAGAAGGTGAGTGGGCCACAATGCCTCCTTTGGCCCGACTGCAGCGGCTCTTCTGACAGAGGGTCGCCCGTGAGTACGGATGGGAATATCCTTACTTGCCTCGGGACTTGCTTTTTGAGGTCGAAGTCCTGAGACAGAGATGGTACGATGAGTTTGTTTGGCAGAAGCTTAAAGTGCCGCATGCTCGCCGGTACTTGTCCTGTTCACCATCAGTGTCCAAACAATTCAGAGACTGTAGAGCAGAATGGATGTGGGGCCGCCATATCCACGCAGACAAGGTGCTTATCTGCCGGAAGGATGGAGAGGACATTGATTATTCAGTGGAAGTCTTTGATAAGCACCTGAAGCCCTTGTTCTTGCCGCACCCGAAGTTTTATTTGTGAGGAAAAAAACTCTCCTGTATGTTCTTCTGTTGCTGAACTTTCTGGAGGTGTTTTACCAGAATATCAGAACTGGGCCCTAGTTTTTATTTGGGCTTTTCTACTCTTTGGAGGAATGAGAGCTGTTTTGTTTTGTTCTCTCTCTCCTCATACATCAGAGACACAGACTTTGGGGTAGAATCAGAGTAGGGATGCAGGAAGAGGAAAGGTTGCCTGGAGGATTTCACCAAGTGTCATTACCGCGGCGCTGTCACCAGGTGGCAGTGTTGCGCAACGGCTGTTTTTTTTTTTTTTACATTTGCATCACTTTACTCATTGGAGCGAGTGGGTTCCTCGGCTGATGGACCCATTCATTCCAAATTAACACAAATGTGTTAGGATGTTGTGTTTTTGTTTCCCTTCTGCAGGAGATTCATCTGTTAAGACTACTGAGTGTGGGGTGGTTCTTAGGCAGTGATGGGAGGGATTGTATATGTGTACATGGTCAGATGGTTTTATTGAAAAGTTTTATTATTTCATGTTCCCTTTCCCCTGAGCAGGTCTTGGCACAATTAGGATTCAAATTTGAGGGATGGCCTCTGGGGTCAGGCTTATGTTACCACTTTTTGGAAGACATGGGTTTGCACCAGACGCTGGGGACCAGCGTCAAATCACTAGGGGGAGAGTGTAGCGGGGGTATAAATTTAGGGGGATACACCTGGGTGGTAGTATGACCCAGGTGTGTGTGAATCATGGAGGATTTAGACCACTTTTAATCGTGGAGGACTTTGGTGGTGTATTATTCTCCTTGGCCTGGGGTGGCGGTGTTCCCACAGGTCGAGGTAGAATCACTGCCGCAGTGCTGTCCTTTTTGTCCCGTTCCGGCGGTGGTACAGCGGGGGCAGAGAACCTGCTGTGGCATCACGGGAGGAGATAAAGGGGAGAGACGCCCTCGCCCCAAGGTCTTTTGGCATCCGGCGCCCAGGCACCTTAGGCCTGGGTGCGGCCGGTCCGTAGTTTCAGCCCAGGCGCCCATGGCCTGGTCGGAGCAGTGTTGGCGTCCATCTCAGGCACCTTAAGCCTGGGGTAAGGTACTGCACCGGAGGCCTGGGGCCCAGTAACTTCGAATGGGCTCCGCAAGGGTGGATGAGTCCGAGGGACCCTGAGGTGGATGGGGCCCATGTCTGAGGTGAGGAGGCCAGAGAGGTTACCCGTCTGAAGAGCCCGGAGCAGCATCAACCCGGTGACGGAGGGGCCTCTGGTAACTCCCTTAGATGGACATCTTCCCCCTGATAGGGGCCGCAACGCAGGGAAGGTACTTCATTCATGTTCTTCCGAGTCGCTGGTAGAGACTCATACGTTTCAAGTTTCTCTTTCTAGCCAATGGATATAGCAACCGCTGGTGAAACCACAGTGGTTTAGTTTATCATTAGGACAGTGCCTCGACCTGCTCACCCCACCGTATTGAACTGTTTATGGATCTCAACCAATTGGCTAACAAAGAACTGTTAAATTGTGTGTGTTACAATAAAAGAAGTGTTGGATCCTTATCGGTGTGTGGAACTCTGGTTGATGGGAGTGAAGGGGAAGTGTCAGCACAGCAAGACTTGGTTGTAATAGAAACACACAGGCCCGAGAAGAATACTTGGTACTGGCCTTCACCTCACCTGCTACAATGGGGAGGACATGGGCCGTAGCGCATCTCACCCTTGCCTACAACATACCCCTAGACAGAGAAAAGGGGGTGAGGCTGCTACATTTGTATAATCCCATTATCAACACACTAATCAGCCCAACTTTCATTTATTATATGTGAGTCAGTTTGCAATAGTAGTTAATCATTAATGACAACTTAGCTAGTATTTGTTTGGTAGCACCAGGAAGAAACTGATGAAATGTGACAGTGTGGCACCTAATGTCTTGTATACTTGAGAGCAAGTAATGGGGACCCACCAAGTTACTATTTTGTTTAAATCAGCAATCCAGCTCCTGAAGGTTTGATAAGCTGAACCATAAATTAAATAAGGTTATTTTCTCTCTAGGTCAGACTTTCTTCATTTATAATAGTATTGTGATGCAGGAAAATACTACATTATGATTACTAGATGGAGCTGACAGTATTTACTATGATTTTCAGCCCCATCTAGTGGTCATAATGTGATCACTTAAATGGAGTAGGAGGGACACTCCTTGGGCTATGCATATTTATCTGATCTCAGCCCACCCCTAGGAGGTGGTGCCCAGAAGGTGTGGCTGGGGAAAAGATAAATGTTTGATAGGATCTGTTCAGCGGTCCCTTCTCCTGAGGCCTTGGCCCCTGGGAGGCAGCCTGAGCTACTGAAGATCTGTTGCGATTAGGCCTCAGCGCAGGGATGTACTGGCCATCGGGACTAGCGGGAGTTTCTGCCTAATCTGCTTATTGCATCTGCGGTGCGCGGCGATCTACCCGTCAAACGCCGACAGCTGGCGCATGACGGGTAGATCGAGATTTAGCCAGCATGCAAAGTAGCGCAGGAAGCGTCTGTAATAAGTTCTCTCTCATTCTCTCATGTCACGCTGCTCCCCGGTGGCCCCTCCTCTCTTCTCGTCCATCCCCATTGACTTGTGACATCATCTGGGATGGACAAGAAGAGAGGAGGGGCCGCCGGGGAGCAGCGTGACATGAGAGGATGAGAGAGAACTTATTACAGACGCTTCCTGCGCTACTCTGCATGCTGGCTAGTAAACGATGTGCCCCATAATGTGCCCTGATGTGAACCATAATGTGCCATGTGCCCCATCATGTGCCCTGATGTGCCTGAGCCCTGATGTGCCCCATGCCATGTGCCCTGATGTGCAATGTGCCCTGATGTGCTATGTGCCCCGTGCCCTGATGTGCCATGTAGCCTGATGTGCTATGTGCCCTGATGTGCTATGTGCCCAAATGTGCCCCTTGCTCTGATGTGCCCCGTGCCCTGATGTGCTGTGCCCCGTCCCCCGATGTCCTGTGCCCCAATGTCCTGTTCCCTGATGTGCTGTGCCCTGATGTGCCCTGATGTCCTGTACCCTGATGTCTCCTGATGTGCTGTGCCCTGATGTACTGTGACCTGTGTCCTGATGTGCCCTGATGTCCTGTACCCTAATGTGCTGTGTCCTGATGTGCTATACCCTGATGTGCTGTACCCTGATGTGTTGTGCCCTGTACGCTGATGTGCTGGGCTCTGTACCCTGATGTGCTGTACCTTGATGTGCTGTGCCCTGATGTACTGTGACCTGTGTCCTGATGTGCCCTGATGTGCTGTGTCTTGATGTGCTATACCCTGATGTGCTGTGCCCTGTACCCTGATGTGTTGTGCCCTGATGTGCCCTGTACGCTGATGTGCTGGGCTCTGTACCGTGATGTGCTGTGCCATGTACCCTGATGTGGCCCGGTGTGCTGTACCCTGATGTGCTGTACCCTGATGTGGCCTGGGGTGCTGTGCCCTGATGTACTGTGGCCTGTGCCCTGATGTGCTGTGTCCTGATGTGCTGGTTTCTGTACCATGCCCTGATGTGCTGTGCCCTGATGTGTTGTGCCCTGGGCCGGTCTGAATGAAGTCCAGGGCCACATTTTTGTCCCAGTCCAGCCCTGCCTCAGCGTGTGGTTGGCTGAGGGCCTGAAAGACATCTACTGGAGGACACTATTTTACAAAGCTGAGCTAGAAAAGGACCCCTTTTATGTTGTACTGAAGTGTCGCCGGGAAGCTGGTTGGAGAGTTGTTCCTGGACATTGTGAGTAGGAACTTTTGCCTAGAGCTTCAGGTGTTCCTGTGCTTTCAGGGTTAGATGCCAGAGGTTGCTACAAGAACTGTGACTTCTCTTACAGTCTCAAACTGACAGTTTTTTTAGCAATACTTAAGGCTGCTGTTGAGGGACTTTGCTTGAAGCCCTGTCCTCCTGTACCTGCTCACAGTAAGAAGTATCCTGCACCCTAATCCCTCTACCCACTTGTGTCCAACTACTGCAATAAAACTTCAAAAAGACACCCCTAGATGTCAGCCACTTTTATTTACCAGTTTTTTTGCTTCCCCAACAAACAGCACAGACACAGAGGAGCCTGCAGGATCAGGTAAGTAAGGCTTTGTTCACATTATCGTGGGTCTGAAGGCTCTGTTTGCATTATCCAAGAAGCCCATTAGTTTGAATGGGCTGGTGTGCTTGCGTTCCATGCAGGAAAAAGGTTCCTGCACAATTTTGAAAAAACAGCGGGCAGAAAATTGCAATTAAATTTGCACCATGCAATTTCCTCATAGTTCCTGCACCTGCAAACGCGCTGCATTTTTTGGAGGCGTGGGGGTTGTCATTAAGAATGAATGGCAGCCCCGCGACATAATAGTGTGAACCAGGCCTAGACAAAAAACGAGCAGTTAACCTTAGCAATTTGGACACTGCCCTTAAGGGAGGATTATTAGGTTTCATGGAGTTCAGCTTAACATTTAACTCGTGGGGGGCACTGCAAGCGCTTTTTTAGATTTTATGGGGATATTGTAATACCATGGTGTTTAACCGCTTGCCGACCAGCGCATGACAATATACGTCGGCACAATGGCACAGCTGCGCAAGTCGCGGCTTGGTGGGTGCGCACGCGCTGTCCCGGCAGGGCACGCGTGCGCCCGCCGCGTACTCTGTGACCGTGCCCACGGGACCTGCGGAATCTATGTCCGCCGGTGTCCTGCGATCGTGTCATGGAGCTGCAGAACAGGGAGATACCTTTGTAAACAAGGCATTTCCCTGTTCTGCCTTGTGACAGGACACTGATCTACTGCTCCCTGTCATCAGTGTCGTGTCACAGTTAGAATCACTCCCTAGGACACACTTAACCCCTCCCTCGCCCCCTAGTGTTTAACCCCTTCCCTGCCAGTGTCATTTACACAGTAATCAGTGCATTTTTATAGCACTGATCGATCGCTGTATAAATGACAATGGTCCCAAAATAGTGTCAAAAGTGTCTGATGTGTCCGCCATAATGTCGCAGTCACGATAAAAATCGCAGATCTCCACCATTACTAATAAAAATGAAAAAAATGCCATAAATTTCCCCTATTTTGTAGACGCTATAACTTTTGCGCAAACCAATCATTATATGTGTAGCGGGGGTCCTAAATTGAGGTTATGTTATGCCAAATTTAGGGGTGACTTTAGTGATAGTTGGCTCAAGTCTTTCAATTACTGGTCTCTGCCTTGCTGCTGTTTCACCTGGCTTGCAGTTCCCCTAAGTAGTATGGGTGGCGCTGTCACTTGTACTCGGGGGTTGAACCACAAGTGTTGGAGTGGCGATTTGGTGTCCTCTCTCGGCAGCCGTGCGGTGGGCGAGGTCGGCCTGCTGTGCATGGTGGGAGAGGATACAAAAGGGGCGGACGCCATTGTTTGGGAGAGAGATCTGGGGACCTGTACTCGAGGGAACCTGCGGGTTCGGGAGTTGAGTGTGTGGCCTTTCAGGCCATGGGGCCACGTAAGCCTCAGTCCCAGGCACCTTTAGTCCTGGGACTGTAACTTCAGCCCTGGGCCCAGCACCTTTAGCTGGAGTCCGCTTCGGAAGGAGGAATCTCAGGGTGCTGCCTTGCGAGGAGACCCGTTCTTGGATGAGGAGGCTGGGGGAGGACCGTCCTGAAGGACTGGTGAGAAAGTCACAGTGAAGGAAGGGGCCCAATAGCCTAACAATCTGGATCATCGGGAGGTTTGGGACACCATAGATCCTGTGGCAGAGGATTTCCTAGACGTATCTATTAGGGATCTAGATTGACTGTTCGAGCTGCACGCCGGCTGCTAGCACCATTGGTGGCTATCCGGGTGAGCTATACCCACTCGGGACCAAGGGGCGACGAAGCCAGAAGTGCCTGAGTGCTGTCTATCCTCTAACACCTTTCTCTCTTCATGTAAAGAAAATAAAGCTCTACGTTGGAGTGATATACTGGTGTGGACCTTGGAGTTACTTGGGGCATAGAGACTCTGTCCTTGCACACTGAGGGCAGAAACCAACTTTAGGGAGAACTTCGCTGCAAGACCCGTAGGTGAAACAAGTGTGCTTAACCTCTGCAAACCAGAGGGTACAGGCTTGGTGGCACTTCGCGTCTATTCCTCCTGTGAGTGAGCCAAATAGACGGGAGGAATAGGGTGAGGGCGTTACACGTGGGGGCTCGTAGTCCGGGATGTTGCAGTGTATACCCCCGAAAAAGTTGGACTTTATTGCCATGTAAGGCTCTGTGGAGGTCGGCCATTTAAAGAGAAAGGAAGATTCGGGTCTGGCTGAATTTCCAGCTGCGTAGTTCGTGGGTGTGTCTTAACTGGAAAAGCCTGCGAAGAAAGTGCAGCGAAGGAACAAGAGAGGGGAGGAGTTTGGGAAAGTGTGAGCTCCTCGTGGTGCGCTTGGCGCGAAAGGGGGGCATTATCCGATAAACCGTTGATGAAGCGACATGTCTGCTCTTACTTGGAAACCTGCTTTACCGGGATCTTGTGCTCTCTTGCCCGGTTCAACTATGGATGTGACCCCCATTGCTGCCTCCTTGACCGACACAGGAATCCGGTTAAAGCCCAGGGGCTGCTTTGCCCTGTATGCATGCCGAGATGCAGAAGCCTTGGGCATGATCTGTGGACAGTGTCGGGGACTGATTGTACACCTCCGACCTTTCGGGAGATGTACCCGCTGTGGGGAATTCCTATTTGAGGTAGAACAGCCGACGGAGAAGCCAAAAGTCTACCGTGTAAACTGGATTTCAGGGGCTGTTACTCCTGAGGAGGAAGTGCGTGTGCTAACCGCCCAACCCAGCACAGTCCAGCGGAGGTGGCAAATGTAAAGGCCTAGTTTCCGGCCGTAGAGGAACTTGAGACGGAGAACCCCGCAGACGCTGCCTCTGTTGCAACGGAGCCCTCCCTTCCACCCACAAAAAGGAAGGTAGGACTCGTGAAGGCTTCCCGCAGCCGCGGTGGAGGCCCATCCCAGCACCAGCCTGACTCGGATCGTCCAGCCGGAGGAACTTCAGAGCGATCCTCGGCAGCAGCAGGTCGAGGCCGGCCGGGGAAAGAAACAAAGGTCAGTGTTCGTTCTATTGGGGATGCCTGGGTGTCTGACCCAAAGGAACATTCAAAGGCTAGTGGTTATGTGTCCACAAGAGTTTGCCTGCCAGCGGAGATGTGGAACTCTTCGGACATGGATTCTTCCTCTGACATAGGGGATGATGGGGAGATTGATGAACTGTTTATCAAAAAGGGATGGGACAAGATTTCTTTATCTTCTCCTCGTGATGCAAAGGGATCGCCTATGGACTCTGGGGATATTACACCCCGGGTGGAAGCCCCTGTTAATGCTGGAGAAGTTGTTCCTGTGCCCGCTCCTCACGCTCCGGTGTCTACTATGCCTGCTGTGCTGGAGGCCCGTTTACCATTGAGGCCTCCCATGCCACAGTTGGAGCCTGTATGCCCCAGAAGATCTCCGGACGCTATTGTTCTGCCAGGAGCTGGAGATTGGGCGACCATGCCGCCTTTGGCTTGTCTACAGTGGCTACTCAGCCAGAAGGTTGCTGCAGAGTATGGGTGGGAATACCAGTATGTCCCAAAGGACTTGTTGTTCGAAATAGAGGCCTCTCGAGAGCGGTGGTATAGTGACTTTATTTGGGATCGCTTAGAGGTGAAGAAAGGCTACAGGTACTTCAGTTGTTCAGCAGTGATGACTGGAAGATACAAAGGCTGCCGAAAAGACTGGTCTCTTGGTCGCCACATACATGCGGATCGGGTCGTGATCTGCAGTAAGGACATAGATGATGCGACCTACTCCATTGAGACTTTAGACAAAGACTGGAAGTCTCTGACTTTACCTGACCCACGGTTTTATCTTTGAAGTGGGCCTTGTTTTTTTTTCTTTCCCTCTGCTTTTGGGAAACAAATGCCTTGAACTGCTGTGCTGACTCTAACCCCGGAGACTTTTTACTTTTTGAAGGACTGTTTTTTTTTTGTTTCCTTCCTTTTTCACAAGTGAAAAGAACTTTGGGTAGTGATAGTCAGGGCCAAGCTGGAAGCCGTCGAGATCAACAAGGGGACCCTTGTGTGATGGTGTGTTAGAACACACTTAGGCAACAGAGTCACACGTGTGTGCTGCCACTAGGTGGTAGTGTTCTGCAAAACTTTAATGAGCACTTACACGGTACTGCTACAGGAACATATACACTAGGCTTAGTGTGTACCGTTAGCTGAAACAAATCATCTCCTTTAGGGGAGGTGGTTTGATTCATGTACATATAGTAGATATAGTATGTTATCTGATTGTGTGATATGTGTTTTCTTTCCCATGCAGGAGACCATCAAGCAACTCACCGGAGATTGGGTGGGATTTTAGTTGCGATAGCATGGTGGGAGGGAATGTCATTTGTTGTAAACCATGTTCTGTCTTCTTCTCTTTGCTGCAATTTATTCCTCTCATTCAGGCACTTTGGTATTTTTTCATTTTTTCGGGTTTTTGTTTATAGTTCTGAAGGTAAGTTTGCGCCTGCTCAGGATTGAGTGTGCAAATTTGTCTGGGGACAGTGTCTCTTTAAGAGAGGGGAGTATGTAGCGGGGGTCTTAAATTGAAGTTATGTTATGCCAAATTTAGGGGTGACTTGAGTGATAGTTGGCTCAAGTCTTTCAATTACTGGACTCTGCCTTGCTGCTGTTTCACCTGGCTTGCAGTTCCCCTAAGTAGTATGGGTGGCGCTGTCACTTGTACTCGGGGTTGAACCACAGGTGTTGGAGTGGCGATTTTGTGTCCTCTCTCAGCAGCCGTGCGGTGGGTGGGGTCGGCCTGCTGTGCATGCTGGGAGAGGATACAAAAAGGGCGGACACCATTGTTTGGGAGAGAGATCCGGGGACCTGTACCCGAGGGAACCTGCGGGTTCGGGAGTCGAGTGCATGGCCTTTCAGGCCATGGGGCAACGTAAGCCTCCGTCCCAGGCACCTTTAGTCCTGGGACTGCAACTTCAGCCCTGGGCCCAGCACCTTTAGCTGGAGCCCGCTTCGGAAGGAGGAATCTCAGGGTGCTGCCTTGCGAGGAGACCCGTTCTTGGATAAGGAGGCTGGGGGAGGACCGTCCTGAAGGACTGGTGAAAAAGTTACAGTGAAGGAAGGGGCCCAGTAACTCTCCAGGGGGATGTCATCCATCTGGAACCCAGGGGCCTAACAATCTGGATCATCGGGAGGTTTGGGACACCATAGATCCTGTGGCAGAGGATTTCCTAGACGTATCTATTAGGGATCTAGATTGACTGTTCGAGCTGCACGCCGGCTGCTAGCACCATTGGTGGCTATACGGGTGAGCTATACCCACTCGGGACCGAGTGGTGACGAAGCCAGAAGTGCCTGAATGCTGTCTATCCTCTAACACCCTTTTCTCTTCATGCAAAGAAAATAAAGCTCTACATTGGAGTGATATACTGGTGTGGACCTTGGAGTTACTTGGGGCATAGAGACTCTGTCTTTGCACACTGAGGAAAGAAACCAACTTTAAGGAGAACTTGATGGCAAGACCCGTAGGTGAAACAAGTGTGCTTAAAGTGGTTGTAAACCCACTTTTGCAACTTGCACCTACAGGTAAGCCTAGATTAAGGCTTACCTGTAGGTGCAAGAAATATCTCCTAAACCTACACGGTTTAGGAGATATTTGCTAAAAAGGACATTGCTCCGTGTCTACGGCGCATGCGCGCCGTAGACAACGGCGCATTCATGGGGTTAATCCCATTCACAAATTCGGCAATGCTTGGGCTTAGCCGAATTTGACGGCTCCCGCGCGCATACGCAGAGTGACGTCTTCGCCGCTCCGGCTAATCACAGCGCCGGAGCGGCGCTGTGATTGGCTGGAGCGGCGATACCCGGAAGTAACATTCCGGCTATCGCCGCAGCGACGGCTGCGGCTGAAGAGGGAGACGAGGACGGCTTCGGGGGCCCCGATCTAAGGTAAGTGATGCATAATGAGCTAGTATGCTAGTCATATTAGCTCATTATGCCTTTCTCTTACAGGTGGTTTAAAAAAAAAAAAAAATTATAGGGGTTTACAACCACTTTAACCTCTGCAAACCAGAGGGTACAGGCATGGTGGCACTTTGCGCCTATTCCTCCTGTGAGTGAGCCAAATAGACGGGATGAATAGGGTGAGAGCGCTTCATATGCTTAGTGCGATTTTTATTTTATTTTTTACCAAAAATATGTAGAAGAATGCGTATCGGCCTAAACTGAGGAAATTTTTTTTTTATATATATTATTTTTTTGGGGGATATGTATTATAGCAAAAAGTAAAAAAATATTCCTTTTTTTTTTTCAAAATTGTCGCTCTTTTTTTGTTTATAGCGCAAAAAATAACCACAGAGATGATCAAATACAACCAAAAGAAAGCTCTATTTGTGGGGAAAAAAGGACGTAAATTTTGTGCAATTGTCAGTTAAAGCGACGCAGTGCCGTATCCCAAAAAGTGCTCTGGTCAGGAAGGGGGTAAATTCTTCCGGGGCTGAAGTGGGTAAATGTTTTGTGCTTTAGAAAATAGAAATTGGAATAAGTACCCAGCTCTATCAATATCATTCACTTTGTTTATACTTCTGATATAATTGTAATATACTGATATATTCTTTTGTAGTCTTTAACCACTTGCCGACCGCTCTATAGCAGTTTTACTGCTACAGGGCGGCTGCGCTGTATCGGATGCGAATGTGCACGGACGGCAGCTCGCTCATACTGTGATTCTACAATGTCTCCCGCTGTGCCAATGTCTGCCGCCACCCGCTGATCGTTCGATACACAGGCAGAATAGTGTTTTGTCAGTAGGGATCCTGTGTTCCTGCAAAGAAGGGACACGGATCTATGCCTACCCCTAGTAAAAGCACCTCCCCACTACAGTAAAACATCAGTTAAGCACAATGTTAACCCTTTGACCGCCCCCAATGTTAACCCCTTCCCTGCCAGTGTCATTAGTACAGTGACAGTGCATATTTTTTTTAGCACTGATCACTGTATAATGCCACGTACACACGACCGTTTTTAATGTCATTGAAAAAAACGGCATTTTTCTTGACGTGATTCTTCTCAAGCCTGCCTTGCCTACATACTATCGTGGAAAAAAATGCTTGATTAAAGCGCGGTGACGTACAACACGTACGACGGCACTATAAAGGGGAAGTTCCATTCGTATGGTGCCACCCTTCATGTTAGTAAAGTTTGTTGAGCGACGATTCGCGCTTTTTAGCCTCATGCTTTTCAGTCCGTTACAGCGTGACGAATGTGCTATCTCCATTACGAACGCTAGTTTTACCAGAACGAGCGCTCCCGTCTCATACTTGATTCTGAGCATGCGCATTTTTTTTCACGTCGTTAAAGGCCACACACGGCCGTTTTTCATGATGAGAAAAACGACGATGTAAAAAACGACGTGAAAAATTAGAGCATGTTCCAATTTTTTCATGGCCGTTTTTCACGTCGTGAAAAATGCTCTGAAGCGCACACACGATCATTTTTAATGACCATTTTAAAAAATGACATTTTTGCTCGTCATTAAAAACGGTCGTGTGTACGCGGCATCAGTGTTACTGGTTCCCAAAAAAATGTCAGTGTCCAATTTGCCTGCCGCAATCCCACTATAAGTCACTGATCGCCGCCATTGCTAGTAAAAATAAATAAATAAAAATTCCATAAATATATCCCATAGATTCTAGACGCTATAACTTTTGCGCAAACCTCTCAATGTACGCTTTTCGGGATTTTTTTAACCAGAAATATGTAGCAGAATACATATTGGCCTAAATTGATGGCTATGTTTTATAGCGGAGAGTAAAAAATAAATTTTATATTTTTTTCAAAATTGTCGGTCGTTTTTTGCTTATAGCGCAAACAATAAAAAACACAGAGGTGATCAAATACCACCAAAAGAAAGCTCTATTTGTGGGGGGGAAGGACAACATTTTTATTTGGGTAAAGAGTCGCATGACCGCGCAATTGTCAATTAAAGTAGAGCAGTGCTGTATAGCAAAAAATGGCCTGGTCATGAAAGGGGGTAAATCTTTCAGAGCTGAAGTGGTTAAAACAGGTCTTTGTTTTATATTATAGTTTGTACCAAAAGACTCAGGACTTTTTATATATGTAGATACAGTTCATATAAATAGCACTGACTGTGTGAGAAAAGAAGAAGTTTGATTGGCTAATTATAAATTATATGAAAGCTTGTCAGACATTACTCATGCCAAGCTCAGCATTTTTCAAGCATTTATAAAGGAGTAATAAAACCGCATGCAGGTATTCAGTTAGAGAACAATGTGTGAGCGATAATGTTTCATTAAATGATTGTAGAAAAAAAAAAACCTGTAAGACAACGGCAAAATGTGCTAGTATGCATCGCATACTAGCACATTATGAAATACTTACCTTAGAACAGGGGTGCCCAACCTTTTGAAGAGCAAGGGCCACTTAAGCGACTTGGTAACCGGTTGTGAGCCACAATGAGTGGAGCAGGCGGATTGCAGGTCTGTGTCTATTCTGTATATGCAGAGCGGACACAGCCCACTATAGTTACATAGTTAGTCCGGTTGAAAAAAAACACAAAGTCCATCCAGTTCAACCATAAAAAAATATAAATATATCGTACAATCCCATATACCCAATTCTTTTTTTTTTTTATTTATAACGGGGACAGGGCCCACATGACCCAGCAAGGTACAAAATAATACACAGTAAAGAACAATAGCACTTTACCAATCTAGGTACATGGCATCATGACCAGTGAACGACACGTCTAATCGTAAGACACGATACAATGGGTAACAACTTTGCAAATAACCATAGTGTGCCTCTTGCGTCCCTGACCTGTTGCCCAGGCGTCTCAGCTATCGTGGGTGTGCAATGTTGGCATGGGGATCTCCTACAAAGAGGAGGGTGTATGTGCGCTAAATTGTAGCGATGCAAGATGCCAGGGCCCATGTGCTCGGTCCCCACTTTTTCTAGGATATGCAAAAGGACTCCCAAGCATGGGAGTAAGAAGTAGCAAGAAAGGAAAGGAGACAGAAAAAAAAAAAAGAAGAGAAACATAAGAAGCGATCAGAGAATTTAGAGTGGGGGGGGGGGGGGGTAGGAGGGGCGGGCTCAATCTCCCGCGTATGGAATGACAGTGGAGCACACCTGGCGCGCCGACACCGCTGCCCCATATACCCAATTCTATACCCACAGTTGATCCAGAGGAAGGCAAAAAACTCCAGCAGAGCATGATCCAATTTGCTACAGCAGGGGAAAAAATTCCTTCCTGATCCCCCAAGAGGCAATCAAATTTTTCCTGGATCAACTTTACCTATAAATGTTAGTACCCAATTATATTACGTACATTTAGGAAAGAATCCAGACCTTTCTTAAAGCAATCCACTGAGCTGGCCAGAACCACCTCTGCATGGAGTCTGTTCCACATTTTCACAGCTCTTACTGTGAAGAAACCTTTCCGTATTTGAAAATGAAATCTCTTTTCCTCTAGACGTAAAGAGTGCCCCCTTGTCCTTTGTGTTGACCGTAAAGTGAACAACTCAACACCAAGTTCACTATATATTTGTACATGTTAATCATATCCCCCCTTAATCTCCTTCTCAAGAGTGAATAAATTCAGTTCCTCTAATCTTTCCTCATAGCTGAGCTCCTCCATGTCTCTTATCAGTGTAGCGGGCATGTACTATTTAGGGGGAGCATCTGGGTGGTAGCATGACCCAGATGCACTAATTGGAATAATAGGGCTGTATTCTGTTCGGGTGAGGACATCAGTGGTGTTTAGTTCCCTGCGGCTCAGCAGGTGGCGCTGTCACTTTGAGCCGGGGTTGAACCACTACTGCAGTGCCGTACCCTTTGTGACCTCTCGCAGCAGTTGTACTGCGGGGCGGGGAACCCGCTGTGCTTGCTGGGAGAGGGTATAAAGGGGGCGGACATCTTCACCACGAGGTCCGAGTCCCAGGCACCTTCAGCCTGAGGGCTGCTGTCCGTGGTCGGTGTTCAGGCACCCTTGGCCTGTACACGTGGAGTTCGTGTTCCATCACAGACACCTTCAGTCTGGGGTGAGGTATTTATCCGGAGGCCTGGGGCCCAGTATCTTCCGCTGGGTCCCACGAGGGAGGGATTGTCCTAAGGTGCCCCTGGTGTTGGGCACCTGAATCCAGGGCGTAAAGGATCGGAGAGGTGACCCTTTGTGAAGCTGGTGCAGCATATTGCCAGTGTCGGGTGGACCTCCGGAGACCGCTTGGATGGATATCTTTCTCCAACAAGGGCCTATTCATAAAGTAAGGTAATTCATGTTCTGTGACCAGTGGCAACGGTACATCTAGTCCATTCAGGTCAGTGGCAGAGACCTGCTATTAGGCCTGTGGCAGGGGCCTCAACAGTTCACCCGGTCGGTGGCAGCAACCAAACTCACGGTCGGTGGCAGCGACTGTGCGCCAAGCCTATTCGCCAAAGAAGGAATAGGAGAGTTCATTGTGCCTGGGCCTACTCGTATCCACACCCTGTTTGTTCGTTTGAAAGTTCAACTGATACTGTTCATATGTGAAAAAGAATAAAGGAGTGTTGGACTTTTTATGGTGTGGGGCTCTATTACTGACAGTCAAACTTGCCCTCTGCAGGAGGGCCAGAGGCTCCATCCAGAACACAGGACTCGAAGGTAAAATAGTGTTGGCCTTCACCTCTACACCTTAGAGGACAGGGGCCGTAGTGTACCTCACCCTCCTCCCGCATACCCCTAGACAAGCAAGCCACTTTATTCACAAGGGGACGGGGGGGTCAGGCCGCTACATCAGTTTGGTTGCCCTTCTATGCACTTTCTCCAGTTCCCCCATATCCTTTTTGAGAACTGGTGCCCAAAACTGAACTGCATATTCCAGATGAGGTCTTACTAATGATTTGTACAGGGGCAAAATGATATCTCTCTGTGGAGTCCATACCTCTCTTAATACAAGAAAGGACTTTGCTCGCTTTGGAAACCGCAGCTTGGCATTGCATGCTATTATTGAGCTTATGATCTACCAAAACCCCCAGATCCTTCTCCACTATGGATCCCCCCAGTTGTACTCCCCCTAGTATGTATGATGCATTCATATTCTTAGCCCCCAAGTGCATAACTTTACATTTATCAACATTAAACCTCATCTGTCACATAGTCGCCCAATTAGACAGAGCATTGAGGTTGGCATGTAAATTGGAGACATCCTGTAAGAACGTTATTCCACTGCATAGCTTGGAGTCATCTGCAAAGACTGAAATGTTACTTTTGATCCCAGACCCAATATCATTTATAAAGATATTAAAAAGTAAGGGTCCCAGCCAGGGCTGCTGTTAGAAATCATGGGGCCCCGTACAGACTACCTGATGGGGTCCCCTTTAATCCCGCCCTCAACCCCACCCCAGGCCCCTCCCCTGACCCCACCTCTGCAGATTTGTCATCGTTTACATATGCAAACACAATCATTATGGCTTATCAGTACAGGGGGACAGAGGCGGTTTAATTTTTTTTTCAATTTTATTTTATTAACAAAAAATGTTTACACTGTGTCTTTCATTTTTTTTTGTATATCTTTTTTATTTTGCTATCAGAAGTAATGAACAACATCCCTGGTGATAGCATGGGGCAGTGACAGGTCCCCTTTATGGAGAGATTTTGGGGTCTATTAGACCCCATATCTATCCTCTGGCCTCCAAAGCATCTGATCAAACCCAGATCGGTTTGATCAGTTGCTTGTTCAAGCCGGTAATTGCTCCTGGTTTCTGACAGCCCACAGTGGGAGGAACGACATCAGTTCCACTCATTGTGTCCCAGGAACTGGATGCTGCTGCTCACAGGACCCGATTGCATGGGAGAGCCCAGTAAAGGTGGTGGCGGGACGGTGGTGGAACCCCCTTCCACTGACTGTAAAAGTAATCCAGGGGCTTCTTAGCCACTAAAATTACTTTTTACTTTGTGCAGAGTCGCTGGGGCTAAAAAATTATATCTTGCTCATAGCTGTAGCGATGATCAAGATATCACCCTTACAATCCAGCAATGTACCAGTACGTCGCTGGACAGGAAGTTGTTAAAAGGAAGTGGTTGGGGGGCACATGTTTACTGCCCCCCAAATGCAAGTCTAAAGCAGCATCTCACTGCATCTTCACCAGCATTATGAACATCACGCAGGCAGCACAGTCAGCATGTGTTCTGTCATGGATCTGTCAGTGTCAAATGGCTTTTGGGTTCTGACTTTGGCTGTACTGTGTGTTACAAACTATAATCCAGTACAGCCATAACAAAGTAAGCACCCAACAGCAATATGACACACTGTGACAGATTCATTACAGAGCACATGCTGACTGTGCTGCCTGCGCAAGTATCATAATTCTAAATAAACATACTGTAACTAGCCATGCTGTGTGTAAGCGATACACAGTGAGGATTCTTTCCTTTGTGCTCCACTCACTGTGTGCTCTGCAGCCACGGTGCTCGGGTTCTTGCTCCCTTGTCAGCCACAGAGCCGCCTGTTGCCTCACATCAGTCTCGGCAGTCGGCACATGAGGAGTTGAGGACGGGAGGCGGAGCGGAGCATCGTAGTATCACTCCGCCAGGGAAGGCAGTGAGCAGCAGCAGCCGAGACTAATTAAAAAGCAAGTGCAATGTGCGGTGCGGTTTTATGTTCATCCGCCCGAAAAACAAGAAATAGTCCCACCACTGCGCTCACCTCCTGGGTCCCTCTGATGACCTGATGGGGCCCAGGAAAATGTAATTACACCCCCTTCCCTAAGCAAGTAGTAGCGGGGGACGGGGCTGAAGATTAGAAAGCTCTTTTTTTTTATTAGACAGAAATTAACTGTAAAGTTGCCCTGGGCCCCCGGTGGAGCTGCTGGGGTCCGAGCCCAGTACAAAAGGGCTGCCTGTACTGCCCTATCAGCGGCCCTGGTCCCAGCACTGAACCTTGGGGTACACCACTGATAACCTTGGACCATTCAGAGTAAGAATCATTAACCACTACTCTCTGAATTCTGTCTTTTAGACAGTTTTCTATCTATTTACAAACTAATATTTCCAATCCTGTAGACTTTACCTTGCACATGAGCCGTGTGTGGGGAACTGTATCAAACGCTTTTGCAAAATCCAAGTATACCACGTCCACTGCCACCCCTCTGTCCAAGGTTTTACTTACCTCTTCATAAAAAGAAATCAGGTTTGTCTAACAAATTCTGTCTTTCATGAATCCATGCTGTCTGTTGCTTAAATAGTTTTTTTTCCAGCAAGAACTCATCTATATGGTCTTTTATTAATCTCTCCAGTATCTTCCCAACTATAGAAGTTAAACTAACAGGTCTATAGTTACTTGGTAAAGACTTTGTTCCCTTTTTAAATATAGGCACCACATTGGCCCTGCGCCAATCCAGTGGTACTATTCCTGTCATTAATGAGTCCCTAAAAATTAGATACAATGGCTTTGAAATTACAGAGCTCAATTCTTTTAGGATCCGTGGGTGTATGCCATCTGGTCCAGGTGCTTTATCCACCTTTATTCTGTCTAAATATTTCTGGACCATTTCACTTTTGAGCCATTGTGGATTTGGGGCTGTGTCACTACCACCCCCATTTTGGACATGAGCTCCCCCATGTTCCATTGTATACAGAGCTGAAGAAAGTATTTAATAAATTAGCCTTCTCTTTGTCCCCAGTCACCCACTCTAGATTATTTTGTAACGGGCCTACATGCTCAGACTTGACCTTTTTACTATTAATATATTATACTCTATACTTTTTTTCTGGATTGGATTGGAGGTAGGACACAAGTCGGTTTACATCTGCCACTCCTTAGAGGTGAATGGAGGGTCCAATTGGTATAGACTGACCATGTGAAAGGGGCCCAAGGCTGCTTTCACACAGATGCACCGCAGTTTACCCGCACCGCTGGTGCAACGCAGTGTACCTTTTGGCTTTCTTGCACTTTTCAATAGACTTCTATTTTATTCTGCAGGATTGGTGCACTTTCAGAAAGCTCACCAAACTCGCAGGTAATAACAGAAGTCTATGGCTCAGTGTAGGTAACCCGCAGGTGCACTGCTCTGAACTGGCGGATTAGTTTGAAAGCAGCCCAGTAACCACTGCAGAACAGATAGGCCCATAAATACACTGTGATTTTAGTAATAAAACTGACCTTTTAAAAACCGTATTCTGTTCTATTCCATCCCAGAGCAGGAGGTCGTGGGCCACATCAGAGGGCTCCGCGGGCCACATGTGGCCCCCGAGCCACTGGTTGGGCACCCCTGCCTTAGAATGAAGCCCTTCCAGTGGCGCCCGCTCACCGCTGAGACAGCTGACATCTTCCCCGGTGTTTATTCCGGGTTTGTGGGCTCCAGCACTGAGTGGCCAGAGCCGCGATGATGTAACTCCCGCGCATGCGTGTGCGCGAACCGCTGCTTCCGGCACAGGCTCTGAAGGTCCACCACTGTAAGCTGGGCCTTCAGAGCACGGGCCGAACATCGGCTAAAATCAGCCGGTACAGTAAAAACTGTCAGACATTCAGCCCGTGTGTACAGGTCCTTGTTTGATAGAAGCCAATCTCCCGAGCAGCTACTGTCAAACGAGCATGATCGAAAACCAGCAGCCAATCGGCATCTGATCAGCGCTCTCAGCCAATGCCCCCTGTCAGAACACAATAGCTCTGCGGGGCGATCGCTGTGCTAACATTGAATAATTAGTACAGAGACCTGCTTACGAGCTGCTCACTTACTGTGTGTACCAGGCTTAACACTCCCCTCCCCCAGACTGACACTGCTGCTGTCCAAAGGTGTCTCCATTGCTTCTCCATGAATAACGGAGACACTCTAAAGCCTCATACACACGATCGGACTTCCAACTGACTTTTCTGTGGATTTTGCTCCAAAGGGCGTTGCCCGTGAACTTGGTATGCATACACACGGCAGGAGTTTTTCAGCAAACTTTCACCAAATCACGTGTTTTTTCAGCTCTTTACCGCCACCCTGTGGGCAACTTCTGCTATTGTTGGCTGATCTTTAGCATTGGTTCTGAGCATGGGTGTTTGTACTTTGGACTTTAGTCCGATAGACTTGTGTACACACGATAGGATTATGCTCCATCGGACATTTGTTGCCGGAAAGTTTGTCTGTTCTCACAGCGAGTCCCAGTCCACCCCTGCCATAAGCTGTCATTTAGTGTGGTGCTGCTTATTTTAAGTGTTGAGGAACATAGCAGAGTGTGTAGGTGTATTGTATGTGTTGGAGGAGCCATAGGAAGAGCCAGTCATAGCTGTTGTTTGATTTTGTTTAAACATAATTCCATCAACATGACCATAATGTCAGTTCTATGTTAGTCATCACTATATCACAATGTGACTAGTTACATTTATTGTATAAACTATATATAAACTCTAACCAAACTGGTAATTACAGTATATGTTAATTCACAGCTGAAATAACACCCATTTTTGACATATACATGATTCATTTTGAATCTGACTTTAACGCAGCAATAAAAATTTGTTTAACCACTTTTCCACCAAGGACGTCATATGACGTCCTTGACTTTGAGGGGGGATATCTGAATGATGCCTGCAGCTACAGGCATCATTCAGATATCATTCTGTCATGCGATTCTGCGCACCATAAGAATGATCAAAGCGGCAGTTCCGCCACTTGATCGTTCTTATAGGTGGCGGGAGGGGACATCCCCCCCTCCCGCTGCCATCCGGTGCTTCTCCGGGGCTCTCCTGTGCCATCAGGGGCCCAAAGAAGGAATTGGCCGGCGTCGCATGAGGATCATAGAGATTTCCGATGAACAGATGGTCACCGGTCATCTCTATGACCGTCGGAGTCCTGGGCGCGACGTTGTGACGTCACGCCCGTCCGGTAGTAAACAAAGCCGCAATTGTGGCTGTCAGCATGAGATCAGTGAATTTTTTTTCACCGATCTCATGCTTTCCAGCCTGGAGGAGAGATGTGGGGTCTTATTGACCCCGCATCTCTCCATAAAGAGGACCTGTCACAATGATTCCTATTACAAGGGATGTTTACATTCCTTGTAATAGGAATAAAAGTGATAAAAAACAAAATGTAAAAAAAAGTGTCAAAATAAAAAAAAAATCAGTAAAATAAAAAAATAAAAAATAAAAATGTAAAACGCCCTTGTCCCCGGTAGCTCAGGCTCAGAAGCGAACACGCATGTAAGTCCCGCCCACATATGTAAACGCTGTTCAAACCCCACATGGGCTAACTTTACTGTTTTGTTATTTTTTAATTCGTGAAACCGTTTTTTTTTTCCTAAAAAAAGGCGTTTAAAAAATTATTGCGCAAATACTGTGCAAGATAAAAAGTTCCAATGACCGCCATTTTATTCCCTAGGGTGTCCCCTTTACTCTGATACCCCTAACTAAAATCTAGTGGAACCAATTGCCTTCAGAAGTCACCTAATTAGTAAATAGAGTCCACATGTGTCTAATTTATTCTCAGTATAAATACAGCTGTTCTGTGAAGCCCTCAGCGGTTTGAGAACCTTAGTGAACAAACAGCATCATGAAGGCCAAGGAACACACCAGGCAGGTCAGGGGTGAAGTTGTGGAGAAGTTGTGGAGAAGTGTAAAGCCGGGTTAGGTTATAAAAAAATATCCCAAGCTTTGAACTTCTCACAGTGCACTGTTCAATTCATCATCTGAAAATGGAAAGAGTATGGCACAACTGCAAACCTACCAAGACATGGCCGTCCACCTAAACTGACAGGCCGGGCAAGGAGAGCATTAATCAGAGAAGCAGCCAAGAGGCCCATGGTAATTCTGGAAGAGCTGCAGAGATCCACAGCTCAGGTGGGAGAATCTGTCCACAGGACAAACATTAGTTGTGCACTCCACAAATCTGGCCTTTATGGAAGAGTGGCAAGAATAAAGCCATTGAAAGAAAGCCATAAGAATTCCCATTTGCAGTTTGCAAAAAGCCATGTGGGGGACACGGCAAACATGTGGAAGAAGGTGCTCTGATCAGATGAGACCAAAATTGAACTTTTTGGCCTAAAAGCAAAACGCTATGTGTGGCAGAAAAGGAATACTGCACACACAGGGTGAAACATGGTGGTGGCAGTATCATGTTGTGGGGATGCTTTTCTTCAGCAGGGACAGGGAAGCTGGTCAGAGTTGATGGGAAGATGGATGGAGCCAAATACAGGGCAATCTTAGAAGAAAACCTGTTAGTCTGCAAAAGACTTGAGACTGGGGCGGAGGTTCACCTTCCAGCAGGACAACGACTCTAAACATAGAACCAGAGCTACAATGGAATGGTTTAGATCAGTGGTTCTCAACCTGGGGGTCGGGACCCCTCTGGGGGTCGAATGACTATTTTCCAGGGGTCACCAAATCCTGGGCTGTTCCTGGAGCCCGCGGCTGCCCACTCAGCCTCTTTACAGCCGCCCATTCAGTTCACGGCATGGCTGGGGGGCAGAGACTAGAGGTCAGCTGACTGGTGAGGAATGTGAAGTGGGAGGGGCTGGAGGAGACCCTATCTCCTGATTTCGGCATAGGTGTCACTGCTACGAGACACCACAGAGCTGGGGACGCAGTTAAGCCGGAGACACAGTGAGTAACACTACCTGTGATTAGAGTTGCCATTAAAAGTCCCCACTACAGTTCTCAGATCAGCAGATGACCTTCATCAAGAGCACCTAAGTTGGCTGATCAGAACTCTCTCCCCCCTAGCACTACCACTCATCCCATTTCCCCCCCACCAATGAGTAAGAGAAGGAATAAAAAGAGAATACATGGAAGGGAGAGGAAAAGAGGTAAAGAAACTAAGAAAAAGGGAAAGAATAAGAGAACAACAAAGACGACTAGAGAGAGGGATGGGGGGAAAGAAAAACAGGAAATTAGGATACAGAGAAATAAAAGGGAAAGAAAGGAGAACAAAGAGTGGTACATCCTAAAATGTACCATAAGGGGTTTTAATACTGTACGAGTGGAAAAGACTCGGAGAACGCTAAATGTTCCTGGGTTAGGGGTGCAAATTACTTTTCTTGCCTTGGGTGCTGACAACCCACGCTACGAAAAGTTTACTGTTAGGGGTCCCCACAACTTGAGAAATTTTATCAAGGGGTCACGGCACCAGAAAGGTTGATATCAAGGGGTCACTGCACCAGAAAGTTTGAGAACCACTGGTTTAGATCAAAGCATATTCATGTGTTAGAATGGTCCAATCAAAGTCCAGACCTAAATCTAATTGGGAATCTGTGGCAGAACTTGAAAAGTGCTGTTCACAGACGCTCTCCATCCAATCTGACAAAGCTTGAACTATTTTGCGAAGAAGAATGGGCAAAACTTTCACTCTCCTAGATGTGCAAAGCTGGTAGAGACATCCCCAAAAAGACTTGTAGCTGTAAGGTGTGTAGCAGGATGTCCATATGTAAGAAGGAATCCGGCTCCCTCCGGTGGTATAAGTGTTACAATGCAACTAATGCACTTTGGGACAGATATCAGCTAGGAGAAAAGACTTTGTTGTTTTTAGTAAAAGACAGACTACATTACCCAGGGTGCATTGCAACACCGCAAAGCATTCTGGGCAGACTACTTAAACCAGGGGAGGGGCCAGCGTCTCTCTCTCTGGATCCAGCTCTCAATCAAGCAGGAAGTTGGCACGGAGGCCTGCTTCCTAAGGATTAGGCCAGAAGCCTGGGCCTAAATTACGGGAGTGTCTGAGTGATTTCCAGCAGAGGATCGTCCACAGCGTCCTGTGATTGCCCAGCAGAGACCGGAGTCGTCCATCACCATATGCTGTTAGTGACGGAGTCCGGAGACTGCAGCTGAAGCAGAAGCGTGGAGATCGAGTGACCGGGACAAGCCAGAGGAGACTATCTGAAAGTCAGGCCTGTTTGGTGAGAAGGGCACCTGCTCAGAATTGACTACTACCTTAGAGGAAAGTGATTTAGTTAGTGCCAGCCACACTTCACCTATCACGCCACAGCTTGCGGCCTAGTGTATCTCACTGGAGACTATGTGATCAGAGATTGGTGCATCCGTCATTAGTGGGTGGCAGGCACACGAGTACTCAGGTATATTGCGGATAATTACAGCATCTTGTTGAAACCCTGTGGATTACAATTTAACTTGTGTACCGACGGTGGCTAGCGAAGACTTCATTGGAGAAAGGAACTTTGAGTGGGACGCAGATAGGCCTTGCTTACCTATTATAGGGAATGAACACGTGCAAGGTATTGCAACAAAGGGGGAGCTCGCGAGCAACCAGTTAGCCGTGCAGAGACACATATAGATACATGTACATATATATAGCTGATGTTATTTCCTGTTATTACCTAATCTCAGTGATACCTATCCTTATTGGTTTATTGACTCTGCAATGCGCATGCAGAGTCAACTGTGTGTATTAATGTGATTCTTTACCCTTCCCTTTTATACTGAGTAAAGGTACCTTTGATTAAGCATATAACTTGTGTGAAGTATCTCTGTCACTTAGAAGGACTAGTGACCAGCAAAGGTAATAACATTTACAGGTTATTGTGTGATGTATGCAGGATTGTGTCTCCTAATACTCAATAGGTCTCACACTCCTTATTCATATCAGTTGTGCTAAGGGAAGGTTTGAGCCACTTCCAGGGGTTGATAGGCAGGACGTAGACCCAAATCAAACAAACAGCAGCTCCTACGGGGGTAGTGCTACACGTGGGGGCTCGTCCGGGATATTCTACGGTTCTGCAATCAACCTTCCCCCTAGACAGAACCCTTACAGCACAGAAATGGACCCTGCTGCCGTAGCCCGGTGGTGCAGGGATGAAGGCATCCTACCCGGAAATGGCCTGGTGGTTGAAATCCAGAGAGAGGCCTGGGTAGAGGAGCAGCTAACTCCAGTCTTGAGAGCATTGTCCACGGACAGGAAGCCATGGGTGATTGACATAAAGACAGATACTGTAAATCCCCACACCTATGCATTATGTGAGTGGAGGAACGGAATCTCTGACTACTTCAAGGGTGCCAGCATAAAAACTACAAACCAAGTAGAACTCCTCCTGATACACCCAGAAGAGAATAAAGATGGCCCCACATCCACTACTTCAGGAGGCCCCAGCACAGGAGGGAGCGCCCAACACAAGGGTCCCGGTTCACCACCAATGACCACCCTTAGCTCAGAATTGTGCGCTGTCCTGGGGGAGATTGTGACCAAGTGTAAAAAGGACCCTCCAGACTACCTGATGTCAGGATACAGGAAACTCAGGACCTTTTCTGGGAAGAAACCTGTACCTTCAGTGGAAGATGGATTTGAAGAGTGGCTAGATGGCGCCACTCAGGCCCTAGAAGAATGGGAGGTGCCAGAACAACAAAAAAAACAACGGATTGTGGAAAGCTTAAAGGGGCCTGCTCTGGAGGCCATACGTAACCTCAAGTTAAGCAAGAAGGACTGCAATGCACAGGATTATCTGGATATTCTGCAGAATGTGTTCGGCGGGACGGAAAACGTCACTGAACTCACTTACCAGCTGGGGCATTGCTACCAAAAAGAGGGAGAGAAGCTGTCAGAATTCATAGGACGCCTGGATAAGATCCTGCATCGGATCCTACTGAAGAAAGGGATCGATCCAAGAAAAGTGGATGAGGCCCGTGCCCAGCAGGTGTTGAGGGGAGCTCAACCCTTGGACCCCATCGCATTATTGCTACGCACCCGGCGGGACGGGAGCAGCCTGGAATACCCCGACTTGATCCGGATAGTCAGGGAGGAGGAGGCCATGTTGGAAGACAAAAGGAGGAGTCAACACACCGAACCAACTGCCCGAGTCAGAATGTTAAGTGCAGAAGAAGGTGATTCAGAAGTTGAACTCCTAAAGACCCAGGTGTCACAACTAGTAGAAATGGTGTCCATGCTGACTAGCCAGGCCTCTGTGCCACACAACAAGAACACGTCAGAGGAACCAAAAAAACCTCCTAGCTCCAATATGGAACTAGTACAGAAGCCTAAGAGATTGATAACATGCTTCAATTGTGGGGGAATCGGGCATGTTAGAGCAGTGTGTCCCAGCCCAGATGAAGTTGCATCCAGATATCGCAAGCCGGCGGAAAACTTCAGAGGGCCCCGGTGAAGGAGTCAGCCGGGCGCCCACCAGTTTCCACGAACTCCTTCAAGAAATCCAATGATCCAAAACATCAGAGTCAGGGACCTAAACCTCTGCCAATTAGGCCCCGTCCCACAACTCAGGCTGCTGTTGAACAGGAGGCCAGTGCACACCAGACCCAGAAGGGACTGAGACCCACCGGAAACTCAAGAAAAAAAGAAGTGAGGGTACAGGTAACTGAACCCAGCAAGAAGTCTGTGTTGAAGGAGTTCCCTGCCAAGTTAGTGGGGCCTTCTCCAGTAGTCTCCATACAAGTAGAAGGGATCTACACCAAGGCTCTTCTTGACACTGGGGCTCAAGTGACTCTTCTGTATAGGGATTTCTATGATAAACATCTGCCCCTACAGAAATTAGAGGAACTGGAAATATGGGGTATTGGAACTCAGAGCTTTCCCTATGACGGTTACCTGCCAATCAAGTTGACTTTTGATCCCTCAGTGGCTGGGGAGACAGAGACCTTCGATACTCTGGCAGTAGTGTGCCCTCGCCCACCAGGGGCCAGCAAGAGCTCACTCATCATAGGGACCAACACTGATCTAGTCAGGCGACTGCTGACACCGTTGGCCCAACAGGAAGAAGCCCCGACCACAAGAGTCCACCCCATGTTAAGGCAAGCCTACCAGCGCCTGGTACTGGAGCAGAAGGCCCCGGCTGAGGGAGTTGGCAAGATTTGGAAGCTAGACAAGACGGAGAAGGTATTACAACCGGGAGAGGTGACTTGCCTGAGGGCTTCTGTCAAGCTCACATGGAAACAGCCAGGCCCCTTCATTGTCTTCGAACCAGGCCCACAGGAAAGACAGAAAGGGATTGAAGTAATCCCCGAAGTGATCCCATTGAAGGCCCTACAGAAAAGCCATGGGAGGGTTTCAGTGAGTATAAGGAACACTGCTAATACACCAGTGAAGGTGCCGGCCAGAATGCTGTTGGGCCAGGTGAATCCAGCCACCCCCATTGCCCCGTGTGAATTGAAGAAAGAAGAAAGGGGTGAAGTCACCATAGAGAAGCTCTGTTCTGAAGACACGGCCCTCCCACCAGAATGGAGAAAAAGGGCCAAAGCTCAACTTGCAAGGTGGGAAAAGATCTTCTCTAAAGATGAGTTCGATGTGGGGTGCGCAAGGAGTGCCACTCACAAGATACGCTTACAAGAAGATAAGCCCTTTAGAGAGAGAGAGTTCGACGGGTCCCACTGGGTGACTTAGAAGACTTGCGGGAACAGTTGGCTGAGCTGAAGAGGACGGGGATTATTCGAGAATCCAGGAGCCCTTACGCTTCTCCAATAGTGGTAGTCCGAAAGAAGAACGGGTCGCTGAGACTGTGTATCGACTACAGAACACTAAACAGAAGGACCATCCCAGATCAATACACCACTCCCCGAATTGAAGACGCCCTGCAGAGTCTGTCAGGGGCCAAGTGGTTCAGTGTAATGGATCTAAAAAGTGGATATTACCAAATCCCCATGCACCCTGAGGATCGGGAGAAGACAGCCTTCATCACCCCTGTGGGGTTCTTTGAGTTCAACCGTATGCCTCAAGGGTTATCAGGAGCCCCCGCCACTTTCCAAAGGCTAATGGAGAGAACCGTCGGGGACATGAATCTAATAGAGGTACTGGTATATTTGGACGACGTCATCGTGTTCGGGAGAACCCTAGAAGAGCATGAAGAGAGACTGGAGAAGGTCCTGAAGAGGCTCAGTGAAGAGGGCCTGAAACTCTCCCCAGAGAAGTGTCAATTTTACCAGTCCTCAGTCCATTACCTGGGCCATATCGTTTCTGCAGAAGGGGTGGCCACGGACCCAGAGAAGCTGGATGCCGTCACCTCTTGGCCGAGACCTACCAACGTGACTGAGCTTCGGTCATTCCTGGGGTTCTGTTCTTACTACAGAAGATTTGTAGAAGGATTCGCCAAGATTGCCAGACCCCTGAACGAGTTACTCAGAAACGAAGGGGAAGATGATGTTCCAGAGCTGGTCAAACCAGTGAAACTCACCATGGGACCCCGAAGGCCCAAAGAGTCGATTCAAGACCAGTGGACAGGGGAGTGCGAGGAAGCCTTCCAGATGTTAAAGAAGAGTCTTACCACTGCACCAGTCCTGGCCTATGCTGATCCAAAGAAGCCTTATGAACTGCATGTAGATGCCAGCCGAGATGGGCTGGGTGGGGTGCTGTACCAGGAACATGATGGTTACCTAAGACCCGTCGCATATGTGAGCAGGAGTCTGATACCTGCTGAGAAGAATTACCCCACCCACAAGCTTGAATTCCTGGCCTTGAAATGGGCAGTGGTAGACAAACTGAGAGACTACCTATATGGGGCGGAGTTTGTGGTGAAGACAGATAATAACCCGCTCACCTACCTTCTGACCACTGCCAAGTTGGATGCAACGGGACACCGGTGGTTGGCTGCCCTTTCAAGCTTCACCTTCAGCTTGAAGTACCTTCCCGGAGTGGGAAATAGGGATGCAGATGCCCTGTCCAGGAGGTCTCATGCCCCCACCGACCCTACCGAAGAATGGGCCCAACTAGACCCAGAGGGAGGGCGAGCCCTATATCAGGGGACAGAACTTCAAGCCAGAGGTGGGTCAAGAGCCGAAGAAATTGGGGTCTCAGCTGTTGGAGTACCGAAGTGCTATTGCAGTGTGACCCAAGTCGAAGGGGAGGGCTTGCCCAAGCTGACAAAAAGGGATTTGAGAAAGGAGCAAGAAGAAGACTCTTTAGGGAAACTCCTGATAAAGGCCCTGGAAAGCCAGCGTCCCGAGATGCTTGAAACAGACTCCCCAAGAGAAGCCCGATTGTTGCGCAGGGAGTGGGATCGGCTACACATACGTCAAGGGGTGGTCTACCGAAGGGGCCCCTCTGACGACTCAGAAGAGAAGTGGCAGCTGTTTCTACCAGCCAAATATCGAGAAGCGGTCCTAGCTGCCCTCCATGACAACCATGGTCACCTAGGGTCCGAATGGACTTTTCACCTTGTACGGGATAGGTTCTATTGGCCCTGCATGCGGGCTGAAGTGGAAGGATATTGCCATTCCTGTGTCCGATGCATTCAAAGGAAGACCTTGCCACGTCAAGCAGCCCCAATGGGCCATCTGCAAAGTCAGAGACCTATGGAACTGGTGTGCATTGACTTCCTTTGCCTAGAGCCTGATCTGAGTGGTCAAGGGAATGTCTTGGTGATAACAGATCACTTTACCAGATATGCTCAAGCATTCCCAACAAAAGACCAGAAGGCCTCAACAGTAGCCAAAGTACTGGTAGAAAAATTCTTTGTGCACTATGGTCTACCCCAACGCCTTCATTCAGATCAGGGCAGAGACTTTGAAAGCAAATTAATAAAGAAGTTATTAGACCTGTTAGGCATCCAAAAGACCAGGACAACCCCTTATCACCCACAAGGAGATGCTCAGCCTGAACGGTTTAACCGGACTCTCTTGGATATGTTGGGGACTCTGAGTTCAGAGAAAAAGCAGCATTGGAGCAAGCATGTAGCTGCCATAGTGCATGCCTACAATAGCACTGCCAGTGATGTCACCGGGTATTCCCCATACCGTTTGATGTTCGGGCGGGAGGCTCGGTTGCCAGTGGACTTGGCCTTTGGCATATCGATGGATTATACCTCAGCAGCATCCCACAAGGGGTATGTAGACCGATTGAGAAAGAGTCTGAAGACAGCTTTTGAAAAGGCCCAAGCAGCATCTGACCAATGGGGGCTGAGAAATAAAAGAAACTTTGACCTAAGAGTCAGAATTCAAGATTTACAGCCAGGAGATAGAGTGCTGTTGAGGAACTTGGGAATTCCGGGAAAACATAAGTTGGCTGACCGTTGGAAATCCCAACCTTATGTTATCTTACGTTAAAGACCTGGCACAGGAATCACTTGTTGCCCCTCTCCGAGGCAGTTCGCATGCCTCCTGCATCTGACTCACAAGAAACCCCTTCAACTTCTCAAGGTTCCAGACCCATCACCCGATCTCAAACAGTGCTTCCAGATGTGAGAGATGGAGACTCTGACAATGAAGGTCAAGAGGATGAAGAAGCAGAATCTGACTGGTTGTGGTCATCCCAATTGCCAGAACCCATGACCACCTCCCAAACCTCACCCAAAACAGTTGACAATGGAACTCTTCGGGCAGAAGCTCCTGAATTCGTGCCTTCAAACATTCTCATTGAGGAGGTAGCTGATGACTCAGACTCTTTGTCAATGGAAGACCCAGAAGAAGGGTCGTTGTCTCTATCTGAAGGAGAGCGGGACGCTCCTGAAGTTCTGGAGCCCAACATGCCTGAACTAGATGAGGAAGCCCCTGAAGAGCTTCTAGAAACAGCCAGCCCCAATGTCCTTGAGAATATGATATCTAAAGAGCAGAGGGAAAGAAGAGTAATTCACCCCCCAAAAAGACTGACGTACGACCAATTGGGTGAATGCTCTGAGGAGGCCATCATCACTTCTAAGAGAACCATTGATCAGTCTAGCTCTTCCACTCCAGATTCAGATTCAGTGGAAGACAACCCCAGCTCACTCCCTAGCACATCTGAAACAGACACCCAAGTGTCGGTGGTCCGTATACAGGACAACCTCCCTCCTTGTGATAATTGGTGGGAGGTTCCTCTGTCGGCTCTGTGTTATGATATGAGCTGTTTAAGTTTAAATCCTGCTTATGAAAAGGCAAGTTGTTTATTGTCATGCATAAACTAACAAATTTCCCTGCAGGTATTGCCAAAGTATGTGTTAGGTTACTGTTGTCCTCTTTGGGGACCAAAGACTTTAAGTGGGGGGAGTGTGTAGCAGAATGTCCATATGTAAGAAGGAATCTGGCTCCCTCCGGTGGTATAAGTGTTACAATGCAACTATTGCACTTTGGGACAGATATCAGCTAGGAGAAAAGACTTTGTTGTTTTTAGTAAAAGACAGACTACATTACCCAGGGTGCATTGCAACACCGCAAAGCATTCTGGGCAGACTACTTAAACCAGGGGAGGGGCCAGTGTCTCTCTCTCTCTGGATCCAGCTCTCAATCAAGCAGGAAGTTGGCACGGAGGCCTGCTTCCTAAGGATTAGGCCAGAAGCCTGGGCCTAAATTACGGGAGTGCCTGAGTGATTTCCAGCAGAGGATCGTCCACAGCGTCCTGTGATTGCCGAGCAGTGACCGGAGTCGTCCATCACCATATGCTGTTAGTGACGGAGTCCGGAGACTGCAGCTGAAGCAGAAGCGTGGAGATCGAGTGACCGGGACAAGCCAGAGGAGACTATCTGAAAGTCGGGCCTGTTTGGTGAGAAGGGCACCTGCCCAGAATTGACTACTACCTTAGAGGAAAGTGATTTAGTTAGTGCCAGCCACACTTCACCTATCACGCCACAGCTTGCGGCCTAGTGTATCTCACTGGAGACTATGTGATCAGAGATTGGTGCATCCGTCATTAGTGGGTGGCAGGCACACGAGTACTCAGGTATATTGCGGATAATTACAGCATCTTGTTGAAACCCTGTGGATTACAATTTAACTTGTGCACCGACAGTGGCTAGCGAAGACTTCATTGGAGAAAGGAACTTTGAGTGGGACGCAGATAGGCCTTGCTTACCTATTATAGGGAATGAACACGTGCAAGGTATTGCAACAAAGGGGGAGCTCGCGAGCAACCAGTTAGCCGTGCAGAGACACATATAGATACATGTACATATATATAGCTGATGTTATTTCCTGTTATTACCTAATCTCAGTGATACCTATCCTTATTGGTTTATTGACTCTGCAATGCGCATGCAGAGTCAACTGTGTGTATTAATGTGATTCTTTACCCTTCCCTTTTATACTGAGTAAAGGTACCTTTGATTAAGCATATAACTTGTGTGAAGTATCTCTGTCACTTAGAAGGACTAGTGACCAGCAAAGGTAATAACATTTACAGGTTATTGTGTGATGTATGCAGGATTGTGTCTCCTAATACTCAATAGGTCTCACACTCCTTATTCATATCAGTTGTGCTAAGGGAAGGTTTGAGCCACTTCCAGGGGTTGATAGGCAGGACGTAGACCCAAATCAAACAAACAGCAGCTCCTACGGGGGTAGTGCTACAGGTGGTTCTACAAAGTATTGGGAGGCTGAATACAAATGCACGCCACACTTTTCACATATGTATTTGTAAAAGATTTTGAAAACCATTTATCATTTTCCTTCCACTTCACAATTATGTGCCACTTTGTGTTGGTTTATCAGATAAAATCCCAATAAAATACATTTATGTTTTTGGTTGTAACATGACAAAATGTGGAAAATTTTAAGGGGTGTGAATACTTTTTCAAGGCACTGTATATGGGAGCTGTTGTATCTGCAAAATAATTTATATTTACTTCCATTGAGTTCTGACATTTACACAGTTTAATTTGCTTGTATAT
The DNA here is from genome assembly GCA_029206835.1 of Rana muscosa. NCBI lineage: Eukaryota > Metazoa > Chordata > Amphibia > Anura > Ranidae > Rana > Rana muscosa. The sequence goes on along the minus strand of CM055117.1, from coordinate 997,029,452 downwards.
TGTCATCCCTGGTTCCTCCCTCCTTCCTCATCAACATGCTAGCTACATTTTTAAAGTAAAGAAAACAAAAAAAAAAAAAAAAATCAGCAGCTACAAATACCGTAGCTGCTAACTTTTAATATAAGGACACTTAGCTATCCAGGGTCCCGCAATGTCGGCACCCCAAGCCGCTTCGTCCATCGGCTTCGAGTGCAGGCCCCGGCATTGCAAGTAAGGGAAACTGGCAGTGAAGCCTGTAGGCTTCACTGCCAGTTTCCTACTGCGCATGCGCGAGTCCTGCTGTGCTTTACGAACGGTGGGTTGTCTTCTGGGACACACACAGGTCCCAGAAGGCAGCGGGGGGGTAGGAGGGGCAGAAGTGGCGTACCTCACCGTGGCGAGGTAGGACCGAACTTAAACTGGAAAAAATAAATAAAAGGTAAAAAAACTTTTCTTTCTCGTACATCACGGGACACAGAGCGACATAGTCATTACTATGTGGGTTATATAGATACCTTCAGGTGCTGGCACTGGCAACTTCCAAAACCGGAAGTACCCTCCCCTATATAAGCCCCTCCCATCCGGGAGTACCTCAGTTTTTTGCCAGTGTCTAAGGTGTTGGCCAAGAAGTAACATGTGTTTTTCACTGAGCTTGCGTACAGGTTCTTTTGGGCCTCAGTAAGCTATTCCGGATCCGACCAAAAAAGCTTCATAGCTAAACGGTCGGTACCCGGGCCTTGCAAAGAGAAGAGCAAGGTTTTGCCTGTAATGCCTCTCTTAGGAGGGCTGGACCCTGGGATCCAGAGCTCTGGTCATACCCACGACCAAGATGTTTTCTGTGCAGGGTGCTATACAGGTCCAGGGGAGTGGAATCCTTGGGAACCTGGTCCCTGAAGGTTTAATTACAATGCCTGCCGTGATAGGTGAAGTTTGGGCTTCTGTGGACCAAACAGAGTCCTGCAGCGAGGAAAAGGTAAGTGGGGGCCCTCAGGAACTTGGTTCTATTGGGGGACCCCCAAGCCTATTTTGTCTTTCTGCCTGTTACCTAAGGTATTCCCGCTAATATTCTGTGCATGCCTGTTACTACTGAGAAAATGTAAAAATTTTAATAGTAGGCAAGGAAAAAAAAAATAAAAAAAAAATGTAAGACCGTGGTACCTGTGTTAAACACTAGAGGCCGCTATGGTTCTTTTTCTTGTAAATGTGGATTTTTTTCTTCTAAAATCAAATCCAGGCAGTTGGTAAGTTCTCTGCTGGGAAGCTGTCTCCTCTGCCCTGTTGCTGCGCTCATCCATCCCCGGGCCCTGCGGCAGGGACCCTGGCTCCCATCTAGCTCCTTATTTTTTTCAAAAAAGAGCGCCGAAGGCGCACGTTCCCGTGCGCGTGCACGCGCCTCTATATATAGAGGCGATCTGGAAAAAGGGGCGGAGCGGGTGGATGACGCTCGGTGTGCGCCGCGGTGCTACTGCGCATGTGCGGGCGTCCAGCGTGTTTTAAAGCACAATCACAGCTGGCTATTGAAGTGCACAGACAGAGCTAGCAACAGTAAAAAGGCACACAGAGGCGGTTGATGCAGGCATCCCCTAGAAAGGCACTTTAGTAGACACCAACTGTTATATAGCAGCAATTGTGCTAGACTATTCTCAGTAAAAGTGGTGTATTACGGCTGGAATACCTCAGCTTTGGGCTTAGGAATATGCTGTTCAGAAGCTCCGGAACTGAATCTTCCAGGAAGCGAAGGGGGTTCATCGGGCTCTGAGGATCTTGGGCATGTTTCTGCTGCACCAGTCTCCCCTGAAAATTCAGAGGTAAGTGACCGTAGAGACCCCGCAGGGGTACTTTGTACTGTGGCTATCCTCAGTTCACCTGCTCCTGTGTATGTAACAGAGGAGGTTTTTTCCTCAGCTCTGGGAGGATTAGAGAGAGATTGTCAACATTGATCGCTGCCTCCCTGTCACAGGGAAAGCACGCCCGATCTCCGTCTCCTCCTTCAGAGTGCCTGTTAGCAGAGCAACAGTCCCATACAGGGATCGACCTGCCTGAAGGGGATCAGGATGAGGTTGATTCTGTTATAGAGGAATCAACAGTGGAGGAACCTTTTCTCAGCATCTCAAGCTGAAAGATTATGGGTTCAGTCTCTGACTAACATGGTCCGATCAGCATTTAAAAATGCACCTTGCGGAACCATCAACCACTACTGTCTCCTCGTTGGGGTCGCTAGAAGCCCCCAGACTGTCTGTTCTTTTCCACTTCACCCTTTACTGGAAGGGCTCATTTACCAGGATTGGGAACATCCTGAGAAAATATTTACTCCCCCCAAGAGATTTCCGGTGGTCTATCCCATGGAGGATAATTCATCAAAAAAATGGAAGGTCCCTACAGTGGACGCAGCCATCTCTTGTGTGTATAAATCACTGACATGTCCAGTGGATAATGTCCAAATGTTCAAGAACCCAATAGATAAAAAATTGGAGTCCTTATGAAAATCTGCTTTTTTCTACAGCAAGCTTGGTGACACAACCAGCAGTGGCAGCTATTGGGGTCTGCCAAGCAGTGAAGGATCAGTTGAAACAGGTCTTAAGGGACTTGCCAGATCAGCAGGCCCTTGCCCTAGCTGATCTACCTAGAGCCTTATGCTTTGCGGTTGACGCCATAAAGGATTCAATCCATCAGGCCTCCCGCCTTACGCTGTCTGTAGTACATATGCGTAGGCTTCTATGGCTCAAAAACTGGTCTGCTGAAGCCCCCTGTAAAAAATGGCTGGTTAGCGTCCCATTTCTTGGTGAACGCTTATTCAGGGAAGACCTGGACAAATATATCCAGAAAATTTCCAGCGGTAAAAATACACTCTTGCCGGTTAAAAACAGAGTTAGAGGTCCCTCTTTTAAGAGGCCTGCTTCTCCAGTCCCTGGGGCATCGGCTGTGAAACAGTTCCGACGGCCTCCTCGGTCAAATCCCGGGGGTAAAAATCAGGGACAATCGCAGGGTAATGAGAAACCCTGGGTCAGGAGAGGTACAAAACCTCCCCCAAAGTTAAATTCATTGAAGGGTTGCCCCCACTCAGTCGGGTGGGGGGAAGACTCCAGTTGTTCGCAGAGACCTGGCGGGACACGATCAGAACAGATAGGTGCTCTCCGCAGTATGGTTGGGATACAGATTGGAGTTAAAAGACTCTCCTCCTTCCCATTTTTTGAGGTCAAACGTGCCAAGGGATCCCCGGAAGAGAGAGTCCCTCCTGTTGGCACTAGAACAACTATTGCTCCAAGGAGTAATTATGGAGGTTCCCCTGGAAGAATGGGGGTTCGGGTTTTACTCAAACCTCTTTACAGTCCCGAAGCAAACGGGGACGTGAGGCCCATATTAATTCTAAAAGGGCTAAACAAATTCCTGTATATCAGGACTTTTCGGATGGAGTCGATCCGATCGGTGGCCACTGCCCTACAAGGGGAGGTATGGTTAGCCGCGATCGACATCAAAGATGCTTATTTGCACATTCCCATCTTTCCAGTCCACCAAAAATTTCTACGCTTTGCAGTAGAAGGGCGCCATTTTCAGTTCAGAGCCTTACCGTCGGTCTGGCCACAGCACCACGAGTGTTTACAAAAATTCTGGCCCTTTATTGGCCAATCTAAGAACACAAGGTATAATGATAATGGCATATCTAGATGACTTGTTGCTGATAGACCACTCAGTGAAAAAACTAGAAGTGGTCGTTCACAAGACAATCAAGTATCTGGAATCTCACGGTTGGATTATCAACCGAGACAAGTCAGCCCTAAAACCAGTCAAAAGTCTGGAATACTTGGGGCTAAGGCTGGATTCAGGCTAGAGAAAAATATTCTTGCCTCGAGGAAAGGTGTTGTCTTTGAGAGATTTGATCCACCTAGTGGGTACAAAAAGACAGCCGTCCATACGCCTGGGCATGAGGCTGCTGGGAAAAATGGTGGCATCATTTGAAGCAGTACCCTACGGTCAATTCCATTTAAGGAATTTGCAAAGGGCCATACTGTCAGCCTGGAACAAAAAAGTTCAGGCCCTAGACTTACCAATGTCCTTGTCCCCTTCTGTTCGCAAGAGCCTCCGTTGGTGGTGGGTTCTCCAGAATCTGGAAAAAGGAAAATCCTTCAGTCCGATTTCTTGGAAGGTGGTCACTACAGATGCCAGCCTTATAGGCTGGGGAGCAGTACTGGAGCAATGGTCTCTCCAGGGCAGATGGTCGGATGCAGAAAAAGCCCTGCCCATCAATCTCTTAGAGATACGAGCAGCCCGGTATGCCCTAGTAGCATGGACATCCAAACTCCAAGGGTCCCCTGTCAGAATTCAAACAGACAATGCCACAGCAGTGACATATATCAATCATCAGGGTGGCACCAGGAGTCGTGCAGCCCAGAGGGAAGTAAATTACATCCTGAAATGGGCAGAAAGATATGTCCCAGCCATATCCGCGGTATTCATTCCAGGAGTGGAGAATTGGAAGGCGGACTTTCTAAGTCGCCAACAATTATGCCCAAGGGAATGGTCCCTTCACCCCGAGGTTTTCCGGACAATATGTCAGCGGTGGGGAACACCGGATGTAGATCTGCTAGCATCCAGATTCAACGCAAAGGGGACAGGTTTGTCTCTCGGACAAGGGATCCCCTAGCTTGCGGCTCGGATGCCCTAGTGTTCCCTTGGGATCAGTTCGAGCTGATATATGCATTCCCACCGCCACAATTGTTACCTCGATTACTCCGCAGAATCAGGGTAGAAAAGAAACCAGTGATTCTGGTGGCTCCAGCGTGGCCCCGAAGAGCATGGTACGCGGAGATTGTAAAAATGTCAGTGGGGAGTCCTTGGACTCTCCCACGTCGTCCGGACCTGCTTTCGCAAGGACCGATATACCACCCTTCCTTACCAGCCCTAGGTTTGACGGCCTGGCTATTGAAGCCCACATTCTAAAAAAGAGAGGGCTCTCTAATCCTGTGGTATCTACCATGATCAATGCCAGGAAGCCGGTATCCAGGCAGATCTACTATAGAATCTGGAAGGCGTACATCGCGTGGTGTGAGGCCAAGAAATGGCATCCACGTAAGTACGTAATAGGTAGGATTCTGGACTTCCTACAGTGGGCTGTAGATAGGAAGCTTGCCTTGAGTACTATCAAGGGTCAGATTTCGGCCTTGTCAATATTTTTTCAAAGGCCCTTGGCTTTGCATTCACTAGTCAAAGCCTTTATACAAGGAGTGATGCGTATTAGTCCTCCGGTTAATATTCCCATATGTCCATGGGATCTAAACCTGGTTCTGTCGGTTCTATAGAAACAACCATTTGAACCATTACAGCATATTTCCTTGGTTCTTCTCACCAGGAAATTGATCTTTCTAGTAGCCATTTGTTCGGCTAAAAGAGTGTCGGAATTAGCAGCTATGTCCTGTAGGGAGCCATATCTGGTTATCCATAAGGACAGAGTAGTGTTACGTCCTCATCCAGCCTTTCTTCCTAAGGTGGTATCGAAGTTTCATTTGAACCAAGATGTGGTTCTTCCTTCTTTTTTTCCCCAAACCTAGTTCGGTAGAGGAAAAGTTATTGCATTCTTTGGATGTAGTAAGAGCAGTTAAAGCTTATCTAAAAGCCACTGCTCAGATTCGCAGAATGGATACTTTGTTTATTCTGCCGGAAGGCCCCAGAAAGGGTCAGGCAGTGTCAAAATCTACTTTAGCCAAGTGGATTCGACAGGTCATAATGCAAGCCTATGGCTTGAGAAGGAGACCGCCTCCGTTCAAAGTTAGGGCGCACTCCACGAGAGCAGTTGGAACTTCATGGGCAGTGCATCACCAGGCCTCCCTGGCTCAGGTCTGTAAGGCCGTAACATGGTCTTCAGTACACACGTTTACTAGGTTCTACCAGGTGGACGTTAGAAGTCAGGAGGATGTCGCCTTTGGGCGCAGTGTGTTGCAGGCCGCAAAAGATCCTCATGTCTGATAGCGCTCAGCTTATGTATGGTGTATCCCCCCCCCTCATTGGGCATTGCTTTAGGACATCCCACATAGTAATGACTATGTCGCTCTGTGTCCCGTGATGTACGAGAAAGAAAATAGGATTTTTATAACAGCTTACCTGTAAAATCCTTTTCTTGGAGTACATCACGGGACACAGAGCTCCCACCCCTCTTTTGGGGACACTTATTGCTTTGCTACAAAACTGAGGTACTCCCGGATGGGAGGGGCTTATATAGGGGAGGGTACTTCCGGTTTTGGAAGTTGCCAGTGCCAGCACCTGAAGGTATCTATATAACCCACATAGTAATGACTATGTCGCTCTGTGTCCCGTGATGTACTCCAAGAAAAGGATTTTACAGGTAAGCTGTTATAAAAATCCTATTTTTTTTTTAAAAAGATATCCAAAACCAAGGGGGGGGGGGGGTCGTTCTATTGTTTAAGACCTAGTTCCATTTTATCCTGGAACTTTGCTTTAAATAAAAATTTACATTTTCATCACACACCTTATTTTAGACTCAGTGATGTAATCACTGGGTTTCTGTGCTTCTCTATGCAGTGCAGTCCCCCTATGTAGAGGTACTCTACATAGGGGGACTGTACAGTATTTAAAACATATAATATAATAAATATATAACTATAATGCTGTTTTCGAATGTTGGTGTGGTTTATTGTTTGTCATACCTAGGATCTTAGGGAAGTTTTGTTACAGTCAAAAACAGGATGTGGGAGCCTAGAACATGTGGGCATTTATTTAAAAGACTATTGTTTCATTTTTTTAATCTTCTTTTTACCTTTTAGAGCTGATTCACTGATCTTCACTGGCCTGGCTCCCAGCCACACACAGCCTTTCCTCCACAAATAGCGCATATCCGCCATTAACCACTTCAGCCCCGGAAGGATTTGCCCCCTTATTGACAGGCCATTTTTTGGGATACGGCACTGCGCCGCTTTAACTGACAATTGCGCAGTCGTGCTGACGCTGTACCCAAACAAAATTGACGTCTTTTTTCCCCACAGATAGAGATTTCTTTTGGTGGTATTTGATCACCTCTGCGGTTGAAATTTTTTGGCTATAAACAAAGAGCGAGAAAAAAAACAAAGGAAATTGGGACTTTAATTGAAATGGTGGACTTAATGGGGACAAAAAGGATTGAGACATTTTATATTGCATGCATGTATTAAATATAAAGTATTTACAGTAAAACCGACAATAAGTACACAATGCATAATTAACCATCATGATGTCTGTATAAAAGGTAATAGTATATCATATAGTCATACATGGCAAAAGGTGATTCAAATGAATCAATGGGGGAATGTATGGACACATAAAAACTGAGCAAAAAACAATACGTGTAGTAAACGAAAATACAATATAACAAAAAATCATAAAAATAGGTCAATCTGAAACAAAATCTCATTTGCGCTAGTAGCTACATCCTTTGTAAGCCCAACGCGTTTTGTGTAAGAAAAACACTCCTCAGGGGCAGATGTAATGGGGTATCTGGAAAAACACAATTGAATATGATCAGGGTATGAAGGTATATTCATCAGGAACGACAAAGGAGTCAGTTCTGGTTATAGCCGTATCAATGTCCCCTGGGGAAGTTTGCCTGGGCGCTCTGATGTGCATTTGAATTTCTGCCACTCCTTTTGGGACCAAGGTAACCTGTTTGTCACCCCTCCCTTCTTTAGCCCACATTTTTATACGTTGTCCCTTAATGTGGGATCAACTTGATGGATTCATTTATCCATTGTAGACATTGATACGGCTATACGAGAGCACCCCCTGACTATATGACGCCTTATGACCATCTGCTCTCTGTGGAAGATGCCCTGGTGCCCTGCCGTGCCTGAATTTCTGCCACCTCAGGTCCCGGGACGGGCGGTCTTACGGCCCATCTCTCATACACATCACAAATGAGACACACTGTGTAAGTAACCAGAACTGACTCCTTTGTCGTTCCTGAGGAATATACCTTCATACCCTGATCATATTCAATTGTGTTTTTCCAGATACCCCATTACATCTGCCCCTGAGGAGTGTTTTTCTTACACAAAACGCGTTGGGCTTACAAAGGATGTAGCTACTAGCGCAAATGGGATTTTGTTTCAGATTGACCTATTTTTATGATTTTTTGTTATATTGTATTTTCGTTTACTACACGTATTGTTTTTTGCTCAGTTTTTATGTGTCCATACATTCCCCCATTGATTCATTTGAATCACCTTTTGCCATGTATGACTATATGATATACTATTACCTTTTATACAGACATCATGATGGTTAATTATGCATTGTGTACTTATTGTCGGTTTTACTGTAAATACTTTATATTTAATACATGCATGCAATATCAAATGTCTCAATCCTTTTTGTCCCCATCCTGTCCACCATTTCAATTAAAGTCCCAATTTCCTTTGTTTTTTTTTCTTGCATATGGGATGGAGATGCATCCTTTGATGCAACCTCATTCAAAGTCCCAAAGCGCCTATGGCGTCACCCTTTTGTCTTCATAAACAAAGAGCGAGAAATTTGAAAAAAACCAAAACAAATTCTTTAAAACTTTTTGCTATAATACATATCCCAAAAAATATATAAAATATAAAAATATATATTCTTCCATTTCTTGTGGAAAAAAAAAATATATATTCTTCTACATATTTTTGATAAAAAAAAATTGCAATAGGTGAGTATTGATTGGTTTGCGCAAAACTTATCGTGTCTACAAACTGTCTGCGACATTGCGTCGGATAAATCTGACCCCAAATGACACTTTTTGGGGACCAGTGAGATTATTACATTGATCAGTGCTATAAAAATGCACTGATTAATGTAAAAATGGCACTGGCAGGGAAGGGGTTAACAGTAGGGGGCGATCAAGGGGTTAAGTGTGTTCCCTCAGCGTGTTCTAACTGTAGGGGGGATGGATTGCCTGGGACATGACAGAGATCACTGTTCCCAATGACTGGGAACAATAGATCTCTGTCCTGTCATCTGTCAGAATGGCGATCGCGGGTCCCCAGTGGACATCAAGTCCGCCCGACCTCGCACCTCCCGCTGTCGCCGTACAGCTACAGCGATTTGCGCAGGAGAGCCGACTTGCCACCATATAACAACGTCGGCTAGTCGGCTAGTGGTTAAAGGATATCTATAGGTTTGTTTTCTTTTTTTGTTTCTTTTTTTAAACAAACATGTCATACTTACCTCCTCTGTGCAGTTGGTTTTGCACAGAGTGGCCACGAACCTCCTCTTCTGGGGTCCCTCAGCACGGTCCTGCCTCCTCCTCTTCTCAAGTGCCCCGTTGGAGAGCCGTTCTCCCTCGGGGCACTCGTGCAGGTGCGCTCCCGTGTCCTGCTGCTGCGTCTATTGAAACAGACAGCAGGACTTGGCCCCCCCTACCGTCTCCCACGTCACTGGAATTGATTGACAGCAGCAGGAGCCAATGGCTGTGCTGCTCTCAATCTATTCAATCAGGACCCGAGATACCGGCTGGTGCTGGTGTGCTCGTCCCCGTAGCTGGAAAGACCGGGTTCAGGTAAGTAAAAGGGGGGCTCCGGGGAGCAGCTGCATCACAGGAGGTTTTTCACCTTAATGCATAGAATGCATTAAGTTGAAAAACCCTGAGGGTTTACAACCTCTTTCATTTCTATGGTAAAGCTGCACCTATGAAAGCCTCTAGTGGTCCTTAGAGTACAGCTATCCCACAGTAATAAAATAGACAGACAGTGGTGTGCATTAGCAGCACAAATGTAAAGTTTTGGGGAATGGCTTTGTGGCTTGAAGTCAGGCCAGGCATGCAAGATCACAAGATCGAGGCTGAGAGTTAGTATAAGACCAGGTGGACAGCACTCAGCGGGTGGGAGAACCAAGTTATAAAGATTAAAGTAAAGTCGTATTTTAAGTGATACTAAAGTTTATTTATTTTTTAAATATGTAGCGGGGTGTCACTCTAAGGAGCTCAAAAGACTACTATACCCAGTGTGCAGCGGGACACCCACAGTGCATTGCCCGGTGCAAGGTCTGCTGGGGAAGGCCTATTTAAGGAGGAGCGGAGCAACACGCGGGTCTCTTTGGACGTCGCCCACCTAGCAAGTGGAGCCTGTTGTTGGACTGGGTCTGAGAGTTGGGCCTTGTGATCCAGAGAGCCTTCCGGCCTTCACGGGAGGACCCAAGAGTCACCTCGTCCATCATCCTTCCAAGGACTGTCGGGAGGATCAGAGACTACGGGAGTCATGAGACTGTGTACGGGAACCCAGTTACGGAAGTCGGTTGTATTAACTGGTCCGGCCGGGTGAGAGCATTTGCTCAAGAATTATTTGACTAATCTTTAGGCTCAGTGTCCCCCGTTCGGGGACCACAGTTTAACGGAGTGTTACATTGTACGTAAGAGGGACCGTGTGTTGTGCAGCAATAGTTGAATCCTTTATTACATATCGAGTAGATGACTGTTCTTTTACCTGTGGATTACAAATAGCCTTTTTTTTTTTTTTTTCACAAAATTTTTATTAGGATGTATGAAAATAACAGCAGTTACAAGACACGTTATAAAGTAATTTTCAATTTTTCCAATTTGAGAAGAAAAAAAAAACAGAACAGAAGGGAGGTAAAATAAGGGCAAGAATAAGCGTAAACAAATACCCTTTTTAAGTGCACCACCATTGCTAGCGAAGATCTCTCCCAACGGAGCACCGTATCTGCAATAGTCAGGCCTGACTTTAAATTAATTAGACACTGTTTGGGCGCCATCTTTTCCCATGAGGGGGAAGCTCGCGAGTGTAGTTGATTGACATTGAGTGTGTGAAATACTGTTAGAACTTATTGCTTGATTATATGCTTAACAGTTAACATTGCAGGGCTCTGCATAGGCATATGTATTATTGTCTAAATTTATGCTTTATACTCAGTAAAACTTACTTGTGGTTAAGCAAATACGCTGTGTGGTTATATGTTTATTGCAGTATTGTGATCCCCTTAGCTAACGGGTTCCACAATCCCATATTTACTGCTATCTGTGCCAAGGGAGGTTAGAGCCAGTTACTGGGGGTTGACAGCAGTGTGTTACAGGCCCAAAATCTATATCAGCAGCTCTCTTAACTGGGGGTATTGCTACACATAAAAAAGAGGTAATACCTGCTCTGTGTACAGAAAGATGCCTCAGTTTCTCCAGCGCTGCTTGCTTCTCCCTCCTCTGCGTGCCCTCTGTAGCAAGCTGGGGGTTGAGGAGGCAATCGTACGTGCATACTCACAAGCCAAGCTGTGTGCGTTCATAGACACACACAGCGTAGGTAAGTCGCACCCCCACTCCCTCCTCACAGGAGTTTGACTGACAGCAGCAGGAGCTTATGGCTCCACTGTCCTCAGTGTCTCATGTAAAAGCAGCACGTGAGAGTCCAGGAGCTAAAGACAGTGCTGGAGCAGTGACATGGAGCCCGGTATATGTTTAAGGAATGGGAGAAATGGACAGAAGAGGGCGCCAACATCTAAGTGTAGAGAGTTAATTAAAAAGAATAAACCCTCTACACTTAGTTGTTGGCTCCTCTTCTGTTCATTTCTTATGTATGTAATAGGCTAGTGAAGACCTTTCTAGTGTCGTCTTATTAATTGTTTTATCCAAGCCCATCTAAAATATTTTTTAACATAGCACCATAGTTGTTGCTTTTATATTAGGGGATGAGAGGGCTAGAAGGTAAAAGAAAAAAGAGGGCGCACCATTTGGTTCCAGGAAGAGGCTATCTCCTTGGATGGAATGTTATGTGCCCATTATTTGACTTGCTTTGTGAGTATCCATGATCTTTTAACTTACTTTTAATAAAACCAGCCATTGGTAATGCACTAGGTCGGTGCGCCCTCTTTTTTCTTTTACCTTTCAGTCCTAAGAATACCAATTATTCTGAGGAGGGCAGCAAGATCCCTGGTCATTCCCTTTTTAATGGAACACTTTGGTTGTGCCACCAAGAGACCAAACTTCTGAGCGCAAGAGACTGTTTTTTTTTTTTGCTTCTATGAGAGGGCTAGCACAGGCAGTGGAGCATTTTTTTACCGCTGTCAGTGCTGTGTTACAGCATACAGTGCTTTGTTTCAGCAGCAAGATGGAGAGTTTCATCCAGTTCCCAGAATGAACTAGCTGGGCTGAGAGCGATCTATCCATTCATAGGAAGCCTTGTATTTTATGCATGAATACAAGGCTTCATGTGATTGGCTGAGATGGAGATAGTGACGTCATCTGCCCACCTCTCCATCTTAGACACCTTTCACACTTGGGCTGCCCGTGCGTTAGCACTAAAGCGCTGCTCTTTTTAGCTACACTTTAGCGCTGTTTAAGCTGCGCTTTTCGGCTGCTAGTGGGACGCTTTTAACCTCTGCTAGCGGCCAAAGAAGGGGTTAAAAACACCCTTGTTGCGGCGCTTCTGACGCGCTTTTCAGGCGCTTTGGAAGCGCTGCCCATTCATTGCAATGGGCAGGAGCGTTTTGGGATCGCTGTATACAACGCTTCCAAACCGCCCCAAAGATGCTGCTTGCACACTGCCTTAGTGTGAAAGGGGTATTCTAATACTGCACATTCGCCTGATGAAACGCGTGACATCATGCGCTTCATCTTACACAAGCGCTGTATTGCATTACTCATTTGCTGTTAAAAAAAAAAATCTTCTGAAATCTTGGGAAGGTTTTTTTTTTTAAATTAGTGTAACATCGTGCTGTGCATGCCATCATGCGCTCCATCTTGGGCATGTGCAGGTAGACTTCTTTCCTGCCACCCATGGTTTGAAGAAATTTGCTCGATTCCCCGATTAAGACAGCAGGAGGGGGAGGGAGGCCACCCCATGGGAGAAGACCATTATTATTGTTAGTGGCTATAGCAGCCACTAGTGATAATCGCAAGAGCATCCGGCTGGCTGGTTGTACCCAAGCTGATCCATCGATCAATTTGGTACATTCAGCCTGCCCATTAACGGTTCTCAGGAATCGGCCGAGATTCGAACAGTGTATGGCCGGCCCCAGAGGCATGAAAAGGGAACCCACAAGAAAGGCCATTTGCTTGTGGGGAGGGGGGTCCACTTTAAGATTTCTAGATGTTTCCTATAATGTAGCAATTTTTCTCTTTAGTTCAGGTCCACTTTAAGTAATGGTTACAGGTCTTGTACAACCCCAACCTGTAAGTGGACAGTGAAAGCACAAGCATCACTCTATGAGCTCATCTTTCTGTCACCCCACTCTCTCCTCCTATCAGCATGCTTCCTAATCCCCTAGTCAGCTGTACAGGAACTGATACCAACTCAAATACAGGTACAAACACTGATTGCATTTCAAAAAAATTCAATTGAAGCCTAATTTTTTATTTTTTTTACCTATTATATCAGAGTACATAACAAGTACAGAACATGTATTTGTTTACTAAAGGTATGTGTTTGCACAGTATGTGTTAGTACAGTAAAAGCTGCCTGCATTGGCAGCACATTGAAGAGACAGTCTACTGTCTGACTGCATAATGAGTAAAAACTGGAGGCCTCAATTCGACTTTAATGACATAATGAATGCAGTGCTCCAATAATTTATATCTTTTATAAATGCCTGAAAAAGATGTATTTAAATCCAACATAACTTCTTGGCCTACCAGTTGAGTAGGTCTGCTTTTTATTGTTGCTGGTGTCCCCATTTTATGAAAATTTTGGGTAAAAAATTCTGTGCTGTGTGCAAGTACATTGCTGCGCGCTTTTAGGCGCACTATATTTACATTTGAGGTGGACGAGGGAATTCTCCCTGCTGCGCCATTGTATTCCGACAGTGGGAAAACTCCCCCGATGTCAGAATACACAGATCAGCGCTGCAGCAGCTGATCAGACAACTTTTTTTTCCAATAGGTCCATTCAACAGAACCTGGCTGAACCGGCTGAATTTCGATCCATCTATGGCCACCATTTCTGGCAAATCATTAGGATTTTTATTTATTTTTTATACTTGATCCATAAAGGAGAAAGCATGGAGAAATGTGCATGTATTGCAGACATGTTAACGAGCGTTTTGAAAGACGAGCGACTTTTAAAAAAAAATCCTCACTCGGTTTGCAAGTGTTGTCTCAAAAACAAGCAGAATTCAAGCTATTGGGGTGTGCTGTACCGCATTTGGCCAGAGGTGCAGGGGCGCCAGTGACACTCGGAACGGTTCCAAGCCGTTCAGAAATACTCGTAATCACTCTGAAATACTCAGTTCCCGAGAGTTTCCAAGCTTTTCCGAGGTCAGCCGAGCTGTCTCCGAGTATTTACGAGGCTCTCCAGCGCCCCCCCACCTCTGGCCACATGCAGTATTGCATGCCATAGAAGTCAATGCGGAACAAATTATCTTTGTTTCCATTGACTTCTATGGGGAAACTCGCTTTGATATGAGTGCTTTGGATTACAAGCATTCTCCTGGAACCGATTATGCTCGTAATCCAAGGTTCCGCTGTGTATGTGTAATATTAAAATTGCAATTTATATATATATATATATATATATATATATATATATATATAAATTGCATTTTAATAATGTTTACTTTTTTTAAATTATTATTCATATTTCTTTAGTAGGTGACATTAGCTCTGCTTACCGTTCAAATATAGTAACGTGCAATAGTTACTATTATTAATACATAGCAAATGACATAATTTTTCTTAAAACACTAATCATTTGCGGTGGAATAGATGAGTTGGTTGATTACTATGGAGATTTTCATGAACTGGATATTTCATTGTGTTTTGTTCACCAAATGTTCCTGATGGTTGTTCTGCCATCTAGTGACAACTGTATCAGTCAATAAAACTGTTAAGCCCTGTACACACGATCGGATTTCCTATGGATTCTAATCCGATGGATTTTTCCATCGGAAATCTGATGAAGATGACTTCCATCAGTCTTGCCTACACACCATCAGTCAAAAATCAGACCGTCCAAAACGCCGTGACGTAAAACACTCCGACAAGCCGAGAAAAATTAAGTTCAATGCTTCTGAGCATGCGTCGACTTGATTCTGAGCATGCGTGGGTTTTTTGTCTGATGGAGTTCCACACAGACGATCGGAATTTGCTATTGTTTTTTTTCCATCGGATAAATTTAAAACATGTTCTATTTTTTCTCATCAATGGGAAAAAAGACCGATGGGGCCCACGCATGCTCAGAATCAATTTTGACGCACGCTCAGAAGCATTGAACTTCATTTTTCTCGGCTTGTCGGAGTGTTTTACGTCACGGCGTTTGGGACGATCGGTTTTTGGACTGATGGTGTGTAGGCAAGACTGATGGAAAAATCCATCGGATTAGAATCCATAGGAAATCCGATCATGTGTACAGGGCTTTAGAGTTTTTTTTTTGTTTGTTTAAATGTCGCCAATGACAAAATTTGTAACTTTGTCTCAAAATAAAGTGATTTGTAAGACCTCATGCATACTGGACATTTTTGCAGCTGCTTCTAGGAGCTTCAGGTGTTTATTTCCTGCCTCTTATCTCCCCTTTATGTTAGCCTATATGTCCATGTACACATAGGCTTTTAGCAGCGTTTAGTGGCAGAAATAACACCTGCTGCCAGTGCGTCCAGGAGCAGTGGCGTTTTGCCAGAAAAAAACACTTGACGCTTGTAAACGAGTGTTAACGCTAGGTAACATTTATCGCTTGAGCGTTACTTCATTTCAATGGCCAGAATAATAATTTACTCTGGCCATTGAAATGAAGTAACGCCCAGCTGTTTTTTCTGCCAGGAGGAAAGACTTCTAGGAGTTTGCAAAACATCCTGTGTGCGTAAGGCCTAAAGGATATTTTTTAAATTTAAAATAAAAATAAAAAAGATTAAAAAAAATATGTTATACTTAACTGCCCTGTGCAATGGTATTGTACAGAGTGGTCCCTTACATCCTCTTCTGGAGGCTCCCACTGGCACTCTTTGCTCCTCCTTTCTACGGGTGCCCACTTAGCAAGCTGTGTACTGAGGGGGCACCCAAGCGAGCGTGCTCCAGAGCCAGGTTGTGTGCATTGTGAGGGGGTTAACTCGGTAGCGGGTGTGTGTGACCCCCTGGTTGGGCTCCCCACACAAAAATAGGGCCAGCAGACGGAGGTTGTGGTTTTCAAAATCAAAAGGTGCGGTTTATTTCTCTATGTACAGTGACAAAAACACAGCAAAGCCAAAAAGAAACAAACAAAATAAATCCTGGTCAGTTTGACCTCTGACTAAACATGCAGGTTTCCTAAACTAACAACTGGGATCAGCCTAGTGCTGTCCTAGTCCCTAAGTCCCTGGTTTAGTAAAAGTCCAAACAAATAGCCACACAGGCTTTGCCTCACCGCACAGGGGTTCACTCTCCCTAGACAGTCCACACAGGTCTGGTTCCAGGCATGAGCTAACATCTAATGAAGCTGGGAGTTTTTATAGAGGCCTTAAACGAACTGACAGGCTTCAGCTGGTCTCATCAACTCCCTGCCTCACGACGCCCAGCACTCTCCTTAGAGGTATGAGTCATTCATGAGCCCACTAGCCTCAGCTGGGCTTCATCAACTCCCTAGTTGTATAAGTCGGCATAAAGCCTGAATCTGGGAGAAATATATCTACCCCCCTGGATGCAACCAGGTGACTTTACCTTCCTGCTGTCACATACCCCCCCCTCTTGTTTTAACCTTGGGGTTGGAACACCAGCAATCAGGCATTCATGTACTCGAGACAAAGCATCCACATTCCCCATTTGAACGCCAGGGCGATGCTTTACTGTGAAGTTGAATTCCTGTAGGGCCAGGAACCACCTATTCACTCTTCTATTTGTCTCCTTGTTTTGAGCCATCCACTTTAACGGAGCGTGATCCGTAACCATGTCAAAGTGCCTACCTAGCAGATAGTACCGAAGGGAATCTAGAGCCCACTTCACTGCTAAACACTCCTTTTCAACCGTGGCGTAATTTACCTCATGGGACTTCAACTTCCTGCTGAGGTAAATGACTGGGTGCTCTTCCCCGTTCCAGACCTGGGACAATACTGCTCCTAACCCCACATCTGACGCATCACTTTGTACGACAAAGTCTTTAGAGAAGTCGGGTGAGTACAACACTGGCTGGCTACATAAGGCTTGTTTCAAGAATTGGAATGCTGCCTCAGCCTCGGGGGTCCATTTAATCATGACCGACCCTTTCCCTTTCGTCAGGTTGGTTAGGGGCACAGCCTTAGAAGCAAAGTGGGGAATGAAGCGCCGATAATAACCCGCGATTCCCAGAAAGGCTCGTACCTGCTTCTTGCTGTTGGGACGTGGCCAACTCTGGATGGCCTTGACTTTGTTGAGTTGGGGTTTTATTACTCCCCTGCCAATGGTGTACCCAAGATATTTGGCCTCCTCCTGCCCAATGGTACACTTCTTGGGGTTAGCCGTAAACCCCGCTTCCCGAACAGAGTCCAGGACTGCTTGCACTTTTGGCAGATGTGAGGCCCAATCTGTGCTATGGACAATTACGTCATCCAGGTAAGCCGCAGCATACTTCCGATGGGGCCTCAGCATCTGGTCCATTTTCCGCTGGAATGTGGCCGGCGCATTCTGTAACCCGAACGGCATTCTCTTATATTGGAACGCCCCGTCTGGGGTTACAAATGCGGTTTTCTCTTTGGCCGACTTGGCCAGGGGAATTTGCCAATACCCTTTTGTGAGGTCAAGAGTCGTCATGTATCGGGCTGTTCCCAGCCGGTCGATCAACTCATCTATACGTGGCATGGGGTAGGTGTCAAATTTTGTAACTTTGTTCAACTGACGAAAATCGTTACAAAATCGCCAGCTCCCATCCGGTTTAGGCACCAACACAATGGGACTAGACCAATCACTTTGGGACTCCTCTATCACCCCTAAGTTCAGCATTTTCTGTACTTCCTCCCGTATTGCCTCCCGTCGGGCCTCTGGGATCCGATAGGGTTTTAACTTCACCCTTTCACCGAGCGGGGTAATAATATCATGCTCTACCCCAGATGTTTGTCCCGGCAGCTCAGAGAACACCTCCTTGTTGCGAAGCACAAACTCCTTAACCTCCTGTTGTTGGGGTTGTGACAAGGTGGCTGCTATTCCAACCTCCGGAATCACGCAACCAGTTTGAGCTGGTGACCAAGTTTCTGCGACTAGGGACTCTCTATCCCTCCAGGCTTTCAACAGATTAACGTGATATATCTGTTCGGGCTTTCGCCTTCCTGGTTGTCTGACCTTGTAATTCACTTCGCTCACTTTTTCCATTATCTCGTAGGGGCCTTGCCATTTGGCAAGGAATTTACTTTCAACCGTAGGGACAAGTACCAATATCCTATCCCCCGGGGAAAAGGTACGGGTCTTTGCTCCACGGTTGTACACTCTCTGCTGTGCCAACTGCGCTTGGGCCAAATGTTCCTTCACGATGGGCATTACCTGTGCAATTCGATCTTGCATCAGGGCGACATGCTCAATCACACTCCTGTGGGGAGAACTCTCACTTTCCCAAGTTTCCTTGGCAATATCCAACAGCCCTCTTGGGTGTCTCCCATACAGTAACTCAAAGGGGGAGAATCCCGTAGAGGATTGGGGCACCTCCCTAATAGCAAACATCAAATAAGGAAGTAGACAGTCCCAATCCTTTCCATCTCTATCCACCACTTTCTTCAACATTTGTTTTAGGGTTTTGTTGAATCTTTCAACCAGCCCATCGGTTTGGGGGTGATACACAGATGTACGCAATTGCGTCACTTTGAACAATTTACACAGCTCTTTCATAACCCGGGACATAAAGGGTGTACCTTGGTCCGTAAGCAGTTCTTTACAAATACCCACCCGGCTAAAAACAAGAGATAGCTCTTTGGCTATGGTTTTGGCCGAGGTATTTCTGAGAGGGATCGCTTCTGGATAACGGGTGGCATAGTCCATTATAACCAATATGTACTGGTGCCCCCTAGCGGACTTGATTATAGGACCTACCAAATCCATTGCGATTCTCTCAAAAACGGGACCTCAATGATGGGTAGAGGGACCAGCGGGCTACGGAAATGTGGCATCGGGGCCGACCTCTGACACACAGGGCAGGAGGAACAATAATTTTCTATGTCCTTCATCACCCCAGGCCAATAGAATCTCTGTAATACCCTCTCTCGGGTTTTCTCTGTCCCCAGATGACCTCCAAGAATGTGCCCATGGGCCAACTCCAACACCAACTTCCTGTAAGGTTTGGGCACCACAAGCTGCTCAACGGTTTCTTCTGCCCTTTTTGCCACCCGATACAGTAGGTCCTTCTCTACGCTGAAGTATGGGTAAGTGCAGGTATTATCTGGGTTCACTAACTCGCCATCTATTTCCACTACGTTTTCCCGTGCCTTTATTAGGGCGGGGTCTTTTAACTGTTCTGTGGCAAAATTTTCCCTGTGAACCTCCAGATCAGAAAACTCCACAGACGGTAGGTTTTCGTCTGAGGAGGTGGGCTCCTCTCCAGTTTCTTGAGTCTCCCCTGCCAATACTGACAAGGGAAATTCTGGAGAGTCCTCACCACTCTCAGAGGAGTTCTGGCTATCACATTCCTGGTACATAGGGGCACCAGTGGGGGGCTCAGGATCATCCCACAGTTCCCAGAACTTCGGAAAATCCCTTCCCACAATGGCGTCATGCGGTAACTGAGATACTAAGCCCACTGGATGAGAGAGGGTACCTTTGGGGGTCTCGAAACACACTGTAGTCACTGGATACTCTCGGGTGTCCCCATGCACACAAATAACAGCTACCTTGCTATTCCCAGAGACCTCTGTTTTAACTAACTCAGCCTTTATCAGGGTCACAAGGCTACCTGAATCCAACAATACCACAACATTTCTACCATTAACACACATTTTGCATAAATGTTTCTCAGTTCCTCGAATGGCAGTGCATGCGACTGTCGCACACAGCGACTGACGTCTGCCCGTCAGAAAGTCACACTGCATGGGTTCCTCCACAACGGGGCAATTGGCTGCAATATGTCCCGCTTGCCGGCAGCGGTAGCAAACGATCCTTCTTGCGGCCTCTTGAGCCGCTGATTTCCCAGGCTGTTCTCGCCAAACTTGGGGTAGAGCTCCCACCCTCTCACTCTCTCCACCCTCACCCCTTGGAATCCTCTTATCCGCCCCTGGGGATGGTCTGGTCTTAGGGTGGAAAGTCCGAGAGTCTCTGGAAGAGGCCGTCAGGTTCTCTGTAGCCAAGTATCTCTCTACACGATCCACAAGTTTACCGGCCGTTTCTGGGTCTCCGTGGCTTACCCACTTTTGAATGGCGGTAGGAAGAGCTCTCAAGAAACGATCCATCACAACACGTTCCACAATCTCCGGTGCGGACAAAGTCTCTGGCTGTAGCCACTTCCTGCTCAGGTGAATGAGATCATACATTTGAGACCTGGGGGGTTTTCCAAGCTGGAAAGTCCAGTTATGCACACGCTGAGCCCGGACAGCCAGGGTGACACCCAGCCTTGCCAATATTTCAGCTTTTAGCATCACATAGTCTTTTGCTTGGTCAGGCTCTAGGTCATAGTAAGCCTTCTGCGATTCACCAGTTAACAGAGGAGCCACCAGTCCAGCCCACTGCTCCTCAGGCCACTTTTCTCTTTCAGCAGTCCTTTCAAATGTGGTCAAAAATACCTCTGGATCATCCTCTCCAGTCATTTTTGTCAATAAACGACTCACCCCAAAGGACGCGGTATTAGTGGGACGGCTTTCCTCACTGGTCTGCGGACGTTGCTGCATTACTGCTTCCATTTGTTGTAGTCTCTGCTCTTGCTTCTGTAACAGGTCTATGAAGCGGGCCTCAGATTGCTGCTGGGCTTGTTGATGAGCTTGCTGCTGGGCTGCAAGGCTCCTTTGCAAACCTGCATTTGTCTGCTGTTGATTGGCATTTGCTAGAGCCAGCTGTTTCAGTATCTCCTCCATGCTGGCTTAAAAAAAACTGCCACTGGTTCTCCACCAACTGTGAGGGGGTTAACTCGGTAGCGGGTGTGTGTGACCCCCTGGTTGGGCTCCCCACACAAAAACAGGGCCAGCAGACGGAGGTTGTGGTTTTCAAAATCAAAAGGTGCGGTTTATTTCTCTATGTACAGTGACAAAAACACAGCAAAGCCAAAAAGAAACAAACAAAATAAATCCTGGTCAGTTTGACCTCTGACTAAACATGCAGGTTTCCTAAACTAACAACTGGGATCAGCCTAGTGCTGTCCTAGTCCCTAAGTCCCTGGTTTAGTAAAAGTCCAAACAAATAGCCACACAGGCTTTGCCTCACCGCACAGGGGTTCACTCTCCCTAGACAGTCCACACAGGTCTGGTTCCAGGCATGAGCTAACATCTAATGAAGCTGGGAGTTTTTATAGAGGCCTTAAACGAACTGACAGGCTTCAGCTGGTCTCATCAACTCCCTGCCTCACGACGCCCAGCACTCTCCCTAGAGGTATGAGTCATTCATGAGCCCACTAGCCTCAGCTGGGCTTCATCAACTCCCTAGTTGTATAAGTCGGCATAAAGCCTGAATCTGGGAGAAATATATCTACCCCCCTGGATGCAACCAGGTGACTTTACCTTCCTGCTGTCACAGCATCCATTGACATACACAACGCGGCTCAGCCCCGCTCCTGTTCCTTCCTCAGTGTTGGAAATAATGTTGCATAGTGGAGCAGTCAGGAGAGTAGAGTGAAAGGGTATGAGGAGTGAGAGATGTTTTGGGAAGAGGGATGATAGGTTGTGGAAGGAGTGTTTCAAGCCAAAACGGTGTGCAATCGGCGCCGTTCGGAAAATCTCGGAAATACTCAGTTCCCGAGCCTTTCTGAGTTCAGCCGAGGTGTCCTCGCCCCTTTCCGAGTGTTTACGAGGCTCTCTGGTGCCCCTCCTGCCTCTGGCTGCATGCGGTATTGCATGCCATTGAAGTCAATGCGGAATTTTTTTTTTTCGTTTCCATTGACTTCAATGGGGAAACTCGCTTTTGATATGCGAGTACTTTGGATTACGAGCATTCTCCTGGAACGGATTATGCTCGTAATCCAAGGTTCCACTGCATTTTAAACTTCACAAAAGCCAAAGTGACAATCTGACTTTAATACTGTATATAGTACTAGATCAGTAAACTTCTATGTGTGATTCTCATAGTAGCTTTGAGTCCAATAAGCTTTTGAAGAAACTATTTCTGCTGCTTGGGCTCCTATCTTGTTCTGTCATTACCTTGCTTAGATATGTACTGTGGATTATTTTGTAAAGGAAACAGAACTGGAAAAAATAAATACCACGGAATACCAAGACATTTGTAAATTGTTTATAAAAAATATAAAAATTACTTTCATTCCCGAAATTATTATTAACCCATTAAAACTCACAGCATACTAAAGATGTTATATTTGTTATCGAGACTTCTTTCCAGGGTTTCTTTTGCCGACATGAAGTTTCTTCAGCTCCAGCCAGGACTGCCACAGTAATAGGCCAGGGATGAGCACCCATAAACCATTGAAGAACACCAAGTAGACCCACAGATAGAGCCAGTTGGAGGTGTTAAGGTAGGGGCTGCCAGTTAGCCACTCTGGGCAAAATGTCATCCATCCTCCATACAATTCACATACACACAGTGTGATTTGTAGAAAGTGCCTGAAACACCAAAAGGAAGCTAAGAAATTATAGGACATATTAATGCCATGCATTATTCATAAAAACAGTGTCTCCCCAATTTTGTGAAAGATATGGTTAACCACTTAAGGACCAGGCCCTTTTCTGACACCTGTTGCTTACAAGTTAAAATCAGTATTTTGTGCTAGAAAATTACTAAGAACCCCCAAACAATAAATATATATATATATATATATATATTGTTTGGGGGTTCTTACATATTAGCAGAGACCCTAGAGAACAAAATGGCGGTCGTTGCAATATTTTATGTCACACTGTATTTGTGCAGCGGTCTTTCCAACGCATTTTTTGGAGAAAAAATACATTTCATGAATTGTTTATTTCTTTTTTAAACAGTAAAGTTAGCAAATTTTTTTTGGTATAATGTGAAAGATGATGTTACGCCAAGTAAATAGATACCCAACATGTCATACTTTCAAATTGTGCACACTCGTGGAATAGCGTCAAACTACGGTACTTAAAAATCTCCATAGGCGACACTTTAAAAAAATGTTATGCATCACAAACAACAACAAATCACATATAAGTTATCACAAGGTAAACTTTTCAATAATTCAATATGTATACTCACTGAAAACTCATCATATCTTTTCATTAAAGACCAACAAGTAGATTGCCTTATTCCCGAAGTTCAGCTATTGATTGCTGTGAGATAATTAGTGCAGATGTAGCTCGCACTAAAAGGGTTAACTGCAGTTCATTCTGCACTCCTGTGACCCGGTTTTAAGCAGACCGTTGGCTGAAGCCCTCTGTCTGTTGACGTCACAGAGCTGGTACAGGCTTGGGCAAGATCGCGACAATGGAGTGGGTATCCGCCCACATGCATGAACCGTCACCTGGCTCAGCCTCTCAGCTCTGTGTGGGGACGTGGGGCCGGTGATCAGTGTGTAAAAAGCTGTAAAAAAACAGCTCATACTCACTGATCACCGGCCGGCTGCAGAGATCCACTCTCCTCTCCTCACCGACAACTTCCATGTGAGCAGAGGAGAGCCGATCACCTAGCAACCGGCTCTCTATTTACATCACATGACGGCTGTGATTGGACAGGAGGGCCAATAACAGAGCCCTCCTGCCAATCGGAGATGTGCCGTGTCCGGGTGACACGAGCGCATCGGGATCACGCTGCTGCGCGGGCTTGCGTGATCCCCCTCCTTCTGAGGGACGTTCCTGAACGTCCACTCAGGAGGAAGCACCCACCCTGCCGTATATGTGCAGTGGCCGGGTGGGAAGTGATTAAATAACAAAAAAAAAACATACTTCTCTTTAACTACTTGAGACCCGCGATATAGACGAAAGTTTTCTGCAGCGCGGCTCTCAAGTGCCGGGTGGACGTCCCTGGACGTCCTGCTGTGTTTACATCCCCCTGCACGCTGCCGAGGGCACGCGGCAGGGAACAGCTGTGCCCGCCGTGTCACGTGATGCCGATGTGTGTGCCTGGCGGCCGCGATGTCCGCCAGATACACGCGATCGGCTGTTACAGAGGCAGGACGTGGATCTCTGTGTGTAAACACAGAGATCTACGTCCTGTCAGGGAGAAGAGACCGATGCTGTGTCCCTTGTACATAGGGACACAGATCGGTCACCTCCCCCGGTCAGTCCCCTCCTCCCACACAGTAAGAATCACTAATAGGGAACATATTTAACCCCTTGATCGCCCCCTAGTGTTAACCTCTTCCCTGCCAGTCACATTTATACAATAATCAATGCATATTTATAGCACTGTTCGCTGTATAAATGTGAATGGTCCCAAAATAGTGTCAAAAGTGTCCGATATGTCCGCCGCAATATCGCAGTCCTGACAAAAATCGCAGATCGCTGCCATTACTAGTAAAAAAAAAAAAATATAATAAAAATATCATAATTCTATCCCCTATTTTGTAGGCGCTATAACTTTTGCGCAAACCAATCACTATACGCTTATTGCAATTTTTTTACCAAAAATATATAGAAGAATACGTATCGGCCTAAACTGAGAAAAAAAAGTTTTTTTTTTTAAAAAAAAAGGGATATTATTATAACAAAAAGAAAAAAAATATTGTGTTTTTTTTTTATAGCGCAAAAAATTTAAACCGCAGAGGTGATCAAATACCCCCCAAAGAAAGCTCTATTTGTGGGAAAAAAATGATAAAAATATAATTTGGGTACAGCGTTGTATGACCGCGCAATTGTCATTCAAAGTGCGTCAGCGCTGAAAGCTGAAAATTGGTCTGGGTACGAAGGGGGTTTAAGTGCCCAGTAAGCAAGTGGTTAAAAGGTTCTCTTTAAAAAAATAAAAATAATAAACGTCATATTTATCTGCTCTGTAATGGTTTTTCACAGAGCAGCCCTAAACCTCTTCTTAGGTCCCTGTCTGGCACTCCTGGCTCCTCCCCCTTGACCAGTGCCCCCAATAGCAAAGCGCTTTCTATGGGGGCACTGGTGGTGCATGCTTGCTCCTGAACTCCGTTCTCTCCTCATTGGCTGCGATTGGCTCCCACCGCTAGGCTCTAGCCTAGCTCTAAGGAAGGGGGTGTGCCCCCGAAACATGTCAGCTTTACCCTGTGATATGGTCCTGCACATGTCGATACACTGTGTGATTTTTATGGCTCGATTGAGAGTTGTGTTTTGTGAGTACCGACTTTTTATGGATTTTATTATTTATTAAATTGTCATTGGTAATGCACTAGGTGTGTGCGCCTTCCATTCTGTCTTTTTTGTAATAACAAGCATTTAACCCTCGCAATGGACCCCCACTTGGTACATTTTCCCTATTTCCCAGAGTTTAGCTTTACCGTGAACATCATATTACTACTCTTGCCATAAGAAACTAACCTTTACAGGCAAGACTAGGCACCATCAGGTCCTGCCCCAAGAATTTCTCTTTCCAAAATAATAAATCATTTTGATTCATTCTCAATGTTGTGGACACTGTGTGCTCTCATATAATTCTAAAGCCTCGCACACACGATCGGATTTTCCGACGGGAATTGTGTGATGGCAGGATGTTGTCAGATAATCTGACCGTTTGTACGCTCCATCGCACAATTGTTGTCAGATTTTCCGACAACAAATGTGGGATAGCATGCTCTAAAATTTTCCCCAAAAAATCCAAAGTACAAACACGCATGCTCAGAAGCAATGCTAACCATAACACAACATTAGCAGAAGTTGACCAAAGGGTGGCACTAAAGAGCTGAACAACCAGGTCGTTTCGTGTTTGTTGGCTAACAATTATTTGCCGTTTGTATGCAATACAAGTTCACGGCCAACGCCCTTCAGACAAAAGACCTACGCTTTGTCCGCGGAAAATCCGATCGGCTTTAGAGTATTAAGAACAAACCAGCACCATTGTGTGCGCAGACAGGAAGCCATCAATATAACACATAAACACCCCCCCCCCCTCTTTTTATACTTGTGGTGCAGACATTTGTTTATAGGGTGTGTTTAGTGATTTTATATAAAATTCTGGTGAGTGGAGAGCAGAGATTGAAAGCTAGAACAGAGAAAGCCGGTTGGTTGTTTTCAAATTCAGATTTTTCCTAATTTGTGAACGCCACACATATAATTCTGGTGAGCTGGCACCTGCGCAGGGTATTGGGAAGGTTGGACGCTGGGTGGCAGAAGGCACAATTGGTTGTGGTAAAATCCTGACCCTTTCCTACATGTGAACACCGCACTCCATCGTATAGTTCAGGTGAGTGAGGATCTGCGGGGAAAAGATCTACAGTAGAGGGGGTTGGAACCTGAATGGGATAAGGCACAGTTGGTTGTTCTAAAACTCTGAGGTTTGTATATCACACGTGTCTGGATTTTGGGGACTCCCATAGTGCTATGCACTGTAGTTTTGAACAATTTTAATGCGCGGAACTTCGAGGTATTCAATTGGCTGGCAAATTAATACTTTCCTTAAAAAAAAACACACAACTGGATCACCACTGCCCACTAATTCATCCTCATGAACCTTCTGAAATTAAAGTGGTTGTAAACCTTCAGGTTTTTTATATTAAAAAAAAAAAAAAGCCTATATGTACCTGCTCTGTGCAAGGGTTTTGCACAGAGCAGCCTCAATCCTCCTCTTCTGGGGTCCCATGTCCTCTTCATCGGGTGGCCCCGCGGAAAGCCAATGGCTCCTGCTGCTATCAATCTGTCCAATGAGGAGAGAGATAGTGGCTGGAGCCGCTGCGGTCGTGCACATTGCTGGATTGGATCGGACTCAGGTAAGAAAAAGGGGAGGGCTGGGGGGCTGCAGCACAGAAGGTTTTTCACCTTAATGCATTAAGGTGAAAAACCTTAAGGCTTTACAACCCAATCACCAGCCAGCAAATGTAAATTCTGCTCAGTGCACTGGGGCAGTGGCTTAAAAACGTTCTTACTGGACTTTCTTCAACACTTTGGGGGTTATTTACGAATGGCAAATCCAGTTTGCACTACAAGTGCAAACTACAAGTGCAACGTGCACTTGAAATTGCACTTGGAAGTTCAGTCGCTATAGATCTGAGGGGGACATGCAAGGAAAATAAAAAACAGCATTTTAGCTTGCACATGAGGGGAAGCTCTGCTGATTTTATTTTCCAATCATTTCAGATCTACCCCTCAGATTTACAGCGACTGCACTTTCAAGTGCACTTTGCATCTCGTAAATAACCCCCTTCATGTCATGTTGCAATTATGGCTTATCTTTTGGTTTTTCCACCTGCCCTGATCTCTGCTTGTTTCACCATTCAGACAAAGCAATGTTTTGCTCAAACCTGTTTAAGGCTGGCCATACATTATACAATTTTCTTGGTCGATTTTGCATTAGGTTTACCTTTATCTATGTACCGTAGTGCAAGGGCCTGCCTGACTGCATACAAATTTAAAGTGTTTAGGTTTGACCTCATATTATATGGTTTTGGTAAATCCAAAGGAAAATTGTACAAGAAAATTGTATAATGTATGTCCAGCTTTAAGCCCCGTACACACGGTCAGACTTTTTGCCAACAAACTTCAAAATGAGCAAGTTGTTCAAAAAATCCTACCGTGTGTACGCTCCATCGGACAAACTTTTCCAGTTTTCATCGGACAAATGTTCACACTGCAAACGGACAAACTTTTCGGCAACAAAAGTCTGATGGTGCAAAGTCCTATCGTGTGTACAGAAATCCATCGTACTTTTGTCCGAGGTACAAATACACATGCCCAGAACCAATGTTAAAATCAACCAACAATAGCAGAAGTTGACCAAAGGGTGGTCGGTAAAGAGCAGAAAAGAGCAGAAAAACCACGTGATGTTGGGAAAGTTTTCAGAATGTTTGCAGAAAAGTCCTGCCGTGTGTATGCTATGGGTGTGCCCGGCCAACTCCCTTCGGACAAAAAAAGACGGAAAAATTTGTTTGAAGTCCGACCGTGTGTACGAGGCTTTAGACCAGGGGTCTCAAACTGGTGGCCCTCCAGCTGTTGCAGAACTACAATTCCCATGAGGCATTGCAAGGCTAAACAGTTACAAGCATGACTCCCATAGGCAGAGGCATGATGGGACTTGTAGTTCCGCAACAGCTGGAGGGCCGCAGGTTTGAGACCCCTGCTTTAGACTATTGCATATTAAGCACCAAGAAAGACTCCAAGTTCTGTGCCTGGGAAGAGAACTACAAACTTTTGGCGTACTAATCAGCACTCACCTGTAATACTTATCCTTCACAATGGCATAAATTAATGCTACAGCCAACAAACCGTCCACAACTACAGTGAGGATTTCCAGAGATACAATGGTGGGGTCTGAGTGCAGCCAACGCTCATCTGCATTCCCATACTCCTTCCCTGGAAAATAAGAAGAGAACCTCATCTGCTGGAAGAAATATAAAGTGCAACCAAGAATAGTTAAATTGAAAAGACTGCCATTGCTTAGCTAGCAATTAAACTTGAAGTTATCTGGCTGCCATAATGATTTAGCCCTGGTTCACACTGCTGCGTTTTGACATGTCAAATCGCATGTCAAATCTGCGGCATTTGCCAGCAATGACACCGTCCTAATCGGTGCAGTGCAGCACCAATTTTAAAAAGTCGTTTCTGTACTACTTTTTTGCGATTTCGGGATGCGATTTCCATTTAACCTGCACAGATGTCTCTGTAATCGCGGCCGAAATCGGGACTGCCAGTGGGAGTGAAATCGTGCGAGTTCGGCTGAACTTGCACGGTTTCATTCCCGCAGCCCAGTGTGAACCTGGGCTCAGAGTATTTAACAACTTCAGAGTCACTGACCTGGAACAAGTACAGACCATTAGGCCCCTTTCACACTGAGGCGTTTTTACGGCGTTTTCGCTGTAAAAATGCTGAAATAATCCTGCCCCAGCATTCTCAATGTGAAAGCCCTGAGGCTTTCACACTGAAGCGTTGTGCTGGCTGTGCGTTGGAAAAAATCCTGCAAACAGCTTTTTTGGAGCATCTTTGGGGTGCATAAAATAGCGCTGTAAAAACGCCTATCCCCATTGAAATTAATGAGAACCGCGGTAAAAACGCATAGGCGTTAGCGCTATTTTTTCCGCTATCGCAGTAAAATCGCAATGCCTCAGTGTGAAATGGGCCTTAAAATCAGAGCTCCTAATCTGGAGCATCTGACCTTCTTCCAGGTTAGACACTCCAAAAGCACTGAGGCTAGGAGATCAGCATGACAGCAACAAATAGGGTTTTTAGGCCGGGTTCACACCTATGCAAGTTGCAGTTTGCATATTTCAGGTGCATTTTGCGTTTTTCAATATACGCTTTTGATCCATTGAAGTCTATGGAACCTAAAACCAGAACTACATCCATAGGAAACCATGTTAAATGGACTGTAGTGTGTTTCTGCAAAACTGGAAACGCACTAAAAAATGCATAGGTGTGACCAGGCCTTAGAAGGGAGCTCTGAAATAAAAAAAGTACAGATTTCCGCTAAACTTCTCCTATTGTAGTGATTGCCCTAATTTAATCCAATTTTAGATTTTATTCAAAGGGTTTGTAATCCTCGTTTTTAAATAACAAACATGTCATACTTACCTCCACTGTGCAGTTTGTTTTGCACAGTTTGGCCCCGATCCTGGTCTTCTGGGGTCCCCCGGCGGCTCTCACGGCTCCTCCCCACATTGGTAAACCCCCTGGGAGAAGCGCTTTCCTAGGGGGTTACCTTGCGGGCGTGCTCCCGAGTCCAGCATTTACGTCTATTGACACAGAATGCCGGACTCGGCTCCGCCCCCCACGTTGGATTTGATTGAGAGCAGCAGGAACCAATGGCTGCGCTGCTATCAATTTATCCAATCAAGAGCCGAGAACCCCCGGGCAGAGAGGAAGAGCGCGTCTCCGCCGAGGTATCGAAGGGCTCAGGTGAGTAAAACGAGGGTCACTGTCAGAAGTTTTTTCACCTTAATGCACATGTGTCAAACACAAGGCCCGTAGGCCGAATCTGGCCCCCCAGGCCATTTCATGTGGCCCTCGCACCTTTCCTCCAGCTGCGGAAACCCCCTCATTGTTGTCCTCATCTTGTTTTAGCAGTCAGCGGCAGAGATGAGGACAGAACTCCTACACCAGATACTGCAAATTTCCATGCAGCTACAGAGAGGCTTGTATTTGCCCTCCCTCCTCCCCAACTTAGCAGTCAGTAGCAGAGAGGAGGACAGAACTCCTCCTACAGAACCTGCGCCTCTCTGTGCAGCTGCAGCACCCCCTCCTCTCCACCTTCCCTGGTCTCAGCATTTAGCAGACTCCAGCCCTCTTCTGGTCCTCCTCCAGACTCTGAACCTTCTGCTTCCCAGCTCTGCCCCTAGCTTCTTCCCTGCAGCAGTACAAGGTAAGGTGGTGCACTGTGATGTAAGAGAGGATGAGGGGCTCTTGATTTCTGATAGCAGGTGGGCTCTTGACATCTGACGTAAGGGGAGTGTAGTGCTCTGGACATCTAGTTTTACAGATTCAACCGGCTCTTTGAGGGCAACCATAATGCTGATGTGGCCCACAATGAAATTGAGTTTGACTCCCCTGCCTTAATGCATAGGATGCATTAAGGTAAAAATACACAAGGGTTTACAACCCCTTTAATGAGAAAAAGGTGATAGAACAAGATGGGTGCAGAAAAGGCAACGTTTTATCAAATATTTCGATCTATATAACATAATTATTAACCCCTTCACGCCTATGGATAAAACAAATGTTCATGCCTAAGCACAATTTTGTAACTTTGACATATGTTCGCAAAACCGTATATATCATCACAAGTACTTTGTGCATCCAGGTGGATTATACCTTGGGTTTTTTTCAGGACAAATTGGGCTTTCATTTAGTGGTAAATGGTAATGGATAGCTCTTGATTTTTTATTTTTTATTTTAAAAGAAAATTGGCCCAAAATAGTACAAAAAAAAATAAAAAATGTTTTCTAATTCAGCTGTACATTTCTTGTTACTACCACAACCTACAACCAAAGAACAACTTGAATTAAATTCTCCTGCTTCCAACGATCGCAGCGATACCACATATGTGTATGTTCTTTGTTGTAGAAACTATAGTGCCCATTGTGCTTATCCCACTTAAAACACACTGACATTGATCCAATTTTTTTTTTTTAATCCTGCCCAAAATATACTGACCATGACCTTTGAACCCTACTTGACCCAAACACTAACCCTGGCACTGACCTAGATCTAGGTATTTTTTTATTTTCCTTTAGTTATTTCTTTTATTTTATACACAGTTGTTTGTTCATCTCTCTCTACAATGTATCTTTCCTTTCCATTCACAGAGAGAGAAGCATGGGTGTGGGCTTCACAGTGACTAATCACTGTGATAGCCAATCAGAGGCTATCACAACGATCAGGTGACCTGGAATCGGGAGTTCCAGATCCCGATCATTAGTATGGGACCCCGAGGGCTCCCAGTGAGACCCCAGTCTTTGTGCGGGGCGCTCACAGCACAAACACAGATACGCATAGATGCAGCCCCACAGAAAGCCCAGTCCAGAGAGGCCGCATATATGCATATTGTCAGCGCAAAGGGGTTAAAATGTGCAAATTTGGGGTAAATGTACAGTATGTAAAGCAATGTGTGCATTGTGGTAGTAAAAAAAATACCTGTAATAAATAAGTACATAAGAACCAAACTTACACAATGCCGCCAACGCTCCCTCCGATGTGGCCACCGTTCCCACTAGAGACATGTAAACAAAAGGTCCCTCCTACAAACAACACACATCAAACTCATTAGGCTCTATATTAGAAATAAGTGATGCAATTTACAAGAATATTTCCCTTTGTTAACCCCTGGCAGGAAGAGGCGCTTTAAATGGGCCAATGACCCCTGGGGCTGATAAGAGGGGCTCCTGATCATGATTGGCTGCACAGTGCTAACATCATTGTGACTCCGTCCTACCAGCTCCCGATCTTTGGTAGTTGAATGCGAACTGTCCATGACAGTGTGGTCACAGTTCTTGGGGCGCCAATGGAATGCGCCCCAGAACAAGACAGCCAAGCATATATGTGGTGGCTAAGGGTCAAAGTGGATTCTTCACCAACCAAATCAACTAAGGCTGTGCACTACCCTATTGGGCAGCCAGATTCCGATGACTGAGGAAGACCAAGAAGGCGGCATGGGCCCCAGGCTGCTGTATCTGATCATCGGAGCACAGCAGAACAATGCTGGATCCTCTGGGCAGGGGAATATCTGAATCCAGGACAACCCTGGAGCAACTGAAGTTCCTCTTTAACCACTTAGGCTCTGGAAGGTTTACCCCCCTTCATGACCAGGCCATCGATACGGCACTGCATTACTTTAACTGACAATTGTGCGGTCGTGCGACGCTGTACCCAAATAAAATATATGTCTTTTTTTCCCACAAATAGAGCTTTCTTTCAGTGGTATTTGATCACCGCTGCGGTTTTTGTTTTTTTGCACTATAAACAAAAAAAGACCGACAATTTTGAAAAACAAAATAATATTTTTTACTACATTCCCAATAAAAAAAAAGTTAAAAATCTTTTCAGGCGCTGCCCATTTATTCCAGTGGCCAGGGGCGTTTTGGGAGCGATAAATACAGCGCTCCCAACCCTCCCCAAAGATGCTGCTTGTAGGACTTTTCTAAACATCCCACAAGCGCACCACCCCAGTGTGAAAAGGGTCTTATATGTATTACAAGCCCGTTCACTCATATGACAAGGTGTAGGCAAACATTATGCTGATGGGAAAAAAAAAAAAGTAGAGGGTTAACCCCTTAATACCAGCAGCACAGTCGTGGAGCCTAATGCCAAGCTGCCTATATATATATTAGGGCTGTGGAAATTAACTATTAATTCCTCGATTAATCAATTAATTGTTTTAATCGATCAAAATTCTTCGGGCTTGTTGTGTCCATCTGAAGGGCTCCTTTACTGTGTCTTCATATCTGCATGCCGGCGGGACCTTACTATCTGCCACACGCAAGGGCTGTTACACTTCCCTCTATCATCCTGGGATTCTACAGCCATCCACTGGGAGTTGTGATAGTTCCCTTCACGGGACATCTACATGCTGACCGACTGATGTTAGCCCCTCCTCATCTGGATTCAGCAGTGGTATCGTTGTACACATTTTTATACCAGTATCATACTTAGCTACATGTTTTTATGACTGCTTTTGCTACTGTTTGGTATTACTCGCGCCATTTTTACAGTTTAAGTAGCTACATTGATTTTATCTCCAGTGCAATATTTATTTTGTTACCTACTTGAAGACTATAAAAGTTTTAATGCTATTCCCATCGAGCGCTGCCTTTTTGTGTTTTTTTGTATCCTGCTATCCATTTTTCCAGTGGTTGGTAGCTGCACTGGGAATCGGCCTGCAAGGAGATCAGCTAAAAGTAGTTGGATATCTATGTGCGTTATAATTAATCGAAATTAGTCGATTAATCGATTTAAAAAAAACGATTAATCGAACACGAAAATTTTAATCAGTAACAGCCCTAATTATATATATATATATATATATATATATATATATATATATATATATATATAAAGCACCCTTCCCAAATGGTTGGGACGCTATGTTTAAATTTAGGGGATATTCTGAGCCAATAGTTGGGCTCAGACTTGTTGATTGTTTTAAATTCTAGCTTCTGCTCTGGTTGCGATACTGCCTGGAAGTTATATTCCCTGTTTGCCTGTAGGTGGCACTGCCACCACCGGCCCATGTTGGAATACAGGTGTATCACAGCATATTGGGTGTCCCTTCTTGGCAGCCATGCAGTGGGCATGGTTAACCCGCTGTGCATGCTGGGGAGGGGTACATAAGGGGCAGACGCCATTAATTGGGGTCTTCCGCGTGCGCCTCATGGCACGGGGTGCATGTGTGTGTTCTAGCCCCGGGTACCTTCAGCCCGAGGCTACATCGCTGCTCGCTAGGCCCAGCTCTGCTGGTTTGGGCCTACACATCTGAGGGTATCCCAAGCTGTCCATCCAAGCGAAGGAAGCTCTTGAGGAGGGGAGCCAGGGGAGGACCTGCCCCAGAGGAGACTGCCAGTACGCCGATGTCTCGGGAGAGGCCTGGCAACTCATTGAAGGAGGGATACACTAAAGCTCTACTATCGCTTGGCTGGAGGTTCAGGACTTTTAAAAATCCTGTGGCAGAGGATTCCTGAACGCATCTAGAAGTTCAAGTTCACCAGGTCTGTGGCAGAGACCTTCGTTCACCTATAGCAGTTTGTGGCAGAAACTGTCTAACTCCTGATCAGTGCATCATCCTGGCTGCTAGGACCGTGAGAGGGGACTATCCGGGTGAGCAATACCCACTCAGGCTTGAGTGGCAAATAGACTAACTTTACTGCATCTCTTGTACCGTGTGCCTGAACCTTCCCCTACTTCTCTTGTTTCACACTTTCTCTCAAGTTCTACAGCAAAGGAAAATAAAGCCTGATGCCGCGTACACACGATCATTATTCACGGCGGTTAAAAAACCGCCGTAAATAATGTCATTAAAAACGAGGGAACGGCTTGTTCCCCACACACGATCGTTTTTCACGTCGTTTTTTCTCTTGTCGAGAAAAACGACCGTCTGTGGGCTCCGCGGCATGGGAAACACTGCCGCGGAAAGCATGTCGAAAAAAACGACGAGAAAAATTAGAACATGTTCTAATTTTTCTGGTCGTTTTTAATGCCGTTTTTCTCGTCGAAAAAAACGACAGAAAGCCCACAGACTATCGTTTTTCTCGTCGATTGGGAAAAATTTATTTTTTTTCGACGAGAAAAACGGCCGTGTGTACGCAGCATTACTGTTGAGGTTTTACATCGGTGTGGACATTGACTTTTCTAACTCTTTTACCCTGACAACGGAAGCCATGGAGGTAGTTTGCATGACCCAAAAATTAATCAGCAGCTCCTTCGGGGGTTAGTGCTACACATTATATATACACACACACACATATATACAGCTGGTGTCCCTTGTTTGCGCTGGGAGTGCTGAGCTGTCACTGACCATTCCAGTCAGCATGTTCAATTGGGAGCTAGTGGGGCAGGCTCCTCCCATAGATGTGATCACATGACTGAGAAGCCCATGTAACATCCCCAGCATTATCAACTTTTAAATAGCGGTAGCAGTGATGTCACCACTCCTCCTCTCCACCTTCAAATATTTATGTTATTATTATTTATTTTATTATAAATCTAACCACTTCACGCCGGCCGTACGCATATATATGCGGCCCCTTGGCGGATGGGTCTTAATACATACTTGCGATCGGAAGCTTTGCGATCATGTGACTGCTGTGACAGCCAATCACAGTGATCACATGACCCGAATGCCCGCCTCCCAGCTTTAAAAACTCTGAGGCCGGGTTCACGCTGCCGCCGCACGCGGCTCACAGCAGGGGTCCGGTGCGTGCTGGTTCACCGGTTCAGGTCCGATTTCAGCCCGAATTTGGGGCTGAAATAGAACCTAAAACTCACCAAAAACGGTACGTGTTTTTCCGGCACACCGCACCGGACCCGCTGCGGAGATATTTGAACCGGCTCTATAGAGAGCCAGTCACATTCTCCTTCTATGCAAATTGAATGCGGGGGGGGGGGGGGGGGGGACCCGCATTCAATTCTCATAAGTGTGAACCCGGCCTAAGTCTTTGAAAAGGTGTGACGGGATTAATGTTCCTGTTCTGACAGAGCAGTTTACTGAAGTCCAGAGGAATGGGAGGGGTCAGGAATCACTGAAGGGGGTGGGGTCAGCCCTTCTCACTGCTGTAAAAGTGATCGGGAGGCTGTAGAGTCAGATCACTTTTACTAAACAGCCAATCGCCAGCTGTAAAACAAAAACATCACACTTATTTTAATGACTTGAAATAATGGACGTTAAAAAGGGCCCAAGTTCAACATTCCATTGAAAAACATTTTGTTATATCTGTTTGATGAGTGCAAAGAAATATCTGTTAATTCTGTCAGAAATTTGAGTTGATAACTTTCCGTGCTGTTATCAGTTACATTTGTTCCCAGCTATCTCTCTGGTATGAAGAATAGGAGGGGGTGGAGTCCTGTAGTCCTTTCCTGATACAGTACAGTGAGTAAGTGTAGTCACCCTAGAACAGGAAGTATGTTACTGGCAGGATCACATGGTGAAAATAAAAGGTCATACACTGTGTGATAAAACTGAAGGATGTCTGACACAACAAAGCCATTGAATCGGACATTGATTGATTGAGCAAGATAAAAATGACATGGTCGAGCAATGAGCAACAATCTGACTGACCCAATCAATTGGCTGCGGCAGAAATGAAAAAAAAAAAAACAATCATACAGGGCCGATCAATGTTTTTTTTTTTGCCCTTGTGAATCTCTTATGACTGGGTGTGGAAAATCACCATTGACTATCGCTGTGCGATCATTTTTATTCTGCTACAACCGATAGACTTGGGTCAATCGAAACCGTCACCCTCTGTTGCTTAACCATTTTTGGGGTCTCTAGCACTCTATTGCACAGACACTTCCAGTGGGCGGGGTCTGTAGCCCCCCTATGCACAGCCATTCCCTGTTGGGGACTATGTGCATAGATGTGCTAGACACTCCCAGTGGGCGGGGTCTGTAGCCCCCCTATGCACAGCCATTCCCTGTTGGGGACTATAGCACATCTATGCACAGACACTCCCAGTGGGCAGGATCTCTAGTACTCCTATGGACAGCTACTTCCAGTGGGGAGGTCTCTAGCACTCTTATACACAGACGTTCCCTGTGGGCAGGGTCTCTAGCACATCTATGAACAGCCACTCCCAGTGGGCGGGATCTCTAGCACTCCTATGCACAGACACTCCCAGTGGGCGGGGACTCTAGCACCGCCATGTACTGACACTCCCAGTGGGCGGGACTCTAACCCTGCCATGTACTGACTAACAGTCACTCACCAGTGTGAAATGTACGATAGCATCATAGAAGAGCCACACCAGAACCCATCTGTCCGTCGCAGAGCTCCTCCCCCCCAGCCGCTGTGCCAGGACATAGCCCAGAGCCAGCTGTGCCGCACAGGCCGCCAGGGAGTACACGGTCACCGAGCTCAGCAGTGCCGGAGCCGCTCCGTCCGCCATAATTGCCAGTATCGCTATACCACAGTATACTACACTGCAGGCAGCGGCTGGAATACGGAGGAGGCGGGGCGCTGTACGGCGAGGTACACACCCCCAGATATCAGCCAATAAAAAGCGACTGCACTCAGGATCTCCCCATGTATAGCCCGCCCACTATTCATAAACGTGACCTCTGGCCACGCCCACCCGCCAGCTGCTGGTGAGATAGTGAGAGATCCGATTATTGTGCGGGACAGAGTGCAGGAGATCCGACTTCACTGCTTACACATTGTTCGGTGTAGGAAGATTCTTTCTTTTATAACATGTTCGATTAAACCCTTTCACTGCAAAAAGCGGTTTTACTTTTTGTTTAAAAAAGGGATAAAACCCCCAAACATTCTAGATTTAGTGAAAGCAGACACCCCGGAGAATAAAATGGTGGCAGGTCCAATTTTTAAGGTCACACCATATTCACACAAACCTTTGGGAAACACAAAATGTAACTTAAGTAAAAAAATACACTAAAGTTCAGTAAAGTAAATGTAAAATAAAGAAATGACTAAAGTAGGCGCTACCGCTATACACCAACCGCTATACACCTAGTATACACCTAGTATACACCTACCGCTATACACCTAGTATACACCTACCGCTATACACCTACTGCTATACACCTAGTATACACCTAGTATACACCTACCGCTATACACATAGTATACACCTACCGCTATACACCTAGTATACACCTACCGCTATACACCTAGTATACACCTACCGCTATACACCTAGTATACACCTACCGCTATACACCTAGTATACACCTACCGCTATACACCTAGTATACACCTACCACTATACACCTAGTATACACCTAGTATACACCTAGTATACACCTACTGCTATACACCTAGTATACACCTACTACTATACACCTAGTATACACCTAGTATACACCTACCGCTATACACCTAGTATACACCTACCGCTATACACCTACTGCTATACACCTAGTATACACCTAGTATACACCTACCGCTATACACCTAGTATACACCTACCGCTATACACCTACTGCTATACACCTAGTATACACCTAGTATACACCTACCGCTATACACATAGTATACACCTACCGCTATACACCTAGTATACACCTACCGCTATACACCTAGTATACACCTACCGCTATACACCTAGTATACACCTACCGCTATACACCTACTGCTATACACCTAGTATACACCTAGTATACACCTACCGCTATACACCTAGTATACACCTACCGCTATACACCTACTGCTATACACCTAGTATACACCTAGTATACACCTACCGCTATACACATAGTATACACCTACCGCTATACACCTAGTATACACCTACCGCTATACACCTAGTATACACCTACCGCTATACACCTAGTATACACCTACCGCTATACACCTAGTATACACCTACCGCTATACACCTACTGCTATACACCTAGTATACACCTAGTATACACCTACCGCTATACACCTAGTATACACCTACCGCTATACACCTACTGCTATACACCTAGTATACACCTAGTATACACCTACCGCTATACACATAGTATACACCTACCGCTATACACCTAGTATACACCTACCGCTATACACCTAGTATACACCTACCGCTATACACCTAGTATACACCTACCGCTATACACCTAGTATACACCTACCGCTATACACCTAGTATACACCTACCGCTATACACCTACTGCTATACACCTAGTATACACCTAGTATACACCTACCGCTATACACCTAGTATACACCTACCGCTATACACCTAGTATACACCTACTGCTATACACCTAGTATACACCTAGTATACACCTACCGCTATACACCTAGTATACACCTACCGCTATACACCTAGTATACACCTAGTATACACCTACTGCTATACACCTAGTATACACCTAGTATACACCTACTGCTATACACCTAGTATACACCTAGTATACACCTACCGCTATACACCTAGTATACACCTACCGCTATACACCTACTGCTATACACCTAGTATACACCTAGTATACACCTACCGCTATACACCTAGTATACACCTAGTATACACCTACCGCTATACACCTAGTATACACCTAGTATACACCTACCGCTATACACCTAGTATACACCTACCGCTATACACCTAGTATACACCTAGTATACACCTACCGCTATACACCTAGTATACACCTACCGCTATACACCTAGTATACACCTAGTATACACCTACCGCTATACACCTAGTATACACCTAGTATACACCTACCGCTATACACCTAGTATACACCTACTGCTATACACCTAGTATACACCTACTGCTATACACCTAGTATACACCTAGTATACACCTACCGCTATACACCTAGTATACACCTACCGCTATACACCTACTGCTATACACCTAGTATACACCTAGTATACACCTACCGCTATACACCTAGTATACACCTAGTATACACCTACCGCTATACACCTAGTATACACCTACCGCTATAGACCTAGTATACACCTAGTATACACCTACCGCTATACACCTAGTATACACCTACCGCTATACACCTAGTATACACCTAGTATACACCTACCGCTATACACCTAGTATACACCTAGTATACACCTACTGCTATACACCTAGTATACACCTAGTATACACCTACTGCTATACACCTAGTATACACCTAGTATACACCTACCGCTATACACCTAGTATACACCTACTGCTATACACCTAGTATACACCTAGTATACACCTACCGCTATACACCTAGTATACACCTAGTATACACCTACCGCTATACACCTAGTATACACCTAGTATACACCTACCGCTATACACCTAGTATACACCTACTGCTATACACCTAGTATACACCTACTGCTATACACCTAGTATACACCTACCGCTATACACCTACTGCTATACACCTAGTATACACCTAGTATACACCTACCGCTATACACCTAGTATACACCTACCGCTATACACCTAGTATACACCTACTGCTATACACCTAGTATACACCTAGTATACACCTACCGCTATACACCTAGTATACACCTACCGCTATACACCTAGTATACACCTAGTATACACCTACTGCTATACACCTAGTATACACCTAGTATACACCTACTGCTATACACCTAGTATACACCTAGTATACACCTACCGCTATACACCTAGTATACACCTACCGCTATACACCTACTGCTATACACCTAGTATACACCTAGTATACACCTACCGCTATACACCTAGTATACACCTAGTATACACCTACCGCTATACACCTAGTATACACCTAGTATACACCTACCGCTATACACCTAGTATACACCTACCGCTATACACCTAGTATACACCTACCGCTATACACCTAGTATACACCTACCGCTATACACCTAGTATACACCTAGTATACACCTACCGCTATACACCTAGTATACACCTACCGCTATACACCTAGTATACACCTAGTATACAC
This sequence comes from Rana muscosa, assembly GCA_029206835.1. Taxonomy (NCBI): domain Eukaryota; kingdom Metazoa; phylum Chordata; class Amphibia; order Anura; family Ranidae; genus Rana; species Rana muscosa. The sequence continues at coordinate 996,988,844 of CM055117.1, read as the reverse complement.
CTACCGCTATACACCTAGTATACACCTAGTATACACCTACTGCTATACACCTAGTATACACCTAGTATACACCTACTGCTATACACCTAGTATACACCTAGTATACACCTACCGCTATACACCTAGTATACACCTACTGCTATACACCTAGTATACACCTACCGCTATACACCTAGTATACACCTAGTATACACCTACCGCTATACACCTAGTATACACCTAGTATACACCTACCGCTATACACCTAGTATACACCTACTGCTATACACCTAGTATACACCTACTGCTATACACCTAGTATACACCTACCGCTATACACCTACTGCTATACACCTAGTATACACCTAGTATACACCTACCGCTATACACCTAGTATACACCTACCGCTATACACCTAGTATACACCTACTGCTATACACCTAGTATACACCTAGTATACACCTACCGCTATACACCTAGTATACACCTACCGCTATACACCTAGTATACACCTAGTATACACCTACTGCTATACACCTAGTATACACCTAGTATACACCTACTGCTATACACCTAGTATACACCTAGTATACACCTACCGCTATACACCTAGTATACACCTACCGCTATACACCTACTGCTATACACCTAGTATACACCTAGTATACACCTACCGCTATACACCTAGTATACACCTAGTATACACCTACCGCTATACACCTAGTATACACCTAGTATACACCTACCGCTATACACCTAGTATACACCTACCGCTATACACCTAGTATACACCTACCGCTATACACCTAGTATACACCTACCGCTATACACCTAGTATACACCTAGTATACACCTACCGCTATACACCTAGTATACACCTAGTATACACCTACCGCTATACACCTAGTATACACCTACTGCTATACACCTAGTATACACCTACTGCTATACACCTAGTATACACCTAGTATACACCTACCGCTATACACCTAGTATACACCTACCGCTATACACCTAGTATACACCTAGTATACACCTACCGCTATACACCTACTGCTATACACCTAGTATACACCTAGTATACACCTACCGCTATACACCTAGTATACACCTACCGCTATACACCTAGTATACACCTAGTATACACCTACCGCTATACACCTAGTATACACCTACCACTATAGACCTAGTATACACCTAGTATACACCTACCGCTATACACCTAGTATACACCTACCACTATACACCTACCGCTATACACCTAGTATACACCTAGTATACACCTACCGCTATACACCTAGTATACACCTACCGCTATACACCTAGTATACACCTAGTATACACCTACCGCTATACACCTAGTATACACCTAGTATACACCTACCGCTATACACCTAGTATACACCTACTGCTATACACCTAGTATACACCTAGTATACACCTACCACTATACACCTACCGCTATACACCTAGTATACACCTACCGCTATACACCTACCGCTATACACCTAGTATACACCTACCGCTATACACCTAGTATACACCTAGTATACACCTACCACTATACACCTAGTATACACCTAGTATACACCTACCACTATACACCTACCGCTATACACCTAGTATACACCTAGTATACACCTACCACTATACACCTACCGCTATACACCTAGTATACACCTACCACTATAGACCTAGTATACACCTAGTATACACCTACCGCTATACACCTAGTATACACCTACCGCTATACACCTAGTATACACCTAGTATACACCTACCGCTATACACCTAGTATACACCTACTACTATACACCTACCGCGATACACCTAGTATACACCTAGTATACACCTACCGCGATACACCTACCGCTATACACCTAGTATACACCTACCACTATACACCTACCGCTATACACCTAGTATACACCTACCACTATACACCTAGTATACACCTAGTATACACCTACCACTATACACCTAGTATACACCTAGTATACACCTACCGCTATACACCTAGTATACACCTACCGCTATACACCTAGTATACACCTACCGCTATACACCTAGTATACACCTAGTATACACCTACCACTATACACCTACCGCTATACACCTAGTATACACCTAGTATACACCTACCACTATACACCTACCGCTATACACCTAGTATACACCTAGTATACACCTACCACTATACACCTACCGCTATACACCTAGCATACACCTACCACTATAGACCTAGTATACACCTAGTATACACCTACCGCTATACACCTAGTATACACCTACCGCTATACACCTAGTATACACCTAGTATACACCTACCGCTATACACCTAGTATACACCTAGTATACACCTACTGCTATACACCTAGTATACACCTAGTATACACCTACCGCTATACACCTAGTATACACCTACCGCTATACACCTAGTATACACCTACCGCTATACACCTAGTATACACCTAGTATACACCTACCGCTATACACCTAGTATACACCTACCGCTATACACCTAGTATACACCTACCACTATAGACCTAGTATACACCTAGTATACACCTACTGCTATACACCTAGTATACACCTAGTATACACCTACCGCTATACACCTAGTATACACCTACCGCTATACACCTAGTATACACCTACCGCTATACACCTAGTATACACCTACCGCTATACACCTAGTATACACCTACCGCTATACACCTAGTATACACCTACCACTATAGACCTAGTATACACCTAGTATACACCTACCGCTATACACCTAGTATACACCTACCGCTATACACCTAGTATACACCTACCGCTATACACCTAGTATACACCTAGTATACACCTACCGCTATACACCTAGTATACACCTACCGCTATACACCTAGTATACACCTAGTATACACCTACCGCTATACACCTAGTATACACCTACCACTATACACCTACCGCTATACACCTAGTATACACCTAGTATACACCTACCGCTATACACCTAGTATACACCTACCGCTATACACCTAGTATACACCTAGTATACACCTACCGCTATACACCTAGTATACACCTAGTATACACCTACCGCTATACACCTAGTATACACCTACCGCTATACACCTAGTATACACCTAGTATACACCTACCGCTATACACCTAGTATACACCTAGTATACACCTACCGCTATACACCTAGTATACACCTACCACTATACACCTACCGCTATACACCTAGTATACACCTACCGCTATACACCTAGTATACACCTACCACTATACACCTACCGCTATACACCTAGTATACACCTACCACTATACACCTACCGCGATACACCTAGTATACACCTAGTATACACCTACCGCGATACACCTACCGCTATACACCTAGTATACACCTACCACTATACACCTACCGCTATACACCTAGTATACACCTAGTATACACCTACCGCGATACACCTACCGCTATACACCTAGTATACACCTACCACTATACACCTACCGCTATACACCTAGTATACACCTACCACTATACACCTAGTATACACCTAGTATACACCTACCGCTATACACCTAGTATACACCTACCGCTATACACCTAGTATACACCTACCGCTATACACCTAGTATACACCTACCGCTATACACCTAGTATACACCTACCGCTATACACCTAGTATACACCTAGTATACACCTACCGCTATACACCTAGTATACACCTAGTATACACCTACCGCTATACACCTAGTATACACCTACTGCTATACACCTAGTATACACCTACTGCTATACACCTAGTATACACCTAGTATACACCTACCGCTATACACCTAGTATACACCTACCGCTATACACCTACTGCTATACACCTAGTATACACCTAGTATACACCTACCGCTATACACCTAGTATACACCTAGTATACACCTACCGCTATACACCTAGTATACACCTACCGCTATAGACCTAGTATACACCTAGTATACACCTACCGCTATACACCTAGTATACACCTACCGCTATACACCTAGTATACACCTAGTATACACCTACCGCTATACACCTAGTATACACCTAGTATACACCTACTGCTATACACCTAGTATACACCTAGTATACACCTACTGCTATACACCTAGTATACACCTAGTATACACCTACCGCTATACACCTAGTATACACCTACTGCTATACACCTAGTATACACCTAGTATACACCTACCGCTATACACCTAGTATACACCTAGTATACACCTACCGCTATACACCTAGTATACACCTAGTATACACCTACCGCTATACACCTAGTATACACCTACTGCTATACACCTAGTATACACCTACTGCTATACACCTAGTATACACCTACCGCTATACACCTACTGCTATACACCTAGTATACACCTAGTATACACCTACCGCTATACACCTAGTATACACCTACCGCTATACACCTAGTATACACCTACTGCTATACACCTAGTATACACCTAGTATACACCTACCGCTATACACCTAGTATACACCTACCGCTATACACCTAGTATACACCTAGTATACACCTACTGCTATACACCTAGTATACACCTAGTATACACCTACTGCTATACACCTAGTATACACCTAGTATACACCTACCGCTATACACCTAGTATACACCTACCGCTATACACCTACTGCTATACACCTAGTATACACCTAGTATACACCTACCGCTATACACCTAGTATACACCTAGTATACACCTACCGCTATACACCTAGTATACACCTAGTATACACCTACCGCTATACACCTAGTATACACCTACCGCTATACACCTAGTATACACCTACCGCTATACACCTAGTATACACCTACCGCTATACACCTAGTATACACCTAGTATACACCTACCGCTATACACCTAGTATACACCTACCGCTATACACCTAGTATACACCTAGTATACACCTACCGCTATACACCTAGTATACACCTAGTATACACCTACTGCTATACACCTAGTATACACCTAGTATACACCTACTGCTATACACCTAGTATACACCTAGTATACACCTACCGCTATACACCTAGTATACACCTACTGCTATACACCTAGTATACACCTAGTATACACCTACCGCTATACACCTAGTATACACCTAGTATACACCTACCGCTATACACCTAGTATACACCTAGTATACACCTACCGCTATACACCTAGTATACACCTACTGCTATACACCTAGTATACACCTACTGCTATACACCTAGTATACACCTACCGCTATACACCTACTGCTATACACCTAGTATACACCTAGTATACACCTACCGCTATACACCTAGTATACACCTACCGCTATACACCTAGTATACACCTACTGCTATACACCTAGTATACACCTAGTATACACCTACCGCTATACACCTAGTATACACCTACCGCTATACACCTAGTATACACCTAGTATACACCTACTGCTATACACCTAGTATACACCTAGTATACACCTACTGCTATACACCTAGTATACACCTAGTATACACCTACCGCTATACACCTAGTATACACCTACCGCTATACACCTACTGCTATACACCTAGTATACACCTAGTATACACCTACCGCTATACACCTAGTATACACCTAGTATACACCTACCGCTATACACCTAGTATACACCTAGTATACACCTACCGCTATACACCTAGTATACACCTACCGCTATACACCTAGTATACACCTACCGCTATACACCTAGTATACACCTACCGCTATACACCTAGTATACACCTAGTATACACCTACCGCTATACACCTAGTATACACCTAGTATACACCTACCGCTATACACCTAGTATACACCTACTGCTATACACCTAGTATACACCTACTGCTATACACCTAGTATACACCTAGTATACACCTACCGCTATACACCTAGTATACACCTACCGCTATACACCTAGTATACACCTAGTATACACCTACCGCTATACACCTACTGCTATACACCTAGTATACACCTAGTATACACCTACCGCTATACACCTAGTATACACCTACCGCTATACACCTAGTATACACCTAGTATACACCTACCGCTATACACCTAGTATACACCTACCACTATAGACCTAGTATACACCTAGTATACACCTACCGCTATACACCTAGTATACACCTACCACTATACACCTACCGCTATACACCTAGTATACACCTAGTATACACCTACCGCTATACACCTAGTATACACCTACCGCTATACACCTAGTATACACCTAGTATACACCTACCGCTATACACCTAGTATACACCTAGTATACACCTACCGCTATACACCTAGTATACACCTACTGCTATACACCTAGTATACACCTAGTATACACCTACCACTATACACCTACCGCTATACACCTAGTATACACCTACCGCTATACACCTACCGCTATACACCTAGTATACACCTACCGCTATACACCTAGTATACACCTAGTATACACCTACCACTATACACCTAGTATACACCTAGTATACACCTACCACTATACACCTACCGCTATACACCTAGTATACACCTAGTATACACCTACCACTATACACCTACCGCTATACACCTAGTATACACCTACCACTATAGACCTAGTATACACCTAGTATACACCTACCGCTATACACCTAGTATACACCTACCGCTATACACCTAGTATACACCTAGTATACACCTACCGCTATACACCTAGTATACACCTACTACTATACACCTACCGCGATACACCTAGTATACACCTAGTATACACCTACCGCGATACACCTACCGCTATACACCTAGTATACACCTACCACTATACACCTACCGCTATACACCTAGTATACACCTACCACTATACACCTAGTATACACCTAGTATACACCTACCACTATACACCTAGTATACACCTAGTATACACCTACCGCTATACACCTAGTATACACCTACCGCTATACACCTAGTATACACCTACCGCTATACACCTAGTATACACCTAGTATACACCTACCACTATACACCTACCGCTATACACCTAGTATACACCTAGTATACACCTACCACTATACACCTACCGCTATACACCTAGTATACACCTAGTATACACCTACCACTATACACCTACCGCTATACACCTAGCATACACCTACCACTATAGACCTAGTATACACCTAGTATACACCTACCGCTATACACCTAGTATACACCTACCGCTATACACCTAGTATACACCTAGTATACACCTACCGCTATACACCTAGTATACACCTAGTATACACCTACTGCTATACACCTAGTATACACCTAGTATACACCTACCGCTATACACCTAGTATACACCTACCGCTATACACCTAGTATACACCTACCGCTATACACCTAGTATACACCTAGTATACACCTACCGCTATACACCTAGTATACACCTACCGCTATACACCTAGTATACACCTACCACTATAGACCTAGTATACACCTAGTATACACCTACTGCTATACACCTAGTATACACCTAGTATACACCTACCGCTATACACCTAGTATACACCTACCGCTATACACCTAGTATACACCTACCGCTATACACCTAGTATACACCTACCGCTATACACCTAGTATACACCTACCGCTATACACCTAGTATACACCTACCACTATAGACCTAGTATACACCTAGTATACACCTACCGCTATACACCTAGTATACACCTACCGCTATACACCTAGTATACACCTACCGCTATACACCTAGTATACACCTAGTATACACCTACCGCTATACACCTAGTATACACCTACCGCTATACACCTAGTATACACCTAGTATACACCTACCGCTATACACCTAGTATACACCTACCACTATACACCTACCGCTATACACCTAGTATACACCTAGTATACACCTACCGCTATACACCTAGTATACACCTACCGCTATACACCTAGTATACACCTAGTATACACCTACCGCTATACACCTAGTATACACCTAGTATACACCTACCGCTATACACCTAGTATACACCTACCGCTATACACCTAGTATACACCTAGTATACACCTACCGCTATACACCTAGTATACACCTAGTATACACCTACCGCTATACACCTAGTATACACCTACCACTATACACCTACCGCTATACACCTAGTATACACCTACCGCTATACACCTAGTATACACCTACCACTATACACCTACCGCTATACACCTAGTATACACCTACCACTATACACCTACCGCGATACACCTAGTATACACCTAGTATACACCTACCGCGATACACCTACCGCTATACACCTAGTATACACCTACCACTATACACCTACCGCTATACACCTAGTATACACCTACCACTATACACCTAGTATACACCTAGTATACACCTACCGCTATACACCTAGTATACACCTACCGCTATACACCTAGTATACACCTACCGCTATACACCTAGTATACACCTACCGCTATACACCTAGTATACACCTACCGCTATACACCTAGTATACACCTAGTATACACCTACCGCTATACACCTAGTATACACCTAGTATACACCTACCGCTATACACCTAGTATACACCTACCGCTATACACCTAGTATACACCTACCACTATACACCTACCGCTATACACCTAGTATACACCTAGTATACACCTACCGCTATACACCTAGTATACACCTAGTATACACCTACCGCTATACACCTAGTATACACCTACCACTATACACCTACCGCTATACACCTAGTATACACCTACCGCTATACACCTAGTATACACCTACCGCTATACACCTAGTATACACCTACTGCTATACACCTAGTATACACCTAGTATACACCTACCGCTATACACCTAGTATACACCTACCGCTATACACCTAGTATACACCTAGTATACACCTACTGCTATACACCTAGTATACACCTAGTATACACCTACTGCTATACACCTAGTATACACCTAGTATACACCTACCGCTATACACCTAGTATACACCTACCACTATACACCTACCGCTATACACCTAGTATACACCTACCACTATACACCTACCGCTATACACCTAGTATACACCTACCACTATACACCTACCGCTATACACCTAGTATACACCTACCACTATACACCTAGTATACACCTAGTATACACCTACCGCTATACACCTAGTATACACCTACCGCTATACACCTAGTATACACCTACCGCTATACACCTAGTATACACCTAGTATACACCTACCGCTATACACCTAGTATACACCTACCGCTATACACCTAGTATACACCTACCGCTATACACCTAGTATACACCTAGTATACACCTACCACTATACACCTACCGCTATACACCTAGTATACACCTAGTATACACCTACCGCTATACACCTAGTATACACCTACCGCTATACACCTAGTATACACCTACCACTATACACCTACCGCTATACACCTAGTATACACCTACCACTATACACCTACCGCTATACACCTAGTATACACCTACCACTATACACCTAGTATACACCTAGTATACACCTACCGCTATACACCTAGTATACACCTAGTATGCACCTACCGCTATACACCTAGTATACACCTACCGCTATACACCTAGTATACACCTACCGCTATACACCTAGTATACACCTACCGCTATACACCTAGTATACACCTACCGCTATACACCTAGTATACACCTACCGCTATACACCTAGTATACACCTAGTATACACCTACCGCTATACACCTAGTATACACCTACCACTATACACCTACCGCTATACACCTAGTATACACCTACCACTATACACCTACCGCTATACACCTAGTATACACCTACCACTATACACCTACTGCTATAACCTAGTATACACCTACCACTATACACCTACCGCTATACACCTAGTATACACCTACCACTATACACCTACCGCGATACACCTAGTATACACCTAGTATACACCTACCACTATACACCTACCGCTATACACCTAGTATACACCTAGTATACACCTACCGCTATACACCTAGTATACACCTACCGCTATACACCTAGTATACACCTAGTATACACCTACCGCTATACACCTAGTATACACCTACCGCTATACACCTAGTATACACCTACCGCTATACACCTAGTATACACCTAGTATACACCTACCGCTATACACCTAGTATACACCTAGTATACACCTACCGCTATACACCTAGTATACACCTACCACTATACACCTACCGCTATACACCTAGTATACACCTACCACTATACACCTACCGCTATACACCTAGTATACACCTAGTATACACCTACCACTATACACCTAGTATACACCTACCACTATACACCTACCGCTATACACCTAGTATACACCTAGTATACACCTACCGCTATACACCTAGTATACACCTAGTATACACCTACCACTATACACCTACCGCTATACACCTAGTATACACCTAGTATACACCTACCGCTATACACCTAGTATACACCTACCGCTATACACCTAGTATACACCTACCACTATACACCTACCGCTATACACCTAGTATACACCTAGTATACACCTACCGCTATACACCTAGTATACACCTACCGCTATACACCTAGTATACACCTACCACTATACACCTACCGCTATACACCTAGTATACACCTACCACTATACACCTAGTATACACCTAGTATACACCTACCGCTATACACCTAGTATACACCTAGTATGCACCTACCGCTATACACCTAGTATACACCTACCGCTATACACCTAGTATACACCTACCGCTATACACCTAGTATACACCTACCGCTATACACCTAGTATACACCTACCGCTATACACCTAGTATACACCTACCGCTATACACCTAGTATACACCTAGTATACACCTACCGCTATACACCTAGTATACACCTACCACTATACACCTACCGCTATACACCTAGTATACACCTACCACTATACACCTACCGCTATACACCTAGTATACACCTACCACTATACACCTACTGCTATAACCTAGTATACACCTACCACTATACACCTACCGCTATACACCTAGTATACACCTACCACTATACACCTACCGCGATACACCTAGTATACACCTAGTATACACCTACCACTATACACCTACCGCTATACACCTAGTATACACCTAGTATACACCTACCGCTATACACCTAGTATACACCTACCGCTATACACCTAGTATACACCTAGTATACACCTACCGCTATACACCTAGTATACACCTACCGCTATACACCTAGTATACACCTACCGCTATACACCTAGTATACACCTAGTATACACCTACCGCTATACACCTAGTATACACCTAGTATACACCTACCGCTATACACCTAGTATACACCTACCACTATACACCTACCGCTATACACCTAGTATACACCTACCACTATACACCTACCGCTATACACCTAGTATACACCTAGTATACACCTACCACTATACACCTAGTATACACCTAGTATACACCTACCACTATACACCTAGTATACACCTACCGCTATACACCTAGTATACACCTACCGCTATACACCTAGTATACACCTACCGCTATACACCTACCGCTATACACCTAGTATACACCTAGTATACACCTACCGCTATACACCTAGTATACACCTACCGCTATACACCTAGTATACACCTACCACTATACACCTACTGCTATACACCTAGTATACACCTACCGCTATACACCTACCGCTATACACCTAGTATACACCTACCGCTATACACCTAGTATACACCTACCACTATACACCTACCGCTATACACCTAGTATACACCTACCGCTATACACCTAGTATACACCTACCGCTATACACCTAGTATACACCTAGTATACACCTACCGCTATACACCTAGTATACACCTAGTATACACCTACCGCTATACACCTAGTATACACCTAGTATACACCTACCGCTATACACCTAGTATACACCTAGTATACACCTACCGCTATACACCTAGTATACACCTACCGCTATACACCTAGTATACACCTAGTATACACCTACCGCTATACACCTAGTATACACCTACCACTATAGACCTAGTATACACCTAGTATACACCTACCGCTATACACCTAGTATACACCTACCGCTATACACCTAGTATACACCTACCGCTATACACCTAGTATACACCTACCACTATAGACCTAGTATACACCTAGTATACACCTACCGCTATACACCTAGTATACACCTACCGCTATACACCTAGTATACACCTACCGCTATACACCTAGTATACACCTAGTATACACCTACCGCTATACACCTAGTATACACCTACCACTATACACCTACCGCGATACACCTAGTATACACCTAGTATACACCTACCACTATACACCTAGTATACACCTAGTATACACCTACCACTATACACCTACCGCTATACACCTAGTATACACCTAGTATACACCTACCACTATACACCTACCGCTATACACCTAGTATACACCTACCACTATAGACCTAGTATACACCTAGTATACACCTACCGCTATACACCTAGTATACACCTACCGCTATACACCTAGTATACACCTAGTATACACCTACCGCTATACACCTAGTATACACCTACTGCTATACACCTAGTATACACCTAGTATACACCTACCGCTATACACCTAGTATACACCTACCGCTATACACCTAGTATACACCTAGTATACACCTACCGCTATACACCTAGTATACACCTACCACTATAGACCTAGTATACACCTAGTATACACCTACCGCTATACACCTAGTATACACCTACCGCTATACACCTAGTATACACCTACCGCTATACACCTAGTATACACCTAGTATACACCTACCGCTATACACCTAGTATACACCTACCACTATACACCTACCGCGATACACCTAGTATACACCTAGTATACACCTACCGCGATACACCTACCGCTATACACCTAGTATACACCTACCACTATACACCTACCGCTATACACCTAGTATACACCTACCACTATACACCTAGTATACACCTAGTATACACCTACCACTATACACCTAGTATACACCTAGTATACACCTACCGCTATACACCTAGTATACACCTACCGCTATACACCTAGTATACACCTACCGCTATACACCTAGTATACACCTAGTATACACCTACCACTATACACCTACCGCTATACACCTAGTATACACCTAGTATACACCTACCACTATACACCTACCGCTATACACCTAGTATACACCTAGTATACACCTACCACTATACACCTACCGCTATACACCTAGCATACACCTACCACTATAGACCTAGTATACACCTAGTATACACCTACCGCTATACACCTAGTATACACCTACCGCTATACACCTAGTATACACCTAGTATACACCTACCGCTATACACCTAGTATACACCTAGTATACACCTACCGCTATACACCTAGTATACACCTACCGCTATACACCTAGTATACACCTACCGCTATACACCTAGTATACACCTAGTATACACCTACCGCTATACACCTAGTATACACCTACCGCTATACACCTAGTATACACCTACCACTATAGACCTAGTATACACCTAGTATACACCTACTGCTATACACCTAGTATACACCTAGTATACACCTACCGCTATACACCTAGTATACACCTACCGCTATACACCTAGTATACACCTACCGCTATACACCTAGTATACACCTACCGCTATACACCTAGTATACACCTACCGCTATACACCTAGTATACACCTACCACTATAGACCTAGTATACACCTAGTATACACCTACCGCTATACACCTAGTATACACCTACCGCTATACACCTAGTATACACCTAGTATACACCTACCGCTATACACCTAGTATACACCTACCACTATACACCTACCGCGATACACCTAGTATACACCTAGTATACACCTACCGCGATACACCTACCGCTATACACCTAGTATACACCTACCACTATACACCTACCGCTATACACCTAGTATACACCTACCACTATACACCTAGTATACACCTAGTATACACCTACCGCTATACACCTAGTATACACCTAGTATACACCTACCGCTATACACCTAGTATACACCTACCGCTATACACCTAGTATACACCTAGTATACACCTACCGCTATACACCTAGTATACACCTAGTATACACCTACCGCTATACACCTAGTATACACCTACCGCTATACACCTAGTATACACCTACCGCTATACACCTAGTATACACCTAGTATACACCTACCGCTATACACCTAGTATACACCTACCGCTATACACCTAGTATACACCTAGTATACACCTACCGCTATACACCTAGTATACACCTACCACTATACACCTACCGCTATACACCTAGTATACACCTAGTATACACCTACCGCTATACACCTAGTATACACCTACCGCTATACACCTAGTATACACCTAGTATACACCTACCGCTATACACCTAGTATACACCTAGTATACACCTACCGCTATACACCTAGTATACACCTACCGCTATACACCTAGTATACACCTAGTATACACCTACCGCTATACACCTAGTATACACCTAGTATACACCTACCGCTATACACCTAGTATACACCTACCACTATACACCTACCGCTATACACCTAGTATACACCTACCGCTATACACCTAGTATACACCTACCACTATACACCTACCGCTATACACCTAGTATACACCTACCACTATACACCTACCGCTATACACCTAGTATACACCTACCGCTATACACCTAGTATACACCTAGTATACACCTACCGCTATACACCTAGTATACACCTACCACTATAGACCTAGTATACACCTAGTATACACCTACCGCTATACACCTAGTATACACCTACCGCTATACACCTAGTATACACCTAGTATACACCTACCGCTATACACCTAGTATACACCTACCACTATACACCTACCGCGATACACCTAGTATACACCTAGTATACACCTACCGCTATACACCTAGTATACACCTACCGCTATACACCTAGTATACACCTAGTATACACCTACCGCTATACACCTAGTATACACCTAGTATACACCTACCGCTATACACCTAGTATACACCTACCGCTATACACCTAGTATACACCTAGTATACACCTACCGCTATACACCTAGTATACACCTAGTATACACCTACCGCTATACACCTAGTATACACCTACCACTATACACCTACCGCTATACACCTAGTATACACCTACCGCTATACACCTAGTATACACCTACCACTATACACCTACCGCTATACACCTAGTATACACCTACCACTATACACCTACCGCTATACACCTAGTATACACCTACCGCTATACACCTAGTATACACCTAGTATACACCTACCGCTATACACCTAGTATACACCTACCACTATAGACCTAGTATACACCTAGTATACACCTACCGCTATACACCTAGTATACACCTACCGCTATACACCTAGTATACACCTAGTATACACCTACCGCTATACACCTAGTATACACCTACCACTATACACCTACCGCGATACACCTAGTATACACCTAGTATACACCTACCGCGATACACCTACCGCTATACACCTAGTATACACCTACCACTATACACCTACCGCTATACACCTAGTATACACCTACCACTATACACCTAGTATACACCTAGTATACACCTACCGCTATACACCTAGTATACACCTACCGCTATACACCTAGTATACACCTACCGCTATACACCTAGTATACACCTACCGCTATACACCTAGTATACACCTACCGCTATACACCTAGTATACACCTAGTATACACCTACCGCTATACACCTAGTATACACCTAGTATACACCTACCGCTATACACCTAGTATACACCTACCGCTATACACCTAGTATACACCTACCACTATACACCTACCGCTATACACCTAGTATACACCTAGTATACACCTACCGCTATACACCTAGTATACACCTAGTATACACCTACCGCTATACACCTAGTATACACCTACCACTATACACCTACCGCTATACACCTAGTATACACCTACCGCTATACACCTAGTATACACCTACCGCGATACACCTACCGCTATACACCTAGTATACACCTACCACTATACACCTACCGCTATACACCTAGTATACACCTACCACTATACACCTAGTATACACCTAGTATACACCTACCGCTATACACCTAGTATACACCTACCGCTATACACCTAGTATACACCTACCGCTATACACCTAGTATACACCTACCGCTATACACCTAGTATACACCTACCGCTATACACCTAGTATACACCTAGTATACACCTACCGCTATACACCTAGTATACACCTAGTATACACCTACCGCTATACACCTAGTATACACCTACCGCTATACACCTAGTATACACCTACCACTATACACCTACCGCTATACACCTAGTATACACCTAGTATACACCTACCGCTATACACCTAGTATACACCTAGTATACACCTACCGCTATACACCTAGTATACACCTACCACTATACACCTACCGCTATACACCTAGTATACACCTACCGCTATACACCTAGTATACACCTACCACTATACACCTACCGCTATACACCTAGTATACACCTACCACTATACACCTACCGCTATACACCTAGTATACACCTACCGCTATACACCTAGTATACACCTAGTATACACCTACCGCTATACACCTAGTATACACCTACCACTATAGACCTAGTATACACCTAGTATACACCTACCGCTATACACCTAGTATACACCTACCGCTATACACCTAGTATACACCTAGTATACACCTACCGCTATACACCTAGTATACACCTACCACTATACACCTACCGCGATACACCTAGTATACACCTAGTATACACCTACCGCGATACACCTACCGCTATACACCTAGTATACACCTACCACTATACACCTACCGCTATACACCTAGTATACACCTACCACTATACACCTAGTATACACCTAGTATACACCTACCGCTATACACCTAGTATACACCTACCGCTATACACCTAGTATACACCTACCGCTATACACCTAGTATACACCTACCGCTATACACCTAGTATACACCTACCGCTATACACCTACTGCTATACACCTAGTATACACCTAGTATACACCTACCGCTATACACCTAGTATACACCTACCGCTATACACCTAGTATACACCTACTGCTATACACCTAGTATACACCTAGTATACACCTACCGCTATACACCTAGTATACACCTACCGCTATACACCTAGTATACACCTAGTATACACCTACTGCTATACACCTAGTATACACCTAGTATACACCTACTGCTATACACCTAGTATACACCTAGTATACACCTACCGCTATACACCTAGTATACACCTACCGCTATACACCTACTGCTATACACCTAGTATACACCTAGTATACACCTACCGCTATACACCTAGTATACACCTACCGCTATACACCTAGTATACACCTACCGCTATACACCTAGTATACACCTAGTATACACCTACCGCTATACACCTAGTATACACCTACCGCTATACACCTAGTATACACCTAGTATACACCTACCGCTATACACCTAGTATACACCTAGTATACACCTACCGCTATACACCTAGTATACACCTAGTATACACCTACTGCTATACACCTAGTATACACCTAGTATACACCTACCGCTATACACCTAGTATACACCTACCGCTATACACCTAGTATACACCTACCACTATACACCTACCGCTATACACCTAGTATACACCTACCACTATACACCTACCGCTATACACCTAGTATACACCTACCACTATACACCTACCGCTATACACCTAGTATACACCTACCACTATACACCTACCGCTATACACCTAGTATACACCTACCACTATACACCTAGTATACACCTAGTATACACCTACCGCTATACACCTAGTATACACCTACCGCTATACACCTAGTATACACCTACCGCTATACACCTAGTATACACCTAGTATACACCTACCGCTATACACCTAGTATACACCTACCGCTATACACCTAGTATACACCTAGTATACACCTACCGCTATACACCTAGTATACACCTAGTATACACCTACCGCTATACACCTAGTATACACCTAGTATACACCTACTGCTATACACCTAGTATACACCTAGTATACACCTACCGCTATACACCTAGTATACACCTACCGCTATACACCTAGTATACACCTACCACTATACACCTACCGCTATACACCTAGTATACACCTACCACTATACACCTACCGCTATACACCTAGTATACACCTACCACTATACACCTACCGCTATACACCTAGTATACACCTACCACTATACACCTACCGCTATACACCTAGTATACACCTACCACTATACACCTAGTATACACCTAGTATACACCTACCGCTATACACCTAGTATACACCTAGTATACACCTACCGCTATACACCTAGTATACACCTACCACTATACACCTACCGCTATACACCTAGTATACACCTAGTATACACCTACCGCTATACACCTAGTATACACCTAGTATACACCTACCACTATACACCTACCGCTATACACCTAGTATACACCTAGTATACACCTACCGCTATACACCTAGTATACACCTACCGCTATACACCTAGTATACACCTACCACTATACACCTACCGCTATACACCTAGTATACACCTACCACTATACACCTACCGCTATACACCTAGTATACACCTACCACTATACACCTAGTATACACCTAGTATACACCTACCGCTATACACCTAGTATACACCTAGTATGCACCTACCGCTATACACCTAGTATACACCTACCGCTATACACCTAGTATACACCTACCGCTATACACCTAGTATACACCTACCGCTATACACCTAGTATACACCTACCGCTATACACCTAGTATACACCTACCGCTATACACCTAGTATACACCTAGTATACACCTACCGCTATACACCTAGTATACACCTACCACTATACACCTACCGCTATACACCTAGTATACACCTACCACTATACACCTACCGCTATACACCTAGTATACACCTACCACTATACACCTACTGCTATAACCTAGTATACACCTACCACTATACACCTACCGCTATACACCTAGTATACACCTACCACTATACACCTACCGCGATACACCTAGTATACACCTAGTATACACCTACCACTATACACCTACCGCTATACACCTAGTATACACCTACCGCTATACACCTAGTATACACCTACCGCTATACACCTAGTATACACCTACCGCTATACACCTACCGCTATACACCTAGTATACACCTAGTATACACCTACCGCTATACACCTAGTATACACCTACCGCTATACACCTAGTATACACCTACCACTATACACCTACTGCTATACACCTAGTATACACCTACCGCTATACACCTACCGCTATACACCTAGTATACACCTACCGCTATACACCTAGTATACACCTACCACTATACACCTACCGCTATACACCTAGTATACACCTACCACTATACACCTACTGCTATACACCTAGTATACACCTAGTATACACCTACCGCTATACACCTAGTATACACCTAGTATACACCTACCGCTATACACCTAGTATACACCTACTGCTATACACCTAGTATACACCTAGTATACACCTACCACTATACACCTACCGCTATACACCTAGTATACACCTACCGCTATACACCTACCGCTATACACCTAGTATACACCTACCGCTATACACCTAGTATACACCTAGTATACACCTACCGCTATACACCTAGTATACACCTACCGCTATACACCTAGTATACACCTACCGCTATACACCTAGTATACACCTAGTATACACCTACCGCTATACACCTAGTATACACCTAGTATACACCTACCGCTATACACCTAGTATACACCTACCACTATACACCTACCGCTATACACCTAGTATACACCTACCACTATACACCTACCGCTATACACCTAGTATACACCTAGTATACACCTACCACTATACACCTAGTATACACCTAGTATACACCTACCACTATACACCTAGTATACACCTACCGCTATACACCTAGTATACACCTACCGCTATACACCTAGTATACACCTACCGCTATACACCTACCGCTATACACCTAGTATACACCTAGTATACACCTACCGCTATACACCTAGTATACACCTAGTATACACCTACCGCTATACACCTAGTATACACCTAGTATACACCTACTGCTATACACCTAGTATACACCTAGTATACACCTACCGCTATACACCTAGTATACACCTAGTATACACCTACCGCTATACACCTAGTATACACCTACCGCTATACACCTAGTATACACCTAGTATACACCTACCGCTATACACCTAGTATACACCTACCACTATAGACCTAGTATACACCTAGTATACACCTACCGCTATACACCTAGTATACACCTACCGCTATACACCTAGTATACACCTACCGCTATACACCTAGTATACACCTACCACTATAGACCTAGTATACACCTAGTATACACCTACCGCTATACACCTAGTATACACCTACCGCTATACACCTAGTATACACCTACCGCTATACACCTAGTATACACCTAGTATACACCTACCGCTATACACCTAGTATACACCTACCACTATACACCTACCGCGATACACCTAGTATACACCTAGTATACACCTACCACTATACACCTAGTATACACCTAGTATACACCTACCACTATACACCTACCGCTATACACCTAGTATACACCTAGTATACACCTACCACTATACACCTACCGCTATACACCTAGTATACACCTACCACTATAGACCTAGTATACACCTAGTATACACCTACCGCTATACACCTAGTATACACCTACCGCTATACACCTAGTATACACCTAGTATACACCTACCGCTATACACCTAGTATACACCTACTGCTATACACCTAGTATACACCTAGTATACACCTACCGCTATACACCTAGTATACACCTACCGCTATACACCTAGTATACACCTAGTATACACCTACCGCTATACACCTAGTATACACCTACCACTATAGACCTAGTATACACCTAGTATACACCTACCGCTATACACCTAGTATACACCTACCGCTATACACCTAGTATACACCTACCGCTATACACCTAGTATACACCTAGTATACACCTACCGCTATACACCTAGTATACACCTACCACTATACACCTACCGCGATACACCTAGTATACACCTAGTATACACCTACCGCGATACACCTACCGCTATACACCTAGTATACACCTACCACTATACACCTACCGCTATACACCTAGTATACACCTACCACTATACACCTAGTATACACCTAGTATACACCTACCACTATACACCTAGTATACACCTAGTATACACCTACCGCTATACACCTAGTATACACCTACCGCTATACACCTAGTATACACCTACCGCTATACACCTAGTATACACCTAGTATACACCTACCACTATACACCTACCGCTATACACCTAGTATACACCTAGTATACACCTACCACTATACACCTACCGCTATACACCTAGTATACACCTAGTATACACCTACCACTATACACCTACCGCTATACACCTAGCATACACCTACCACTATAGACCTAGTATACACCTAGTATACACCTACCGCTATACACCTAGTATACACCTACCGCTATACACCTAGTATACACCTAGTATACACCTACCGCTATACACCTAGTATACACCTAGTATACACCTACTGCTATACACCTAGTATACACCTAGTATACACCTACCGCTATACACCTAGTATACACCTACCGCTATACACCTAGTATACACCTACCGCTATACACCTAGTATACACCTAGTATACACCTACCGCTATACACCTAGTATACACCTACCGCTATACACCTAGTATACACCTAGTATACACCTACCGCTATACACCTAGTATACACCTACCACTATAGACCTAGTATACACCTAGTATACACCTACCGCTATACACCTAGTATACACCTACCGCTATACACCTAGTATACACCTACCGCTATACACCTAGTATACACCTACCACTATACACCTACCGCGATACACCTAGTATACACCTAGTATACACCTACCGCGATACACCTACCGCTATACACCTAGTATACACCTACCACTATACACCTACCGCTATACACCTAGTATACACCTACCACTATACACCTAGTATACACCTAGTATACACCTACCGCTATACACCTAGTATACACCTAGTATACACCTACCGCTATACACCTAGTATACACCTACCGCTATACACCTAGTATACACCTAGTATACACCTACCGCTATACACCTAGTATACACCTAGTATACACCTACCGCTATACACCTAGTATACACCTACCGCTATACACCTAGTATACACCTACCGCTATACACCTAGTATACACCTAGTATACACCTACCGCTATACACCTAGTATACACCTACCGCTATACACCTAGTATACACCTAGTATACACCTACCGCTATACACCTAGTATACACCTACCACTATACACCTACCGCTATACACCTAGTATACACCTAGTATACACCTACCGCTATACACCTAGTATACACCTACCGCTATACACCTAGTATACACCTAGTATACACCTACCGCTATACACCTAGTATACACCTACCGCTATACACCTAGTATACACCTAGTATACACCTACCGCTATACACCTAGTATACACCTACCACTATACACCTACCGCTATACACCTAGTATACACCTAGTATACACCTACCGCTATACACCTAGTATACACCTACCGCTATACACCTAGTATACACCTAGTATACACCTACCGCTATACACCTAGTATACACCTAGTATACACCTACCGCTATACACCTAGTATACACCTACCGCTATACACCTAGTATACACCTACCACTATACACCTACCGCTATACACCTAGTATACACCTAGTATACACCTACCGCTATACACCTAGTATACACCTAGTATACACCTACCGCTATACACCTAGTATACACCTACCACTATACACCTACCGCTATACACCTAGTATACACCTACCGCTATACACCTAGTATACACCTACCACTATACACCTACCGCTATACACCTAGTATACACCTACCACTATACACCTACCGCTATACACCTAGTATACACCTACCGCTATACACCTAGTATACACCTACCGCTATACACCTAGTATACACCTACCACTATAGACCTAGTATACACCTAGTATACACCTACCGCTATACACCTAGTATACACCTACCGCTATACACCTAGTATACACCTAGTATACACCTACCGCGATACACCTAGTATACACCTAGTATACACCTACCGCGATACACCTACCGCTATACACCTAGTATACACCTACCACTATACACCTACCGCTATACACCTAGTATACACCTACCACTATACACCTAGTATACACCTAGTATACACCTACCGCTATACACCTAGTATACACCTACCGCTATACACCTAGTATACACCTAGTATACACCTACCGCTATACACCTAGTATACACCTACCGCTATACACCTAGTATACACCTAGTATACACCTACCGCTATACACCTAGTATACACCTACCGCTATACACCTAGTATACACCTAGTATACACCTACCGCTATACACCTAGTATACACCTACCACTATACACCTACCGCTATACACCTAGTATACACCTAGTATACACCTACCGCTATACACCTAGTATACACCTAGTATACACCTACCGCTATACACCTAGTATACACCTACCACTATACACCTAGTATACACCTAGTATACACCTACCGCTATACACCTAGTATACACCTACCACTATACACCTACCGCTATACACCTAGTATACACCTAGTATACACCTACCGCTATACACCTACCGCTATACACCTAGTATACACCTAGTATACACCTACCACTATACACCTACCGCTATACACCTAGTATACACCTAGTATACACCTACCACTATACACCTACCGCTATACACCTAGTATACACCTACCGCTATACACCTAGTATACACCTACCACTATACACCTACCGCTATACACCTAGTATACACCTACCACTATACACCTACCGCTATACACCTAGTATACACCTACCACTATACACCTACCGCTATACACCTAGTATACACCTACCACTATACACCTAGTATACACCTAGTATACACCTACCGCTATACACCTAGTATACACCTAGTATGCACCTACCGCTATACACCTAGTATACACCTAGTATGCACCTACCGCTATACACCTAGTATACACCTACCACTATACACCTACCGCTATACACCTAGTATACACCTACCACTATACACCTACCGCTATACACCTAGTATACACCTACCACTATACACCTACCGCTATACACCTAGTATACACCTACCACTATACACCTACCGCTATACACCTAGTATACACCTACCGCTATACACCTAGTATACACCTACCACTATACACCTAGTATACACCTACCGCTATACACCTAGTATACACCTACCGCTATACACCTAGTATACACCTAGTATACACCTACTGCTATACACCTAGTATACACCTAGTATACACCTACCGCTATACACCTAGTATACACCTACCACTATACACCTACCGCTATACACCTAGTATACACCTACCACTATACACCTACCGCTATACACCTAGTATACACCTAGTATACACCTACCGCTATACACCTAGTATACACCTAGTATACACCTACCGCTATACACCTAGTATACACCTACCACTATACACCTAGTATACACCTAGTATACACCTACCGCTATACACCTAGTATACACCTACCACTATACACCTACCGCTATACACCTAGTATACACCTAGTATACACCTACCGCTATACACCTAGTATACACCTACCGCTATACACCTAGTATACACCTACCGCTATACACCTAGTATACACCTAGTATACACCTACTGCTATACACCTAGTATACACCTAGTATACACCTACCGCTATACACCTAGTATACACCTACCGCTATACACCTAGTATACACCTAGTATACACCTACCGCTATACACCTAGTATACACCTAGTATACACCTACTGCTATACACCTAGTATACACCTAGTATACACCTACCGCTATACACCTAGTATACACCTACCACTATAGACCTAGTATACACCTAGTATACACCTACCGCTATACACCTAGTATACACCTACCGCTATACACCTAGTATACACCTACTGCTATACACCTAGTATACACCTAGTATACACCTACCGCTATACACCTAGTATACACCTACCGCTATACACCTAGTATACACCTAGTATACACCTACCGCTATACACCTAGTATACACCTAGTATACACCTACCGCTATACACCTAGTATACACCTACCGCTATACACCTAGTATACACCTAGTATACACCTACCGCTATACACCTAGTATACACCTACCACTATAGACCTAGTATACACCTAGTATACACCTACCGCTATACACCTAGTATACACCTACCGCTATACACCTAGTATACACCTAGTATACACCTACCGCTATACACCTAGTATACACCTAGTATACACCTACTGCTATACACCTAGTATACACCTAGTATACACCTACCGCTATACACCTAGTATACACCTAGTATACACCTACCGCTATACACCTAGTATACACCTACCACTATAGACCTAGTATACACCTAGTATACACCTACCGCTATACACCTAGTATACACCTACCACTATACACCTAGTATACACCTAGTATACACCTACCGCTATACACCTAGTATACACCTACCGCTATACACCTAGTATACACCTAGTATACACCTACCGCTATACACCTAGTATACACCTAGTATACACCTACCACTATACACCTACCGCTATACACCTAGTATACACCTACCGCTATACACCTAGTATACACCTACCACTATACACCTACCGCTATACACCTAGTATACACCTACCACTATACACCTACCGCTATACACCTAGTATACACCTACCACTATACACCTACCGCTATACACCTAGTATACACCTACCACTATACACCTACCGCTATACACCTAGTATACACCTACCACTATACACCTAGTATACACCTAGTATACACCTACCGCTATACACCTAGTATACACCTACCACTATACACCTACCGCGATACACCTAGTATACACCTAGTATACACCTAGTATACACCTACCACTATACACCTAGTATACACCTAGTATACACCTACCACTATACACCTACCGTTATACACCTAGTATACACCTAGTATACACCTACCACTATACACCTACCGCTATACACCTAGTATACACCTACCACTATAGACCTAGTATACACCTAGTATACACCTACCGCTATACACCTAGTATACACCTACCGCTATACACCTAGTATACACCTAGTATACACCTACCGCTATACACCTAGTATACACCTACTGCTATACACCTAGTATACACCTAGTATACACCTACCGCTATACACCTAGTATACACCTACCGCTATACACCTAGTATACACCTAGTATACACCTACCGCTATACACCTAGTATACACCTACCACTATAGACCTAGTATACACCTAGTATACACCTAGTATACACCTACCGCTATACACCTAGTATACACCTACCGCTATACACCTAGTATACACCTAGTATACACCTACCGCTATACACCTAGTATACACCTACCACTATAGACCTAGTATACACCTAGTATACACCTAGTATACACCTACCGCTATACACCTAGTATACACCTAGTATACACCTACCGCTATACACCTAGTATACACCTACCACTATACACCTAGTATACACCTAGTATACACCTACCACTATACACCTAGTATACACCTAGTATACACCTACCGCTATACACCTAGTATACACCTACCGCTATACACCTAGTATACACCTAGTATACACCTACTGCTATACACCTAGTATACACCTAGTATACACCTACCGCTATACACCTAGTATACACCTACCGCTATACACCTAGTATACACCTACCGCTATACACCTAGTATACACCTAGTATACACCTACCGCTATACACCTAGTATACACCTACCGCTATACACCTAGTATACACCTAGTATACACCTACCGCTATACACCTAGTATACACCTACCACTATAGACCTAGTATACACCTAGTATACACCTACCGCTATACACCTAGTATACACCTACCGCTATACACCTAGTATACACCTAGTATACACCTACCGCTATACACCTAGTATACACCTACCACTATACACCTACCGCGATACACCTAGTATACACCTAGTATACACCTACCGCGATACACCTACCGCTATACACCTAGTATACACCTACCACTATACACCTACCGCTATACACCTAGTATACACCTACCACTATACACCTAGTATACACCTACCGCTATACACCTAGTATACACCTAGTATACACCTACCGCTATACACCTAGTATACACCTACCGCTATACACCTAGTATACACCTAGTATACACCTACCGCTATACACCTAGTATACACCTACCGCTATACACCTAGTATACACCTAGTATACACCTACCGCTATACACCTAGTATACACCTACCACTATACACCTACCGCTATACACCTAGTATACACCTAGTATACACCTACCGCTATACACCTAGTATACACCTACCGCTATACACCTAGTATACACCTAGTATACACCTACCGCTATACACCTAGTATACACCTAGTATACACCTACCGCTATACACCTAGTATACACCTACCGCTATACACCTAGTATACACCTACCACTATACACCTACCGCTATACACCTAGTATACACCTAGTATACACCTACCGCTATACACCTAGTATACACCTAGTATACACCTACCGCTATACACCTAGTATACACCTACCACTATACACCTACCGCTATACACCTAGTATACACCTACCGCTATACACCTAGTATACACCTACCACTATACACCTACCGCTATACACCTAGTATACACCTACCACTATACACCTACCGCTATACACCTAGTATACACCTACCGCTATACACCTAGTATACACCTAGTATACACCTACCGCTATACACCTACCACTATAGACCTAGTATACACCTAGTATACACCTACCGCTATACACCTAGTATACACCTACCGCTATACACCTAGTATACACCTAGTATACACCTACCGCTATACACCTAGTATACACCTACCACTATACACCTACCGCGATACACCTAGTATACACCTAGTATACACCTACCGCTATACACCTAGTATACACCTACCACTATACACCTACCGCTATACACCTAGTATACACCTACCACTATACACCTAGTATACACCTAGTATACACCTACCGCTATACACCTAGTATACACCTACCGCTATACACCTAGTATACACCTACCGCTATACACCTAGTATACACCTAGTATACACCTACCACTATACACCTACCGCTATACACCTAGTATACACCTAGTATACACCTACCACTATACACCTACCGCTATACACCTAGTATACACCTACCACTATACACCTAGTATACACCTAGTATACACCTACCGCTATACACCTAGTATACACCTACCGCTATACACCTAGTATACACCTAGTATACACCTACCGCTATACACCTAGTATACACCTACCGCTATACACCTAGTATACACCTAGTATACACCTACCGCTATACACCTAGTATACACCTACCGCTATACACCTAGTATACACCTAGTATACACCTACCGCTATACACCTAGTATACACCTACCACTATACACCTACCGCTATACACCTAGTATACACCTAGTATACACCTACCGCTATACACCTAGTATACACCTAGTATACACCTACCGCTATACACCTAGTATACACCTACCACTATACACCTAGTATACACCTAGTATACACCTACCGCTATACACCTAGTATACACCTACCACTATACACCTACCGCTATACACCTAGTATACACCTAGTATACACCTACCGCTATACACCTACCGCTATACACCTAGTATACACCTAGTATACACCTACCACTATACACCTACCGCTATACACCTAGTATACACCTAGTATACACCTACCACTATACACCTACCGCTATACACCTAGTATACACCTACCGCTATACACCTAGTATACACCTACCACTATACACCTACCGCTATACACCTAGTATACACCTACCACTATACACCTACCGCTATACACCTAGTATACACCTACCACTATACACCTAGTATACACCTAGTATACACCTACCGCTATACACCTAGTATACACCTAGTATGCACCTACCGCTATACACCTAGTATACACCTACCGCTATACACCTAGTATACACCTACCGCTATACACCTAGTATACACCTACCACTATACACCTAGTATACACCTACCGCTATACACCTAGTATACACCTACCGCTATACACCTAGTATACACCTAGTATACACCTACCGCTATACACCTAGTATACACCTACCACTATACACCTACCGCTATACACCTAGTATACACCTACCACTATACACCTACCGCTATACACCTAGTATACACCTACCGCTATACACCTAGTATACACCTACCACTATACACCTACCGCTATACACCTAGTATACACCTAGTATACACCTACCGCTATACACCTAGTATACACCTACCGCTATACACCTAGTATACACCTAGTATACACCTACTGCTATACACCTAGTATACACCTAGTATACACCTACCGCTATACACCTAGTATACACCTACCACTATACACCTACCGCTATACACCTAGTATACACCTACCACTATACACCTACCGCTATACACCTAGTATACACCTAGTATACACCTACCACTATACACCTAGTATACACCTAGTATACACCTACCACTATACACCTAGTATACACCTACCGCTATACACCTAGTATACACCTACCGCTATACACCTAGTATACACCTACCACTATACACCTACCGCTATACACCTAGTATACACCTAGTATACACCTACCACTATACACCTAGTATACACCTAGTATACACCTACCACTATACACCTAGTATACACCTACCGCTATACACCTAGTATACACCTACCGCTATACACCTAGTATACACCTACCACTATACACCTACCGCTATACACCTAGTATACACCTAGTATACACCTACCACTATACACCTAGTATACACCTACCGCTATACACCTAGTATACACCTACCGCTATACACCTAGTATACACCTACCGCTATACACCTACCGCTATACACCTAGTATACACCTACCGCTATACACCTAGTATACACCTACCGCTATACACCTAGTATACACCTACCACTATACACCTAGTATACACCTAGTATACACCTACCACTATACACCTACTGCTATACACCTAGTATACACCTAGTATACACCTACCGCTATACACCTAGTATACACCTAGTATACACCTACCGCTATACACCTAGTATACACCTAGTATACACCTACCGCTATACACCTAGTATACACCTACTGCTATACACCTAGTATACACCTAGTATACACCTACCACTATACACCTACCGCTATACACCTAGTATACACCTACCGCTATACACCTAGTATACACCTACCACTATACACCTACCGCTATACACCTAGTATACACCTACCACTATACACCTAGTATACACCTACCACTATACACCTAGTATACACCTAGTATACACCTACCGCTATACACCTAGTATACACCTACCGCTATACACCTAGTATACACCTACCGCTATACACCTAGTATACACCTAGTATACACCTACCGCTATACACCTAGTATACACCTACCGCTATACACCTAGTATACACCTAGTATACACCTACCGCTATACACCTAGTATACACCTACCACTATACACCTACCGCTATACACCTAGTATACACCTAGTATACACCTACCGCTATACACCTAGTATACACCTACCGCTATACACCTAGTATACACCTAGTATACACCTACCGCTATACACCTAGTATACACCTACCGCTATACACCTAGTATACACCTAGTATACACCTACCGCTATACACCTAGTATACACCTACCACTATACACCTACCGCTATACACCTAGTATACACCTAGTATACACCTACCGCTATACACCTAGTATACACCTAGTATACACCTACCGCTATACACCTAGTATACACCTACCGCTATACACCTAGTATACACCTACCGCTATACACCTAGTATACACCTACCGCTATACACCTAGTATACACCTAGTATACACCTACCACTATACACCTAGTATACACCTACCGCTATACACCTAGTATACACCTAGTATACACCTACCGCTATACACCTAGTATACACCTACCACTATACACCTACCGCTATACACCTAGTATACACCTAGTATACACCTACCGCTATACACCTAGTATACACCTACCACTATACACCTACCGCTATACACCTAGTATACACCTACCGCTATACACCTAGTATACACCTAGTATACACCTACCGCTATACACCTAGTATACACCTACCACTATACACCTACTGCTATACACCTAGTATACACCTACTGCTATACACCTAGTATACACCTAGTATACACCTACCGCTATACACCTAGTATACACCTAGTATACACCTACCGCTATACACCTAGTATACACCTACCGCTATACACCTAGTATACACCTAGTATACACCTACCGCTATACACCTAGTATACACCTACCACTATACACCTACCGCTATACACCTAGTATACACCTAGTATACACCTACCGCTATACACCTAGTATACACCTACCACTATACACCTACCGCTATACACCTAGTATACACCTAGTATACACCTAGTATACACCTAGTATACACCTACCGCTATACACCTAGTATACACCTAGTATACACCTACCGCTATACACCTAGTATACACCTACCGCTATACACCTAGTATACACCTACCGCTATACACCTAGTATACACCTAGTATGCACCTACCGCTATACACCTAGTATACACCTACCGCTATACACCTAGTATACACCTACCGCTATACACCTAGTATACACCTACCACTATACACCTAGTATACACCTACCGCTATACACCTAGTATACACCTACCGCTATACACCTAGTATACACCTAGTATACACCTACCGCTATACACCTAGTATACACCTACCACTATACACCTACCGCTATACACCTAGTATACACCTACCACTATACACCTAGTATACACCTAGTATACACCTACCGCTATACACCTAGTATACACCTACCGCTATACACCTAGTATACACCTAGTATACACCTACCACTATACACCTACCGCTATACACCTAGTATACACCTAGTATACACCTACCACTATACACCTACCGCTATACACCTAGTATACACCTACCACTATACACCTAGTATACACCTAGTATACACCTACCGCTATACACCTAGTATACACCTACCGCTATACACCTAGTATACACCTAGTATACACCTACCGCTATACACCTAGTATACACCTACCGCTATACACCTAGTATACACCTAGTATGCACCTACCGCTATACACCTAGTATACACCTACCGCTATACACCTAGTATACACCTACCGCTATACACCTAGTATACACCTACCACTATACACCTAGTATACACCTACCGCTATACACCTAGTATACACCTACCGCTATACACCTAGTATACACCTAGTATACACCTACCGCTATACACCTAGTATACACCTACCGCTATACACCTAGTATACACCTAGTATACACCTACCGCTATACACCTAGTATACACCTACCGCTATACACCTAGTATACACCTAGTATACACCTACCGCTATACACCTAGTATACACCTACCACTATACACCTACCGCTATACACCTAGTATACACCTAGTATACACCTACCGCTATACACCTAGTATACACCTAGTATACACCTACCGCTATACACCTAGTATACACCTACCACTATACACCTAGTATACACCTAGTATACACCTACCGCTATACACCTAGTATACACCTACCACTATACACCTACCGCTATACACCTAGTATACACCTAGTATACACCTACCGCTATACACCTACCGCTATACACCTAGTATACACCTAGTATACACCTACCACTATACACCTACCGCTATACACCTAGTATACACCTAGTATACACCTACCACTATACACCTACCGCTATACACCTAGTATACACCTACCGCTATACACCTAGTATACACCTACCACTATACACCTACCGCTATACACCTAGTATACACCTACCACTATACACCTACCGCTATACACCTAGTATACACCTACCACTATACACCTAGTATACACCTAGTATACACCTACCGCTATACACCTAGTATACACCTAGTATGCACCTACCGCTATACACCTAGTATACACCTACCGCTATACACCTAGTATACACCTACCGCTATACACCTAGTATACACCTACCACTATACACCTAGTATACACCTACCGCTATACACCTAGTATACACCTACCGCTATACACCTAGTATACACCTAGTATACACCTACCGCTATACACCTAGTATACACCTACCACTATACACCTACCGCTATACACCTAGTATACACCTACCACTATACACCTACCGCTATACACCTAGTATACACCTACCACTATACACCTACCGCTATACACCTAGTATACACCTACCACTATACACCTACCGCTATACACCTAGTATACACCTACCGCTATACACCTACCGCTATACACCTAGTATACACCTACCACTATACACCTAGTATACACCTACCGCTATACACCTAGTATACACCTACCGCTATACACCTAGTATACACCTAGTATACACCTACTGCTATACACCTAGTATACACCTAGTATACACCTACCGCTATACACCTAGTATACACCTACCACTATACACCTACCGCTATACACCTAGTATACACCTACCACTATACACCTACCGCTATACACCTAGTATACACCTAGTATACACCTACCGCTATACACCTAGTATACACCTAGTATACACCTACCGCTATACACCTAGTATACACCTACCACTATACACCTAGTATACACCTAGTATACACCTACCGCTATACACCTAGTATACACCTACCACTATACACCTACCGCTATACACCTAGTATACACCTAGTATACACCTACCGCTATACACCTAGTATACACCTACCACTATACACCTAGTATACACCTAGTATACACCTACCGCTATACACCTAGTATACACCTACCACTATACACCTACCGCTATACACCTAGTATACACCTAGTATACACCTACCGCTATACACCTAGTATACACCTACCGCTATACACCTAGTATACACCTACCGCTATACACCTAGTATACACCTAGTATACACCTACTGCTATACACCTAGTATACACCTAGTATACACCTACCGCTATACACCTAGTATACACCTACCGCTATACACCTAGTATACACCTAGTATACACCTACCGCTATACACCTAGTATACACCTACCACTATAGACCTAGTATACACCTAGTATACACCTACCGCTATACACCTAGTATACACCTACCGCTATACACCTAGTATACACCTAGTATACACCTACCGCTATACACCTAGTATACACCTAGTATACACCTACTGCTATACACCTAGTATACACCTAGTATACACCTACCGCTATACACCTAGTATACACCTAGTATACACCTACCGCTATACACCTAGTATACACCTACCACTATAGACCTAGTATACACCTAGTATACACCTACCGCTATACACCTAGTATACACCTACCACTATACACCTACCGCTATACACCTAGTATACACCTAGTATACACCTACCGCTATACACCTAGTATACACCTACCGCTATACACCTAGTATACACCTAGTATACACCTACCGCTATACACCTAGTATACACCTAGTATACACCTACCGCTATACACCTAGTATACACCTAGTATACACCTACCACTATACACCTACCGCTATACACCTAGTATACACCTACCGCTATACACCTAGTATACACCTACCACTATACACCTACCGCTATACACCTAGTATACACCTACCACTATACACCTACCGCTATACACCTAGTATACACCTACCACTATACACCTACCGCTATACACCTAGTATACACCTACCACTATACACCTACCGCTATACACCTAGTATACACCTACCACTATACACCTAGTATACACCTACCGCTATACACCTAGTATACACCTAGTATACACCTACCGCTATACACCTAGTATACACCTACCACTATACACCTACCGCGATACACCTAGTATACACCTAGTATACACCTACCACTATACACCTAGTATACACCTAGTATACACCTACCACTATACACCTACCGTTATACACCTAGTATACACCTAGTATACACCTACCACTATACACCTACCGCTATACACCTAGTATACACCTACCACTATAGACCTAGTATACACCTAGTATACACCTACCGCTATACACCTAGTATACACCTACCGCTATACACCTAGTATACACCTAGTATACACCTACCGCTATACACCTAGTATACACCTACCGCTATACACCTAGTATACACCTAGTATACACCTACCGCTATACACCTAGTATACACCTAGTATACACCTACCGCTATACACCTAGGTATACACCTACCGCTATACACCTAGTATACACCTACCGCTATACACCTAGTATACACCTAGTATACACCTACCGCTATACACCTAGTATACACCTACCGCTATACACCTAGTATACACCTAGTATACACCTACCGCTATACACCTAGTATACACCTACCACTATACACCTACCGCTATACACCTAGTATACACCTAGTATACACCTACCGCTATACACCTAGTATACACCTACCGCTATACACCTAGTATACACCTAGTATACACCTACCGCTATACACCTAGTATACACCTAGTATACACCTACCGCTATACACCTAGTATACACCTACCGCTATACACCTAGTATACACCTACCACTATACACCTACCGCTATACACCTAGTATACACCTAGTATACACCTACCGCTATACACCTAGTATACACCTAGTATACACCTACCGCTATACACCTAGTATACACCTACCACTATACACCTACCGCTATACACCTAGTATACACCTACCGCTATACACCTAGTATACACCTACCACTATACACCTACCGCTATACACCTAGTATACACCTACCACTATACACCTACCGCTATACACCTAGTATACACCTACCGCTATACACCTAGTATACACCTAGTATACACCTACCGCTATACACCTAGTATACACCTACCACTATAGACCTAGTATACACCTAGTATACACCTACCGCTATACACCTAGTATACACCTACCGCTATACACCTAGTATACACCTAGTATACACCTACCGCTATACACCTAGTATACACCTACCACTATACACCTACCGCGATACACCTAGTATACACCTAGTATACACCTACCGCGATACACCTACCGCTATACACCTAGTATACACCTACCACTATACACCTACCGCTATACACCTAGTATACACCTACCACTATACACCTAGTATACACCTAGTATACACCTACCGCTATACACCTAGTATACACCTACCGCTATACACCTAGTATACACCTACCGCTATACACCTAGTATACACCTAGTATACACCTACCACTATACACCTACCGCTATACACCTAGTATACACCTACCACTATACACCTAGTATACACCTAGTATACACCTACCGCTATACACCTAGTATACACCTACCGCTATACACCTAGTATACACCTAGTATACACCTACCGCTATACACCTAGTATACACCTACCGCTATACACCTAGTATACACCTAGTATACACCTACCGCTATACACCTAGTATACACCTACCGCTATACACCTAGTATACACCTAGTATACACCTACCGCTATACACCTAGTATACACCTACCACTATACACCTACCGCTATACACCTAGTATACACCTAGTATACACCTACCGCTATACACCTAGTATACACCTAGTATACACCTACCGCTATACACCTAGTATACACCTACCACTATACACCTAGTATACACCTAGTATACACCTACCGCTATACACCTAGTATACACCTACCACTATACACCTACCGCTATACACCTAGTATACACCTAGTATACACCTACCGCTATACACCTACCGCTATACACCTAGTATACACCTACCACTATACACCTACCGCTATACACCTAGTATACACCTAGTATACACCTACCACTATACACCTACCGCTATACACCTAGTATACACCTACCGCTATACACCTAGTATACACCTACCACTATACACCTACCGCTATACACCTAGTATACACCTACCACTATACACCTACCGCTATACACCTAGTATACACCTACCACTATACACCTACCGCTATACACCTAGTATACACCTAGTATACACCTACCACTATACACCTAGTATACACCTAGTATACACCTACCACTATACACCTAGTATACACCTACCGCTATACACCTAGTATACACCTACCGCTATACACCTAGTATACACCTACCGCTATACACCTACCGCTATACACCTAGTATACACCTAGTATACACCTACCGCTATACACCTAGTATACACCTACCGCTATACACCTAGTATACACCTACCACTATACACCTACTGCTATACACCTAGTATACACCTACCACTATACACCTACTGCTATACACCTAGTATACACCTACCGCTATACACCTACCGCTATACACCTAGTATACACCTAGTATACACCTACCGCTATACACCTACCGCTATACACCTAGTATACACCTACCACTATACACCTAGTATACACCTAGTATACACCTACCGCTATACACCTACCGCTATACACCTAGTATACACCTACCACTATACACCTAGTATACACCTAGTATACACCTACCGCGATACACCTAGTATACACCTAGTATACACCTACCACTATACACCTACTGCTATACACCTAGTATACACCTAGTATACACCTACCGCTATACACCTAGTATACACCTAGTATACACCTACCACTATACACCTACCGCTATACACCTAGTATACACCTAGTATACACCTACCGCTATACACCTACCGCTATACACCTACCGCTATACACCTAGTATACACCTACCACTATACACCTACTGCTATACACCTAGTATACACCTACCACTATACACCTACCGCTATACACCTAGTATACACCTACCACTATACACCTACCGCTATACACCTAGTATACACCTACCACTATACACCTAGTATACACCTAGTATACACCTACCGCTATACACCTAGTATACACCTAGTATGCACCTACCGCTATACACCTAGTATACACCTACCGCTATACACCTAGTATACACCTACCGCTATACACCTAGTATACACCTACCACTATACACCTAGTATACACCTACCGCTATACACCTAGTATACACCTACCGCTATACACCTAGTATACACCTAGTATACACCTACCGCTATACACCTACCGCTATACACCTAGTATACACCTACCACTATACACCTACCGCTATACACCTAGTATACACCTACCACTATACACCTACCGCTATACACCTAGTATACACCTACCACTATACACCTACCGCGATACACCTAGTATACACCTAGTATACACCTACCACTATACACCTACCGCTATACACCTAGTATACACCTACCGCTATACACCTAGTATACACCTACCGCTATACACCTAGTATACACCTACCACTATACACCTAGTATACACCTAGTATACACCTACCGCTATACACCTAGTATACACCTACCGCTATACACCTAGTATACACCTAGTATACACCTACCGCTATACACCTAGTATACACCTAGTATACACCTACCGCTATACACCTAGTATACACCTACCGCTATACACCTAGTATACACCTAGTATACACCTACCGCTATACACCTAGTATACACCTACCACTATACACCTACCGCTATACACCTAGTATACACCTACCGCTATACACCTAGTATACACCTACCACTATACACCTACCGCTATACACCTAGTATACACCTAGTATACACCTACCGCTATACACCTAGTATACACCTAGTATACACCTACCACTATACACCTACCGCTATACACCTAGTATACACCTAGTATACACCTACCGCTATACACCTAGTATACACCTACCGCTATACACCTAGTATACACCTACCACTATACACCTACCGCTATACACCTAGTATACACCTACCACTATACACCTACCGCTATACACCTAGTATACACCTACCACTATACACCTACCGCTATACACCTAGTATACACCTACCACTATACACCTAGTATACACCTAGTATACACCTACCGCTATACACCTAGTATACACCTAGTATGCACCTACCGCTATACACCTAGTATACACCTACCGCTATACACCTAGTATACACCTACCGCTATACACCTAGTATACACCTACCACTATACACCTAGTATACACCTACCGCTATACACCTAGTATACACCTACCGCTATACACCTAGTATACACCTAGTATACACCTACCGCTATACACCTAGTATACACCTACCACTATACACCTACCGCTATACACCTAGTATACACCTACCACTATACACCTACCGCTATACACCTAGTATACACCTACCACTATACACCTACCGCTATACACCTAGTATACACCTACCACTATACACCTAGTATACACCTAGTATACACCTACCGCTATACACCTAGTATACACCTAGTATGCACCTACCGCTATACACCTAGTATACACCTACCGCTATACACCTAGTATACACCTACCGCTATACACCTAGTATACACCTACCACTATACACCTAGTATACACCTACCGCTATACACCTAGTATACACCTACCGCTATACACCTAGTATACACCTAGTATACACCTACCGCTATACACCTAGTATACACCTACCACTATACACCTACCGCTATACACCTAGTATACACCTACCACTATACACCTACCGCTATACACCTAGTATACACCTACCGCTATACACCTAGTATACACCTACCACTATACACCTACCGCGATACACCTAGTATACACCTAGTATACACCTACCACTATACACCTACCGCTATACACCTAGTATACACCTAGTATACACCTACCGCTATACACCTAGTATACACCTACCGCTATACACCTAGTATACACCTAGTATACACCTACTGCTATACACCTAGTATACACCTAGTATACACCTACCGCTATACACCTAGTATACACCTACCACTATACACCTACCGCTATACACCTAGTATACACCTACCACTATACACCTACCGCTATACACCTAGTATACACCTAGTATACACCTACCACTATACACCTAGTATACACCTAGTATACACCTACCACTATACACCTAGTATACACCTACCGCTATACACCTAGTATACACCTACCGCTATACACCTAGTATACACCTACCACTATACACCTACCGCTATACACCTAGTATACACCTAGTATACACCTACCACTATACACCTAGTATACACCTAGTATACACCTACCACTATACACCTAGTATACACCTAGTATACACCTACCGCTATACACCTAGTATACACCTACCACTATACACCTACCGCTATACACCTAGTATACACCTAGTATACACCTACCACTATACACCTAGTATACACCTACCGCTATACACCTAGTATACACCTACCGCTATACACCTAGTATACACCTACCGCTATACACCTACCGCTATACACCTAGTATACACCTACCGCTAT
Source organism: Rana muscosa (assembly GCA_029206835.1). NCBI lineage: Eukaryota > Metazoa > Chordata > Amphibia > Anura > Ranidae > Rana > Rana muscosa. The sequence goes on along the minus strand of CM055117.1, from coordinate 996,947,644 downwards.
ACACCTAGTATACACCTACCGCTATACACCTAGTATACACCTACCACTATACACCTACTGCTATACACCTAGTATACACCTACCACTATACACCTACTGCTATACACCTAGTATACACCTACCGCTATACACCTACCGCTATACACCTAGTATACACCTACCGCTATACACCTAGTATACACCTACCACTATACACCTACCGCTATACACCTAGTATACACCTACCACTATACACCTACTGCTATACACCTAGTATACACCTACCACTATACACCTACTGCTATAACCTAGTATACACCTACCGCTATACACCTACCGCTATACACCTAGTATACACCTACCACTATACACCTACCGCTATACACCTAGTATACACCTACCACTATACACCTAGTATACACCTAGTATACACCTACCACTATACACCTACTGCTATACACCTAGTATACACCTAGTATACACCTACCGCTATACACCTAGTATACACCTAGTATACACCTACCGCTATACACCTAGTATACACCTACTGCTATACACCTAGTATACACCTAGTATACACCTACCACTATACACCTACCGCTATACACCTAGTATACACCTACCGCTATACACCTAGTATACACCTACCACTATACACCTACCGCTATACACCTAGTATACACCTACCACTATACACCTAGTATACACCTAGTATACACCTAGTATACACCTACCGCGATACACCTAGTATACACCTAGTATACACCTACCACTATACACCTACTGCTATACACCTAGTATACACCTAGTATACACCTACCGCTATACACCTAGTATACACCTAGTATACACCTACCGCTATACACCTAGTATACACCTAGTATACACCTAGTATACACCTACCGCTATACACCTAGTATACACCTACCGCTATACACCTAGTATACACCTACCGCTATACACCTAGTATACACCTAGTATACACCTACCGCTATACACCTAGTATACACCTAGTATACACCTACCGCTATACACCTAGTATACACCTACCACTATACACCTACCGCTATACACCTAGTATACACCTACCGCTATACACCTAGTATACACCTACCGCTATACACCTAGTATACACCTACCGCTATACACCTACCGCTATACACCTAGTATACACCTAGTATACACCTACCGCTATACACCTAGTATACACCTACCGCTATACACCTAGTATACACCTACCACTATACACCTACCGCTATACACCTAGTATACACCTACCACTATACACCTAGTATACACCTAGTATACACCTACCGCTATACACCTAGTATACACCTACCGCTATACACCTAGTATACACCTACCGCTATACACCTACCGCTATACACCTAGTATACACCTAGTATACACCTACCGCTATACACCTAGTATACACCTAGTATACACCTACCGCTATACACCTAGTATACACCTACCACTATACACCTACTGCTATACACCTAGTATACACCTAGTATACACCTACCACTATACACCTACCGCTATACACCTAGTATACACCTACCGCTTATACACCTAGTATACACCTACCACTATACACCTACCGCTATACACCTAGTATACACCTACCGCTATACACCTACCGCTATACACCCTAGTATACACCTACCACTATACACCTACCGCTATACACCTAGTATACACCTACCACTATACACCTAGTATACACCTAGTATACACCTAGTATACACCTACCGCGATACACCTAGTATACACCTAGTATACACCTACCACTATACACCTACTGCTATACACCTAGTATACACCTAGTATACACCTACCGCTATACACCTAGTATACACCTAGTATACACCTACTGCTATACACCTAGTATACACCTAGTATACACCTAGTATACACCTACCGCTATACACCTAGTATACACCTACCGCTATACACCTAGTATACACCTACCGCTATAACACCTACCGCTATACACCTAGTATACACCTACCACTAATACACCTAGTATACACCTAGTATACACCTAGTATACACCTACCGCGATACACCTAGTATACACCTACCACTATACACCTACTGCTATACACCTAGTATACACCTAGTATACACCTACCGCTATACACCTAGTATACACCTAGTATACACCTACCACTATACACCTACTGCTATACACCTAGTATACACCTAGTATACACCTAGTATACACCTACCGCTATACACCTAGTATACACCTACCGCTATACACCTAGTATACACCTACCGCTATACACCTAGTATACACCTAGTATACACCTACCGCTATACACCTAGTATACACCTAGTATACACCTACTGCTATACACCTAGTATACACCTAGTATACACCTACCACTATACACCTAGTATACACCTACCGCTATACACCTAGTATACACCTACCGCTATACACCTAGTATACACCTACCGCTATACACCTAGTATACACCTAGTATACACCTACCACTATACACCTAGTATACACCTAGTATACACCTACCGCTATACACCTAGTATACACCTACCGCTATACACCTAGTATACACCTACCGCTATACACCTAGTATACACCTAGTATACACCTACCGGCTATACACCTAGTATACACCTACCACTATACACCTACCGCTATACACCTAGTATACACCTACCACTATACAACCTACCGCTATACACCTAGTATACACCTACCACTATACACCTAGTATACACCTACCACTATACACCTACCGCTATACACCTAGTATACACCTACCACTATACACCTACCGCTATACACCTAGTATACACCTACCACTATACACCTACCGCTATACACCTAGTATACACCTACCACTATACACCTACCGCTATACACCTAGTATACACCTACCACTATACACCTACCGCTATACACCTACCGCTATACACCTAGTATACACCTACCACTATACACCTACCGCTATACACCTAGTATACACCTACCACTATACACCTAGCGCTATACACCTAGTATACACCTACCACTATACACCTACCGCTATACACCTAGTATACACCTACCACTATACACCTAGTATACACCTACCGCTATACACCTAGTATACACCTAGTATACACCTACCGCTATACACCTAGTATACACCTACCGCTATACACCTAGTATACACCTACCGCTATACACCTAGTATACACCTACCACTATACACCTAGTATACACCTAGTATACACCTACCGCTATACACCTAGTATACACCTACCGCTATACACCTAGTATACACCTACCGCTATACACCTAGCGCTATACACCTAGTATACACCTACCACTATACACCTACCGCTATACACCTAGTATACACCTACCACTATACACCTAGTATACACCTAGTATACACCTACCGCTATACACCTAGTATACACCCTACCGCTATACACCTAGTATACACCTAGTATACACCTACCGCTATACACCTAGTATACACCTACCGCTATACACCTAGTATACACCTAGTATACACCTACCGCTATACACCTAGTATACACCTACCGCTATACACCTAGTATACACCTACCGCTATACACCTTAGTATACACCTACCACTATACACCTAGTATACACCTAGTATACACCTACCGCTATACACCTAGTATACACCTACCGCTATACACCTAGTATACACCTACCGCTATACACCTACCGCTATACACCTAGTATACACCTACCACTATACACCTACCGCTATACACCTAGTATACACCTACCACTATACACCTACCGCTATACACCCTACCGCTATACACCTAGTATACACCTACCGCTATACACCTAGTATACACCTACCACTATACACCTACCGCTATACACCTAGTATACACCTACCACTATACACCTAGCATACACCTACCACTATACACCTACCGCTATACACCTAGTATACACCTACCACTATACACCTAGTATACACCTAGTATACACCTACTGCTATACACCTAGTATACACCTACCACTATACACCTACCGCTATACACCTAGTATACACCTAGTATACACCTACCGCTATACACCTAGTATACACCTACCGCTATACACCTAGTATACACCTAGTATACACCTACCGCTATACACCTAGTATACACCTACCGCTATACACCTAGTATACACCTACCACTATACACCTACCGCTATACACCTAGTATACACCTACCACTATACACCTACCGCTATACACCTAGTATACACCTACCACTATACACCTACCGCTATACACCTAGTATACACCTACCACTATAGACCTAGTATACACCTAGTATACCACCTACCGCTATACACCTAGTATACACCTACCGCTATACACCTAGTATACACCTAGTATACACCTACTGCTATACACCTAGTATACACCTAGTATACACCTACCGCTATACACCTAGTATACACCTACCGCTATACACCTAGTATACACCTAGTATACACCTACTGCTATACACCTAGTATACACCTAGTATACACCTACCACTATACACCTAGTATTACACCTACCGCTATACACCTAGTATACACCTACCGCTATACACCTAGTATACACCTACCACTATACACCTAGTATACACCTAGTATACACCTACCGCTATACAACCTACCGCTATACACCTACCACTATACACCTAGTATACACCTAGTATACACCTACCGCTATACACCTACCGCTATACACCTAGTATACACCTACCACTATACACCTAGTATACACCTAGTATACACCTACCGCGATACACCTAGTATTACACCTAGTATACACCTACCACTATACACCTACTGCTATACACCTAGTATACACCTACCACTATACACCTAGTATACACCTACCGCTATACACCTAGTATACACCTAGTATACACCTACCACTATACACCTACTGCTATACACCTAGTATACACCTACCGCTATACACCTAGTATACACCTACCGCTATACACCTACCGCTATACACCTAGTATACACCTACCGCTATACACCTAGTATACACCTACCGCTATACACCTACCGCGATACACCTAGTATACACCTAGTATACACCTACCACTATACACCTACTGCTATACACCTAGTATACACCTACCACTATACACCTAGTATACACCTACCGCTATACACCTAGTATACACCTACCGCTATACACCTAGTATACACCTACCACTATACACCTACCGCTATACACCTAGTATACACCTAGTATACACCTACCGCTATACACCTAGTATACACCTACCACTATACACCTACCGCTATACACCTAGTATACACCTAGTATACACCTACCGCTATACACCTAGTATACACCTACCACTATACACCTAGTATACACCTACCACTATACACCTACCGCTATACACCTAGTATACACCTACCACTATACACCTACCGCTATACACCTAGTATACACCTACCACTATACACCTACCGCTATACACCTAGTATACACCTACCACTATACACCTAGTATACACCTAGTATACACCTACCGCTATACACCTAGTATACACCTACCGCTATACACCTAGTATACACCTACCGCTATACACCTAGTATACACCTAGTATACACCTACGCTATAACACCTAGTATACACCTACCGCTATACACCTACTGCTATACACCTAGTATACACCTACCGCTATACACCTAGTATACACCTACCACTATACACCTACCGCTATACACCTAGTATACACCTAGTATACACCTACCGCTATACACCTAGTATACACCTACCGCTATACACCTAGTATACACCTAGTATACACCTACCGCTATACACCTAGTATACACCTACCGCTATACACCTAGTATACACCTAGTATACACCTACCGCTATACACCTAGTATACACCTACCACTATACACCTACCGCTATACACCTAGTATACACCTAGTATACACCTACCGCTATACACCTAGTATACACCTAGTATACACCTACCGCTATACACCTAGTATACACCTACCGCTATACACCTAGTATACACCTACCGCTATACACCTAGTATACACCTACCGCTATACACCTAGTATACACCTAGTATACACCTACCACTATACACCTAGTATACACCTACCGCTATACACCTAGTATACACCTAGTATACACCTACCGCTATACACCTAGTATACAACCTACCACTATACACCTACCGCTATACACCTAGTATACACCTAGTATACACCTACCGCTATACACCTAGTATACACCTACCACTATACACCTACCGCTATACACCTAGTATACACCTACCGCTATACACCTAGTATACTCCTACCGCTATACACCTAGTATACACCTAGTATCACCTACCGCTATACACCTCAGCTATAACACCTACCACCTATACACCTATGTATACACCTAGTATACACCTACTGCTATACACCTAGTATACACCTAAACGCTATACACCTAGTAAAAACCTAGTATACACCTACCGCTATACACCTAGTATACACCTAGTATACACCGCTATACACCTAGTATACACCTAGTATACACCTACCCGCTATACACCTAGTATACAACCCTAGTATACACCTACCGCTATACACCTAGTATACACCTACCACTATACACCTACCGCTATACACCTAGTATACACCTAGTATACACCTACCGCTATACACCTAGTATACACCTCCACGTATACACCTACCGCTATACACCTAGTATACACCTAGTATACACCTACCGCTATACACCTAGTATACACCTAACTATACACCTACCGCTATACACCTAGTATACACCTAGTATAACACCTACCGCTATACACCTAGTATACACCTACCACTATACACCTACCGTATACACCTACGCTATACACCTAGTATACACCTACCGCTATACACCTAGTCATACACCTAGTATACACCTACCCGCTATACACCTAGTATACACCTACCACTATACACCTACCGCTATACACCTAGTATACACCTAGTATACACCTACCGCTATACACCTAGTATACACCTACCACTATACACCTACCGCTATACACCTAGTATACACCTACCACTATACACCTACCGCTATACACCTAGTATACACCTACCACTATACACCTACCGCTATACACCTAGTATACACCTACCACTATACACCTACCGCTATACACCTAGTATACACCTAGTATACACCTACCGCTATACACCTAGTATACACCTACCGCTATACACCTAGTATACACCTACCGCTATACACCTAGTATACACCTACCGCTATACACCTAGTATACACCTACCACTATACACCTAGTATACACCTACCGCTATACACCTAGTATACACCTACCGCTATACACCTAGTATACACCTAGTATACACCTACCGCTATACACCTAGTATACACCTACCACTATACACCTACCGCTATACACCTAGTATACACCTACCACTATACACCTACCGCTATACACCTAGTATACACCTACCACTATACACCTACCGCTATACACCTAGTATACACCTACCACTATACACCTACCGCGATACACCTAGTATACACCTAGTATACACCTACCACTATACACCTACCGCTATACACCTAGTATACACCTAGTATACACCTACCGCTATACACCTAGTATACACCTACCGCTATACACCTAGTATACACCTACTGCTATACACCTAGTATACACCTAGTATACACCTACCGCTATACACCTAGTATACACCTACCACTATACACCTACCGCTATACACCTAGTATACACCTACCACTATACACCTACCGCTATACACCTAGTATACACCTAGTATACACCTACCACTATACACCTAGTATACACCTAGTATACACCTACCACTATACACCTAGTATACACCTACTGCTATACACCTAGTATACACCTAGTATACACCTACCACTATACACCTACCGCTATACACCTAGTATACACCTACCGCTATACACCTAGTATACACCTACCACTATACACCTACCGCTATACACCTAGTATACACCTACCGCTATACACCTACCGCTATACACCTAGTATACACCTACCACTATACACCTACCGCTATACACCTAGTATACACCTACCACTATACACCTAGTATACACCTAGTATACACCTAGTATACACCTACCGCGATACACCTAGTATACACCTAGTATACACCTACCACTATACACCTACTGCTATACACCTAGTATACACCTAGTATACACCTAGTATACACCTAGTATACACCTACCGCTATACACCTAGTATACACCTACCGCTATACACCTAGTATACACCTACCGCTATACACCTAGTATACACCTAGTATACACCTACCGCTATACACCTAGTATACACCTAGTATACACCTACTGCTATACACCTAGTATACACCTAGTATACACCTACCACTATACACCTAGTATACACCTACCGCTATACACCTAGTATACACCTACCGCTATACACCTAGTATACACCTACCGCTATACACCTAGTATACACCTAGTATACACCTACCACTATACACCTAGTATACACCTAGTATACACCTACCGCTATACACCTAGTATACACCTACCGCTATACACCTAGTATACACCTACCGCTATACACCTAGTATACACCTAGTATACACCTACCGCTATACACCTAGTATACACCTAGTATACACCTACCGCTATACACCTAGTATACACCTAGTATACACCTACCGCTATACACCTAGTATACACCTACCACTATACACCTACCGCTATACACCTAGTATACACCTACCACTATACACCTAGCGCTATACACCTAGTATACACCTACCACTATACACCTACCGCTATACACCTAGTATACACCTACCACTATACACCTACCGCGATACACCTAGTATACACCTACCGCTATACACCTAGTATACACCTACCGCTATACACCTAGTATACACCTAGTATACACCTACCGCTATACACCTAGTATACACCTACCGCTATACACCTAGTATACACCTACCACTATACACCTACCGCTATACACCTAGTATACACCTACCACTATACACCTACCGCTATACACCTAGTATACACCTAGTATACACCTACCGCTATACACCTACCACTATACACCTAGTATACACCTACCACTATACACCTACCGCTATACACCTAGTATACACCTACCACTATACACCTACCGCTATACACCTACCGCTATACACCTAGTATACACCTACCACTATACACCTACCGCTATACACCTAGTATACACCTACCACTATACACCTACCGCTATACACCTAGTATACACCTAGTATACACCTACCGCTATACACCTAGTATACACCTAGTATACACCTACCGCTATACACCTAGTATACACCTAGTATACACCTACCGCTATACACCTAGTATACACCTACCACTATACACCTACCGCTATACACCTAGTATACACCTAGTATACACCTACCGCTATACACCTAGTATACACCTAGTATACACCTAGTATACACCTACCGCTATACACCTAGTATACACCTAGTATACACCTACCGCTATACACCTAGTATACACCTACCACTATACACCTACCGCTATACACCTAGTATACACCTAGTATACACCTACCGCTATACACCTAGTATACACCTAGTATACACCTAGTATACACCTACCGCTATACACCTAGTATACACCTAGTATACACCTACCGCTATACACCTAGTATACACCTAGTATACACCTACCGCTATACACCTAGTATACACCTACCACTATACACCTACCGCTATACACCTAGTATACACCTACCACTATACACCTAGTATACACCAACCGCTATACACCTAGTATACACCTACCGCTATACACCTAGTATACACCTACCACTATACACCTACCGCTATACACCTAGTATACACCTAGTATACACCTACCGCTATACACCTAGTATACACCTACCGCTATACACCTAGTATACACCTACCACTATACACCTAGTATACACCTAGTATACACCTACCGCTATACACCTAGTATACACCTACCGCTATACACCTAGTATACACCTAGTATACACCTACTGCTATACACCTAGTATACACCTAGTATACACCTACCGCTATACACCTAGTATACACCTACCGCTATACACCTAGTATACACCTAGTATACACCTACCGCTATACACCTAGTATACACCTACCGCTATACACCTAGTATACACCTAGTATACACCTACCGCTATACACCTAGTATACACCTAGTATACACCTACCGCTATACACCTAGTATACACCTACCACTATACACCTACCGCTATACACCTAGTATACACCTAGTATACACCTACCGCTATACACCTAGTATACACCTACCACTATACACCTACCGCTATACACCTACCGCTATACACCTACCGCTATACACCTAGTATACACCTACCACTATACACCTACCGCTATACACCTAGTATACACCTACCACTATACACCTACCGCGATACACCTAGTATACACCTAGTATACACCTACCGCGATACACCTAGTATACACCTAGTATACACCTACCACTATACACCTACTGCTATACACCTAGTATACACCTAGTATACACCTACCGCTATACACCTAGTATACACCTAGTATACACCTACCGCTATACACCTAGTATACACCTAGTATACACCTAGTATACACCTACCGCTATACACCTAGTATACACCTAGTATACACCTACCGCTATACACCTAGTATACACCTAGTATACACCTACCGCTATACACCTAGTATACACCTACCACTATACACCTACCGCTATACACCTAGTATACACCTACCACTATACACCTACCGCTATACACCTAGTATACACCTACCACTATACACCTACCGCTATACACCTAGTATACACCTACCACTATACACCTACCGCTATACACCTAGTATACACCTACCACTATACACCTACCGCTATACACCTACCGCTATACACCTAGTATACACCTACCACTATACACCTACCGCTATACACCTAGTATACACCTACCACTATACACCTACCGCTATACACCTAGTATACACCTACCACTATACACCTACCGCTATACACCTAGTATACACCTAGTATACACCTACTGCTATACACCTAGTATACACCTACCGCTATACACCTAGTATACACCTAGTATACACCTACCGCTATACACCTAGTATACACCTAGTATACACCTACCGCTATACACCTAGTATACACCTAGTATACACCTACCGCTATACACCTAGTATACACCTACCGCTATACACCTAGTATACACCTACCGCTATACACCTAGTATACACCTAGTATACACCTACCGCTATACACCTAGTATACACCTACCACTATACACCTACCGCTATACACCTAGTATACACCTACCACTATACACCTAGTATACACCTAGTATACACCTACCGCTATACACCTAGTATACACCTACCGCTATACACCTAGTATACACCTAGTATACACCTACTGCTATACACCTAGTATACACCTAGTATACACCTACCGCTATACACCTAGTATACACCTAGTATACACCTACCGCTATACACCTAGTATACACCTAGTATACACCTACCGCTATACACCTAGTATACACCTAGTATACACCTACCGCTATACACCTAGTATACACCTACCGCTATACACCTAGTATACACCTAGTATACACCTACTGCTATACACCTAGTATACACCTAGTATACACCTACTGCTATACACCTAGTATACACCTAGTATACACCTACTGCTATACACCTAGTATACACCTACTGCTATACACCTAGTATACACCTACCGCTATACACCTAGTATACACCTACCGCTATACACCTAGTATACACCTAGTATACACCTACCGCTATACACCTAGTATACACCTAGTATACACCTACCGCTATACACCTAGTATACACCTAGTATACACCTACCGCTATACACCTAGTATACACCTAGTATACACCTACCGCTATACACCTAGTATACACCTACCACTATACACCTACCGCTATACACCTAGTATACACCTAGTATACACCTACCGCTATACACCTAGTATACACCTACCACTATACACCTACCGCTATACACCTAGTATACACCTACCACTATACACCTAGTATACACCTACTGCTATACACCTAGTATACACCTAGTATACACCTACCGCTATACACCTAGTATACACCTACCACTATACACCTACCGCTATACACCTACCGCTATACACCTACCGCTATACACCTAGTATACACCTACCACTATACACCTACCGCTATACACCTAGTATACACCTACCACTATACACCTACCGCGATACACCTAGTATACACCTAGTATACACCTACCGCGATACACCTAGTATACACCTAGTATACACCTACCGCTATACACCTAGTATACACCTAGTATACACCTACCGCAATACACCTAGTATACACCTAGTATACACCTAGTATACACCTACCGCTATACACCTAGTATACACCTAGTATACACCTACCGCTATACACCTAGTATACACCTAGTATACACCTACCGCTATACACCTAGTATACACCTACCACTATACACCTACCGCTATACACCTAGTATACACCTACCACTATACACCTAGTATACACCTAGTATACACCTACCGCTATACACCTAGTATACACCTACCACTATACACCTACCGCTATACACCTAGTATACACCTACCACTATACACCTGCCGCTATACACCTAGTATACACCTACCACTATACACCTACCGCTATACACCTAGTATACACCTACCACTATACACCTACCGCTATACACCTAGTATACACCTACCACTATACACCTACCGCTATACACCTAGTATACACCTACCGCTATACACCTAGTATACACCTAGTATACACCTACTGCTATACACCTAGTATACACCTAGTATACACCTACCGCTATACACCTAGTATACACCTAGTATACACCTACCGCTATACACCTAGTATACACCTAGTATACACCTACCGCTATACACCTAGTATACACCTAGTATACACCTACCGCTATACACCTAGTATACACCTAGTATACACCTACCGCTATACACCTAGTATACACCTACCGCTATACACCTAGTATACACCTAGTATACACCTACCGCTATACACCTAGTATACACCTACCACTATACACCTACCGCTATACACCTAGTATACACCTACCACTATACACCTAGTATACACCTAGTATACACCTACCGCTATACACCTAGTATACACCTACCGCTATACACCTAGTATACACCTAGTATACACCTACTGCTATACACCTAGTATACACCTAGTATACACCTACCGCTATACACCTAGTATACACCTAGTATACACCTACCGCTATACACCTAGTATACACCTAGTATACACCTACCGCTATACACCTAGTATACACCTACCGCTATACACCTAGTATACACCTAGTATACACCTACTGCTATACACCTAGTATACACCTACTGCTATACACCTAGTATACACCTAGTATACACCTACCGCTATACACCTAGTATACACCTACCGCTATACACCTAGTATACACCTAGTATACACCTACCGCTATACACCTAGTATACACCTAGTATACACCTACCGCTATACACCTAGTATACACCTAGTATACACCTACCGCTATACACCTAGTATACACCTAGTATACACCTACCGCTATACACCTAGTATACACCTACCACTATACACCTACCGCTATACACCTAGTATACACCTAGTATACACCTACCGCTATACACCTAGTATACACCTACCACTATACACCTACCGCTATACACCTAGTATACACCTACCACTATACACCTAGTATACACCTACTGCTATACACCTAGTATACACCTAGTATACACCTACCGCTATACACCTAGTATACACCTACCACTATACACCTACCGCTATACACCTAGTATACACCTAGTATACACCTACCGCTATACACCTAGTATACACCTACCACTATACACCTACCGCTATACACCTAGTATACACCTACCACTATACACCTACCGCGATACACCTAGTATACACCTAGTATACACCTACCGCGATACACCTAGTATACACCTAGTATACACCTACCACTATACACCTACTGCTATACACCTAGTATACACCTAGTATACACCTACCGCTATACACCTAGTATACACCTAGTATACACCTACCGCTATACACCTAGTATACACCTAGTATACACCTAGTATACACCTACCGCTATACACCTAGTATACACCTAGTATACACCTACCGCTATACACCTAGTATACACCTAGTATACACCTAGTATACACCTACCGCTATACACCTAGTATACACCTACCGCTATACACCTAGTATACACCTAGTATACACCTACCGCTATACACCTAGTATACACCTACCACTATACACCTACCGCTATACACCTACCGCTGTACACCTAGTATACACCTACCACTATACACCTAGTATACACCTAGTATACACCTATCACTATACACCTAGTATACACCTAGTATACACCTACCACTATACACCTAGTATACACCTACCGCTATACACCTAGTATACACCTACCGCTATACACCTAGTATACACCTAGTATACACCTACCGCTATACACCTAGTATACACCTACCACTATACACCTACCGCTATACACCTAGTATACACCTACCACTATACACCTAGTATACACCTACCGCTATACACCTAGTATACACCTACCGCTATACACCTAGTATACACCTACCGCTATACACCTAGTATACACCTACCACTATACACCTACCGCTATACACCTAGTATACACCTACCACTATACACCTAGTATACACCTACTGCTATACACCTAGTATACACCTAGTATACACCTACCACTATACACCTAGTATACACCTACCGCTATACACCTAGTATACACCTACCGCTATACACCTAGTATACACCTACCGCTATACACCTAGTATACACCTAGTATACACCTACCACTATACACCTAGTATACACCTACCGCTATACACCTAGTATACACCTACCGCTATACACCTAGTATACACCTACCGCTATACACCTAGTATACACCTAGTATACACCTACCGCTATACACCTAGTATACACCTAGTATACACCTACCGCTATACACCTAGTATACACCTAGTATACACCTACCGCTATACACCTAGTATACACCTAGTATACACCTACCGCTATACACCTAGTATACACCTACCACTATACACCTACCGCTATACACCTAGTATACACCTACCACTATACACCTAGCGCTATACACCTAGTATACACCTACCACTATACACCTACCGCTATACACCTAGTATACACCTACCACTATACACCTAGTATACACCTACCACTATACACCTACCGCTATACACCTAGTATACACCTACCACTATACACCTACCGCTATACACCTAGTATACACCTACCACTATACACCTACCGCTATACACCTACCGCTATACACCTAGTATACACCTACCACTATACACCTACCGCTATACACCTAGTATACACCTAGTATACACCTACCACTATACACCTACCGCTATACACCTAGTATACACCTAGTATACACCTACCGCTATACACCTAGTATACACCTACCACTATACACCTACCGCTATACACCTAGTATACACCTACCACTATACACCTAGCGCTATACACCTAGTATACACCTACCACTATACACCTACCGCTATACACCTAGTATACACCTACCACTATACACCTAGTATACACCTACCACTATACACCTACCGCTATACACCTAGTATACACCTACCACTATACACCTACCGCTATACACCTAGTATACACCTAGTATACACCTACCGCTATACACCTACCACTATACACCTACCGCTATACACCTAGTATACACCTACCACTATACACCTACCGCTATACACCTAGTATACACCTACCACTATACACCTAGTATACACCTAGTATACACCTACTGCTATACACCTAGTATACACCTAGTATACACCTACTGCTATACACCTAGTATACACCTACCGCTATACACCTAGTATACACCTAGTATACACCTACCGCTATACACCTAGTATACACCTAGTATACACCTACCGCTATACACCTAGTATACACCTAGTATACACCTACCGCTATACACCTAGTATACACCTAGTATACACCTACCGCTATACACCTAGTATACACCTAGTATACACCTAGTATACACCTACCGCTATACACCTAGTATACACCTACCGCTATACACCTAGTATACACCTAGTATACACCTACCGCTATACACCTAGTATACACCTACCGCTATACACCTAGTATACACCTACCACTATACACCTACCGCTATACACCTAGTATACACCTACCACTATACACCTACCGCTATACACCTAGTATACACCTACCACTATACACCTACCGCTATACACCTAGTATACACCTACCACTATACACCTAGTATACACCTAGTATACACCTACCGCTATACACCTAGTATACACCTAGTATACACCTACCGCTATACACCTAGTATACACCTAGTATACACCTACCGCTATACACCTAGTATACACCTAGTATACACCTACCGCTATACACCTAGTATACACCTAGTATACACCTACCGCTATACACCTAGTATACACCTAGTATACACCTACCGCTATACACCTAGTATACACCTAGTATACACCTACCGCTATACACCTAGTATACACCTAGTATACACCTACCGCTATACACCTAGTATACACCTACTGCTATACACCTAGTATACACCTACCACTATACACCTACCGCTATACACCTAGTATACACCTACCACTATACACCTAGTATACACCTAGTATACACCTACCGCTATACACCTAGTATACACCTAGTATACACCTACCGCTATACACCTAGTATACACCTAGTATACACCTACCGCTATACACCTAGTATACACCTACCGCTATACACCTAGTATACACCTAGTATACACCTACCGCTATACACCTAGTATACACCTAGTATACACCTACCGCTATACACCTAGTATACACCTAGTATACACCTACCGCTATACACCTAGTATACACCTACCACTATACACCTAGTATACACCTACCGCTATACACCTAGTATACACCTACCACTATACACCTAGTATACACCTAGTATACACCTACCGCTATACACCTAGTATACACCTACCGCTATACACCTAGTATACACCTAGTATACACCTACCGCTATACACCTAGTATACACCTACCGCTATACACCTACCGCTATACACCTAGTATACACCTACCACTATACACCTACCGCTATACACCTAGTATACACCTAGTATACACCTACCGCTATACACCTAGTATACACCTACCACTATACACCTACCGCTATACACCTAGTATACACCTAGTATACACCTACCGCTATACACCTAGTATACACCTAGTATACACCTACCGCTATACACCTAGTATACACCTAGTATACACCTACCGCTATACACCTAGTATACACCTACCGCTATACACCTAGTATACACCTAGTATACACCTACCGCTATACACCTAGTATACACCTACCACTATACACCTACCGCTATACACCTACCGCTATACACCTAGTATACACCTACCACTATACACCTACCGCTATACACCTAGTATACACCTACCACTATACACCTACCGCGATACACCTAGTATACACCTAGTATACACCTACCACTATACACCTACCGCTATACACCTAGTATACACCTAGTATACACCTACCGCTATACACCTAGTATACACCTACCGCTATACACCTAGTATACACCTAGTATACACCTACTGCTATACACCTAGTATACACCTAGTATACACCTACCGCTATACACCTAGTATACACCTACCGCTATACACCTAGTATACACCTAGTATACACCTACCGCAATACACCTAGTATACACCTACCACTATACACCTACCGCTATACACCTAGTATACACCTAGTATACACCTACCGCTATACACCTAGTATACACCTAGTATACACCTACCGCTATACACCTAGTATACACCTAGTATACACCTACCGCTATACACCTAGTATACACCTACCACTATACACCTACCGCTATACACCTAGTATACACCTAGTATACACCTACCGCTATACACCTAGTATACACCTAGTATACACCTACCGCTATACACCTAGTATACACCTACCGCTATACACCTAGTATACACCTACCGCTATACACCTAGTATACACCTAGTATACACCTACCGCTATACACCTAGTATACACCTACCGCTATACACCTAGTATACACCTAGTATACACCTACCGCTATACACCTAGTATACACCTACCACTATACACCTACCGCTATACACCTAGTATACACCTACCACTATACACCTAGTATACACCTACTGCTATACACCTAGTATACACCTACCACTATACACCTACCGCTATACACCTAGTATACACCTAGTATACACCTACCGCTATACACCTAGTATACACCTACCGCTATACACCTAGTATACACCTAGTATAAACCTACCGCTATACACCTAGTATACACCTACCACTATACACCTACCGCTATACACCTAGTATACACCTACCACTATACACCTAGTATACACCTACCACTATACACCTAGTATACACCTACTGCAATACACCTAGTATACACCTACTGCAATACACCTAGTATACACCTACCGCTATACACCTAGTATACACCTACCGCTATACACCTACCGCTATACACCTAGTATACACCTACCACTATACACCTAGTATACACCTACCACTATACACCTAGTATACACCTACCGCTATACACCTAGTATACACCTACTGCAATACACCTAGTATACACCTACCGCTATACACCTAGTATACACCTACCGCTACACACCTAGTATACACCAACCGCTATACACCTAGTATACACCTACCACTATACACCTACCGCTATACACCTAGTATACACCTACCACTATACACCTAGTATACACCTACCGCTATACACCTAGTATACACCTACCACTATACACCTAGTATACACCTACCACTATACACCTAGTATACACCTACCGCTATACACCTAGTATACACCTACTGCAATACACCTAGTATACACCTACCGCTATACACCTAGTATACACCTACCGCTACACACCTACCGCTATACACCTAGTATACACCTACCACTATACACCTAGTATACACCTACCGCTATACACCTAGTATACACCTACCGCTATACACCTAGTATACACCTAGTATACACCTACCACTATACACCTAGTATACACCTAGTATACACCTACCACTATACACCTAGTATACACCTACCGCTATACACCTACCGCTATACACCTAGTATACACCTAGTATGCACCTACCGCTATACACCTAGTATACACCTACCGCTATACACCTAGTATACACCTACCGCTATACACCTAGTATACACCTAGTATACACCTACCACTATACACCTAGTATACACCTAGTATACACCTACCACTATACACCTAGTATACACCTACCGCTATACACCTAGTATACACCTACCGCTATACACCTAGTATACACCTAGTATACACCTACCGCTATACACCTAGTATACACCTACCGCTATACACCTAGTATACACCTAGTATACACCTACCACTATACACCTAGTATACACCTACCGCTATACACCTAGTATACACCTACCGCTATACACCTAGTATACACCTAGTATACACCTACCGCTATACACCTAGTATACACCTACCGCTATACACCTAGTATACACCTACCGCTATACACCTAGTATACACCTAGTATACACCTACCACTATACACCTAGTATACACCTACCGCTATACACCTAGTATACACCTAGTATACACCTACCGCTATACACCTAGTATACACCTACTGCAATACACCTAGTATACACCTAGTATACACCTAGTATACACCTACCGCTATACACCTAGTATACACCTACTGCAATACACCTAGTATACACCTAGTATACACCTACCACTATACACCTACCGCTATACACCTAGTATACACCTACCACTATACACCTAGTATACACCTACCACTATACACCTACCGCTATACACCTAGTATACACCTAGTATACACCTACTGCAATACACCTAGTATACACCTAGTATACACCTACCGCTATACACCTACTGCTATACACCTAGTATACACCTACCGCTATACACCTAGTATACACCTACCACTATACACCTACCGCTATACACCTAGTATACACCTACCACTATACACCTACCGCTATACACCTAGTATACACCTACCACTATACACCTACCGCTATACACCTAGTATACACCTACCACTATACACCTAGTATACACCTACCACTATACACCTACCGCTATACACCTAGTATACACCTAGTATACACCTACTGCTATACACCTAGTATACACCTAGTATACACCTACCGCTATACACCTAGTATACACCTACCGCTATACACCTAGTATACACCTAGTATACACCTACCGCTATACACCTAGTATACACCTAGTATACACCTACCGCTATACACCTACCGCTATACACCTAGTATACACCTACCACTATACACCTACCGCTATACACCTAGTATACACCTAGTATACACCTACCGCTATACACCTAGTATACACCTACCACTATACACCTACCGCTATACACCTAGTATACACCTACCACTATACACCTACCGCTATACACCTAGTATACACCTACCGCTATACACCTAGTATACACCTAGTATACACCTACCGCTATACACCTAGTATACACCTAGTATACACCTACCGCTATACACCTAGTATACACCTAGTATACACCTACCGCTATACACCTAGTATACACCTACCACTATACACCTACCGCTATACACCTAGTATACACCTAGTATACACCTACCGCTATACACCTAGTATACACCTACCACTATACACCTACCGCTATACACCTAGTATACACCTACCACTATACACCTACCGCTATACACCTAGTATACACCTACCACTATACACCTAGTATACACCTAGTATACACCTACCACTATACACCTACCGCTATACACCTAGTATACACCTAGTATACACCTACCGCTATACACCTAGTATACACCTACCACTATACACCTAGTATACACCTACCGCTATACACCTAGTATACACCTACCGCTATACACCTAGTATACACCTAGTATACACCTACCACTATACACCTAGTATACACCTAGTATACACCTACCACTATACACCTAGTATACACCTACCGCTATACACCTAGTATACACCTACCGCTATACACCTAGTATACACCTAGTATACACCTACCGCTATACACCTAGTATACACCTACCACTATACACCTAGTATACACCTAGTATACACCTAGTATACACCTACCGCTATACACCTAGTATACACCTACCGCTATACACCTAGTATACACCTAGTATACACCTACCGCTATACACCTAGTATACACCTAGTATACACCTAGTATACACCTACCGCTATACACCTAGTATACACCTACCGCTATACACCTAGTATACACCTACCGCTATACTCCTAGTATACACCTAGTATACACCTACTGCTATACACCTAGTATACACCTAGTATACACCTACCGCTATACACCTAGTATACACCTACCACTATACACCTACCGCTATACACCTACCGCTATACACCTAGTATACACCTACCACTATACACCTACCGCTATACACCTAGTATACACCTACCACTATACACCTACCGCTATACACCTAGTATACACCTACCGCTATACACCTAGTATACACCTAGTATACACCTACTGCTATACACCTAGTATACACCTAGTATACACCTACCGCTATACACCTAGTATACACCTACCGCTATACACCTAGTATACACCTACCGCTATACACCTAGTATACACCTACCGCTATACACCTAGTATACACCTAGTATACACCTACCGCTATACACCTAGTATACACCTAGTATACACCTACCGCTATACACCTAGTATACACCTACCACTATACACCTACCGCTATACACCTAGTATACACCTACCGCTATACACCTAGTATACACCTACCACTATACACCTACCGCTATACACCTAGTATACACCTACCACTATACACCTAGTATACACCTACCGCTATACTCCTAGTATACACCTAGTATACACCTACTGCTATACACCTAGTATACACCTAGTATACACCTACCGCTATACACCTAGTATACACCTAGTATACACCTACCACTATACACCTACCGCTATACACCTAGTATACACCTATCACTATACACCTACCGCTATACACCTAGTATACACCTACCACTATACACCTACCGCTATACACCTAGTATACACCTACCACTATACACCTACCGCTATACACCTAGTATACACCTACCGCTATACACCTACTGCTATACACCTAGTATACACCTAGTATACACCTACCGCTATACACCTAGTATACACCTACCGCTATACACCTAGTATACACCTAGTATACACCTACCGCTATACACCTAGTATACACCTAGTATACACCTACCGCTATACACCTAGTATACACCTAGTATACACCTACCGCTATACACCTAGTATACACCTACCGCTATACACCTAGTATACACCTAGTATACACCTACCGCTATACACCTAGTATACACCTAGTATACACCTACCGCTATACACCTAGTATACACCTAGTATACACCTACCGCTATACACCTAGTATACACCTAGTATACACCTACCGCTATACACCTAGTATACACCTAGTATACACCTACCGCTATACACCTACCGCTATACACCTAGTATACACCTAGTATACACCTACCGCTATACACCTACCGCTATACACCTAGTATACACCTACCACTATACACCTAGTATACACCTAGTATACACCTACCGCTATACACCTAGTATACACCTACCGCTATACACCTAGTATACACCTAGTATACACCTACCGCTATACACCTAGTATACACCTAGTATACACCTACCGCTATACACCTAGTATACACCTAGTATACACCTACCGCTATACACCTAGTATACACCTAGTATACACCTACCGCTATACACCTAGTATACACCTACCACTATACACCTACCGCTATACACCTAGTATACACCTAGTATACACCTACCGCTATACACCTAGTATACACCTACCACTATACACCTACCGCTATACACCTAGTATACACCTACCACTATACACCTACCGCTATACACCTAGTATACACCTACCACTATACACCTACCGCTATACACCTAGTATACACCTACCACTATACACCTAGTATACACCTAGTATACACCTACTGCTATACACCTACCACTATACACCTACCGCTATACACCTAGTATACACCTAGTATACACCTACCGCTATACACCTAGTATACACCTACCACTATACACCTAGTATACACCTAGTATACACCTACCGCTATACACCTAGTATACACCTACCGCTATACACCTAGTATACACCTACCGCTATACACCTAGTATACACCTAGTATACACCTACCACTATACACCTAGTATACACCTAGTATACACCTACCACTATACACCTAGTATACACCTACCACTATACACCTAGTATACACCTAGTATACACCTACCGCTATACACCTAGTATACACCTAGTATACACCTACCGCTATACACCTAGTATACACCTACCACTATACACCTACCGCTATACACCTAGTATACACCTACCACTATACACCTACCGCTATACACCTAGTATACACCTACCACTATACACCTACCGCTATACACCTAGTATACACCTACCACTATACACCTAGTATACACCTAGTATACACCTACCGCTATACACCTAGTATACACCTACCGCTATACACCTAGTATACACCTAGTATACACCTACTGCTATACACCTAGTATACACCTAGTATACACCTACCGCTATACACCTAGTATACACCTAGTATACACCTACCGCTATACACCTAGTATACACCTAGTATACACCTACCGCTATACACCTAGTATACACCTACCACTATACACCTACCGCTATACACCTAGTATACACCTAGTATACACCTACCGCTATACACCTAGTATACACCTACCACTATACACCTACCGCTATACACCTAGTATACACCTACCACTATACACCTACCGCTATACACCTAGTATACACCTACCACTATACACCTAGTATACACCTAGTATACACCTACCGCTATACACCTAGTATACACCTAGTATACACCTACCGCTATACACCTAGTATACACCTAGTATACACCTACCGCTATACACCTAGTATACACCTAGTATACACCTACCGCTATACACCTAGTATACACCTAGTATACACCTACCGCTATACACCTAGTATACACCTACCACTATACACCTACCGCTATACACCTAGTATACACCTAGTATACACCTACCGCTATACACCTAGTATACACCTACCACTATACACCTACCGCTATACACCTAGTATACACCTACCACTATACACCTACCGCTATACACCTAGTATACACCTACCACTATACACCTACCGCTATACACCTAGTATACACCTACCACTATACACCTACCGCGATACACCTAGTATACACCTACCACTATACACCTAGTATACACCTACTGCTATACACCTAGTATACACCTACCACTATACACCTAGTATACACCTAGTATACACCTAGTATACACCTACCGCTATACACCTAGTATACACCTACCACTATACACCTAGTATACACCTAGTATACACCTACCGCTATACACCTAGTATACACCTAGTATACACCTACCACTATACACCTAGTATACACCTAGTATACACCTACCACTATACACCTAGTATACACCTACCGCTATACACCTAGTATACACCTACCGCTATACACCTACCGCTATACACCTAGTATACACCTAGTATACACCTACCGCTATACACCTAGTATACACCTACCACTATACACCTACCGCTATACACCTAGTATACACCTACCACTATACACCTACCGCTATACACCTAGTATACACCTACCGCTATACACCTAGTATACACCTACCACTATACACCTAGTATACACCTAGTATACACCTACTGCTATACACCTAGTATACACCTACCACTATACACCTACCGCTATACACCTAGTATACACCTAGTATACACCTACCGCTATACACCTAGTATACACCTACCACTATACACCTAGTATACACCTAGTATACACCTACCGCTATACACCTAGTATACACCTACCACTATACACCTAGTATACACCTAGTATACACCTACCGCTATACACCTAGTATACACCTACCACTATACACCTAGTATACACCTAGTATACACCTACCGCTATACACCTAGTATACACCAACCGCTATACACCTAGTATACACCTAGTATACACCTACTGCAATACACCTAGTATACACCTACCGCTATACACCTAGTATACACCTAGTATACACCTACCGCTATACACCTAGTATACACCAACCGCTATACACCTAGTATACACCTACCACTATACACCTACCGCTATACACCTAGTATACACCTACCACTATACACCTAGTATACACCTACTGCTATACACCTAGTATACACCTACCGCTATACACCTAGTATACACCAACCGCTATACACCTAGTATACACCTACCACTATACACCTACCACTATACACCTAGTATACACCTACCACTATACACCTAGTATACACCTACCGCTATACACCTAGTATACACCTAGTATACACCTACCACTATACACCTAGTATACACCTACCACTATACACCTAGTATACACCTACCGCTATACACCTAGTATACACCTAGTTTACACCTACCGCTATACACCTAGTATACACCTACCACTATACACCTACCGCTATACACCTAGTATACACCTACCACTATACACCTAGTATACACCTACCGCTATACACCTAGTATACACCTAGTATACACCTACCGCTATACACCTAGTATACACCTACCACTATACACCTAGTATACACCTAGTATACACCTACCGCTATACACCTAGTATACACCTAGTATACACCTACCGCTATACACCTAGTATACACCTACCGCTATACACCTAGTATACACCTACCACTATACACCTAGTATACACCTAGTATACACCTACCGCTATACACCTAGTATACACCTAGTATACACCTACCGCTATACACCTAGTATACACCTAGTATACACCTACCGCTATACACCTAGTATACACCTAGTATACACCTACCGCTATACACCTAGTATACACCTAGTATACACCTACCGCTATACACCTAGTATACACCTACCACTATACACCTACCGCTATACACCTAGTATACACCTAGTATACACCTACCGCTATACACCTAGTATACACCTACCACTATACACCTACCGCTATACACCTAGTATACACCTACCACTATACACCTACCGCTATACACCTAGTATACACCTACCACTATACACCTAGTATACACCTAGTATACACCTACTGCTATACACCTAGTATACACCTACCGCTATACACCTAGTATACACCTAGTATACACCTACCGCTATACACCTACCACTATACACCTAGTATACACCTAGTATACACCTACCGCTATACACCTAGTATACACCTAGTATGCACCTACCGCTATACACCTAGTATACACCTACCGCTATACACCTAGTATACACCTACCGCTATACACCTAGTATACACCTACCACTATACACCTAGTATACACCTACCACTATACACCTAGTATACACCTAGTATACACCTACCGCTATACACCTAGTATACACCTACCGCTATACACCTAGTATACACCTACCGCTATACACCTAGTATACACCTAGTATACACCTACCGCTATACACCTAGTATACACCTACCACTATACACCTACCGCTATACACCTAGTATACACCTACCACTATACACCTACCGCTATACACCTAGTATACACCTAGTATACACCTACCGCTATACACCTAGTATACACCTACCACTATACACCTACCGCTATACACCTAGTATACACCTACCACTATACACCTACCGCTATACACCTAGTATACACCTACCGCTATACACCTAGTATACACCTACCACTATACACCTAGTATACACCTAGTATACACCTACTGCTATACACCTAGTATACACCTACCACTATACACCTACCGCTATACACCTAGTATACACCTAGTATACACCTACCGCTATACACCTAGTATACACCTACCACTATACACCTAGTATACACCTAGTATACACCTACCGCTATACACCTAGTATACACCTACCACTATACACCTAGTATACACCTAGTATACACCTACCGCTATACACCTAGTATACACCTACCACTATACACCTAGTATACACCTAGTATACACCTACCGCTATACACCTAGTATACACCAACCGCTATACACCTAGTATACACCTAGTATACACCTACTGCAATACACCTAGTATACACCTACCGCTATACACCTAGTATACACCTAGTATACACCTACCGCTATACACCTAGTATACACCAACCGCTATACACCTAGTATACACCTACCACTATACACCTACCGCTATACACCTAGTATACACCTACCACTATACACCTAGTATACACCTACTGCTATACACCTAGTATACACCTACCGCTATACACCTAGTATACACCAACCGCTATACACCTAGTATACACCTACCACTATACACCTACCACTATACACCTAGTATACACCTACCACTATACACCTAGTATACACCTACCGCTATACACCTAGTATACACCTAGTATACACCTACCACTATACACCTAGTATACACCTACCACTATACACCTAGTATACACCTACCGCTATACACCTAGTATACACCTAGTATACACCTACCGCTATACACCTAGTATACACCTACCACTATACACCTACCGCTATACACCTAGTATACACCTACCACTATACACCTAGTATACACCTAGTATACACCTACCGCTATACACCTAGTATACACCTAGTATACACCTACCGCTATACACCTAGTATACACCTACCACTATACACCTAGTATACACCTAGTATACACCTACCGCTATACACCTAGTATACACCTAGTATACACCTACCGCTATACACCTAGTATACACCTACCGCTATACACCTAGTATACACCTACCACTATACACCTAGTATACACCTAGTATACACCTACCGCTATACACCTAGTATACACCTAGTATACACCTACCGCTATACACCTAGTATACACCTAGTATACACCTACCGCTATACACCTAGTATACACCTAGTATACACCTACCGCTATACACCTAGTATACACCTAGTATACACCTACCGCTATACACCTAGTATACACCTACCACTATACACCTACCGCTATACACCTAGTATACACCTAGTATACACCTACCGCTATACACCTAGTATACACCTACCACTATACACCTACCGCTATACACCTAGTATACACCTACCACTATACACCTACCGCTATACACCTAGTATACACCTACCACTATACACCTAGTATACACCTAGTATACACCTACTGCTATACACCTAGTATACACCTACCGCTATACACCTAGTATACACCTAGTATACACCTACCGCTATACACCTACCACTATACACCTAGTATACACCTAGTATACACCTACCGCTATACACCTAGTATACACCTAGTATGCACCTACCGCTATACACCTAGTATACACCTACCGCTATACACCTAGTATACACCTACCGCTATACACCTAGTATACACCTACCACTATACACCTAGTATACACCTACCACTATACACCTAGTATACACCTAGTATACACCTACCGCTATACACCTAGTATACACCTACCGCTATACACCTAGTATACACCTACCGCTATACACCTAGTATACACCTAGTATACACCTACCGCTATACACCTAGTATACACCTACCACTATACACCTACCGCTATACACCTAGTATACACCTACCACTATACACCTACCGCTATACACCTAGTATACACCTACCGCTATACACCTAGTATACACCTACCGCTATACACCTAGTATACACCTAGTATACACCTACCACTATACACCTAGTATACACCTAGTATACACCTACCACTATACACCTAGTATACACCTACCGCTATACACCTAGTATACACCTACCGCTATACACCTAGTATACACCTACCGCTATACACCTAGTATACACCTACCGCTATACACCTAGTATACACCTACCACTATACACCTACCGCTATACACCTAGTATACACCTACCACTATACACCTACCGCTATACACCTAGTATACACCTACCGCTATACACCTAGTATACACCTACCGCTATACACCTAGTATACACCTACCGCTATACACCTAGTATACACCTACCGCTATACACCTAGTATACACCTAGTATGCACCTACCGCTATACACCTAGTATACACCTACCGCTATACACCTAGTATACACCTACCGCTATACACCTAGTATACACCTAGTATACACCTACCGCTATACACCTAGTATACACCTACCGCTATACACCTAGTATACACCTAGTATACACCTACCACTATACACCTAGTATACACCTACCGCTATACACCTAGTATACACCTACCGCTATACACCTAGTATACACCTACCGCTATACACCTAGTATACACCTACCGCTATACACCTAGTATACACCTAGTATACACCTACCACTATACACCTAGTATACACCTACCACTATACACCTAGTATACACCTACCGCTATACACCTAGTATACACCTACCACTATACACCTAGTATACACCTACTGCTATACACCTAGTATACACCTAGTATACACCTACTGCTATACACCTAGTATACACCTAGTATACACCTACCACTATACACCTAGTATACACCTAGTATACACCTACCACTATACACCTAGTATACACCTACCGCTATACACCTAGTATACACCTACCGCTATACACCTAGTATACACCTAGTATACACCTACCGCTATACACCTAGTATACACCTACCGCTATACACCTAGTATACACCTAGTATACACCTACCACTATACACCTAGTATACACCTACCGCTATACACCTAGTATACACCTACCGCTATACACCTACCGCTATACACCTAGTATACACCTAGTATACACCTACCGCTATACACCTAGTATACACCTACCACTATACACCTACCGCTATACACCTAGTATACACCTACCACTATACACCTACCGCTATACACCTAGTATACACCTACCACTATACACCTACCGCTATACACCTAGTATACACCTACCACTATACACCTAGTATACACCTAGTATACACCTACCGCTATACACCTAGTATACACCTACCGCTATACACCTAGTATACACCTAGTATACACCTACCGCTATACACCTAGTATACACCTACCGCTATACACCTAGTATACACCTAGTATACACCTAGTATACACCTACCGCTATACACCTAGTATACACCTACCACTATACACCTACCGCTATACACCTAGTATACACCTAGTATACACCTACCGCTATACACCTAGTATACACCTACCACTATACACCTACCGCTATACACCTAGTATACACCTACCACTATACACCTACCGCTATACACCTAGTATACACCTACCACTATACACCTACCGCTATACACCTAGTATACACCTACCACTATACACCTACCGCTATACACCTAGTATACACCTACCACTATACACCTAGTATACACCTAGTATACACCTACTGCTATACACCTAGTATACACCTACCACTATACACCTACCGCTATACACCTAGTATACACCTAGTATACACCTACCGCTATACACCTAGTATACACCTACCACTATACACCTAGTATACACCTAGTATACACCTAGTATACACCTACCGCTATACACCTAGTATACACCTAGTATGCACCTACCGCTATACACCTAGTATACACCTACCGCTATACACCTAGTATACACCTACCACTATACACCTAGTATACACCTAGTATACACCTACCACTATACACCTAGTATACACCTACCGCTATACACCTAGTATACACCTACCGCTATACACCTAGTATACACCTAGTATACACCTACCGCTATACACCTAGTATACACCTACCACTATACACCTACCGCTATACACCTAGTATACACCTACCACTATACACCTACCGCTATACACCTAGTATACACCTACCGCTATACACCTAGTATACACCTACCACTATACACCTACCGCTATACACCTAGTATACACCTACCGCTATACACCTAGTATACACCTACCACTATACACCTACCGCTATACACCTAGTATACACCTACCGCTATACACCTAGTATACACCTACCGCTATACACCTAGTATACACCAACCGCTATACACCTAGTATACACCTAGTATACACCTACTGCAATACACCTAGTATACACCTAGTATACACCTACCACTATACACCTACCGCTATACACCTAGTATACACCTACCACTATACACCTAGTATACACCTACTGCTATACACCTAGTATACACCTAGTATACACCTACCACTATACACCTAGTATACACCTACCGCTATACACCTAGTATACACCTACCACTATACACCTAGTATACACCTACCGCTATACACCTAGTATACACCTACCGCTATACACCTAGTATACACCTAGTATACACCTACCGCTATACACCTAGTATACACCTACCGCTATACACCTAGTATACACCTACCGCTATACACCTAGTATACACCTAGTATACACCTACCACTATACACCTAGTATACACCTAGTATACACCTACCACTATACACCTAGTATACACCTACCGCTATACACCTAGTATACACCTACCGCTATACACCTAGTATACACCTAGTATACACCTACTGCTATACACCTAGTATACACCTACCGCTATACACCTAGTATACACCTACCGCTATACACCTAGTATACACCAACCGCTATACACCTAGTATACACCTAGTATACACCTACTGCAATACACCTAGTATACACCTAGTATACACCTACCACTATACACCTACCGCTATACACCTAGTATACACCTACCACTATACACCTAGTATACACCTACTGCTATACACCTAGTATACACCTAGTATACACCTACCGCTATACACCTAGTATACACCTACCACTATACACCTAGTATACACCTACCGCTATACACCTAGTATACACCTAGTATACACCTACCGCTATACACCTAGTATACACCTACCACTATACACCTAGTATACACCTACCGCTATACACCTAGTATACACCTACCACTATACACCTAGTATACACCTACTGCTATACACCTAGTATACACCTAGTATACACCTACCGCTATACACCTAGTATACACCTACCGCTATACACCTAGTATACACCTACCGCTATACACCTAGTATACACCTACCGCTATACACCTAGTATACACCTACCGCTATACACCTAGTATACACCTACCGCTATACACCTAGTATACACCTACCGCTATACACCTAGTATACACCTAGTATACACCTACCGCTATACACCTAGTATACACCTACCGCTATACACCTAGTATACACCTACCGCTATACACCTAGTATACACCTAGTATACACCTACCGCTATACACCTAGTATACACCAACCGCTATACACCTAGTATACACCTAGTATACACCTACTGCAATACACCTAGTATACACCTAGTATACACCTACCACTATACACCTACCGCTATACACCTAGTATACACCTACCACTATACACCTAGTATACACCTACTGCTATACACCTAGTATACACTTAGTATACACCTACCGCTATACACCTAGTATACACCTACCGCTATACACCTAGTATACACCTAGTATACACCTACCGCTATACACCTAGTATACACCTACCGCTATACACCTAGTATACACCTACCGCTATACACCTAGTATACACCTAGTATACACCTACCACTATACACCTAGTATACACCTAGTATACACCTACCACTATACACCTAGTATACACCTACCGCTATACACCTAGTATACACCTACCGCTATACACCTAGTATACACCTAGTATACACCTACTGCTATACACCTAGTATACACCTACTGCTATACACCTACCGCTATACACCTAGTATACACCTACCGCTATACACCTAGTATACACCTACCGCTATACACCTAGTATACACCTAGTATACACCTACCACTATACACCTAGTATACACCTAGTATACACCTACCACTATACACCTAGTATACACCTACCGCTATACACCTAGTATACACCTAGTATACACCTACTGCTATACACCTAGTATACACCTAGTATACACCTACCGCTATACACCTAGTATACACCTACCGCTATACACCTAGTATACACCAACCGCTATACACCTAGTATACACCTAGTATACACCTACTGCAATACACCTAGTATACACCTAGTATACACCTACCACTATACACCTACCGCTATACACCTAGTATACACCTACCACTATACACCTAGTATACACCTACTGCTATACACCTAGTATACACCTAGTATACACCTACCGCTATACACCTAGTATACACCTACCACTATACACCTAGTATACACCTAGTATACACCTACCACTATACACCTAGTATACACCTACCGCTATACACCTAGTATACACCTACCGCTATACACCTAGTATACACCTAGTATACACCTACCGCTATACACCTAGTATACACCTACCACTATACACCTAGTATACACCTACCGCTATACACCTAGTATACACCTAGTATACACCTACCGCTATACACCTAGTATACACCTACCGCTATACACCTAGTATACACCTACCGCTATACACCTAGTATACACCTAGTATACACCTACCGCTATACACCTAGTATACACCAACCGCTATACACCTAGTATACACCTAGTATACACCTACTGCAATACACCTAGTATACACCTAGTATACACCTACCACTATACACCTACCGCTATACACCTAGTATACACCTACCACTATACACCTAGTATACACCTACTGCTATACACCTAGTATACACTTAGTATACACCTACCGCTATACACCTAGTATACACCTACCGCTATACACCTAGTATACACCTACCGCTATACACCTAGTATACACCTACCGCTATACACCTAGTATACACCTACCGCTATACACCTAGTATACACCTAGTATACACCTACCGCTATACACCTAGTATACACCTACCACTATACACCTACCGCTATACACCTAGTATACACCTCCCGCTATACACCTAGTATACACCTACCACTATACACCTACCGCTATACACCTACCGCTATACACCTAGTATACACCTACCACTATACACCTACCGCTATACACCTAGTATACACCTACCGCTATACACCTAGTATACACCTAGTATACACCTACCACTATACACCTAGTATACACCTACCACTATACACCTACTGCTATACACCTAGTATACACCTACCGCTATACACCTAGTATACACCTACCACTATACACCTAGTATACACCTACCACTATACACCTACTGCTATACACCTAGTATACACCTACCGCTATACACCTAGTATACACCTAGTATACACCTACCACTATACACCTAGTATACACCTACCGCTATACACCTAGTATACACCTACCGCTGTACACCTAGTATACACCTACCACTATACACCTAGTATACACCTACCGCTATACACCTAGTATACACCTACCGCTATACACCTAGTATACACCTACCGCTATACACCTAGTATACACCTAGTATACACCTACCGCTATACACCTAGTATACACCTACCACTATACACCTACCGCTATACACCTAGTATACATCTACCGCTATACACCTAGTATACACCTACCACTATACACCTACCGCTATACACCTAGTATACACCTACCGCTATACACCTAGTATACACCTACCACTATACACCTACCGCTATACACCTAGTATACACCTACCGCTATACACCTAGTATACACCTAGTATACACCTACCACTATACACCTAGTATACACCTACCACTATACACCTACTGCTATACACCTAGTATACACCTACCGCTATACACCTAGTATACACCTAGTATACACCTACCACTATACACCTAGTATACACCTACCACTATACACCTAGTATACACCTACCGCTATACACCTAGTATACACCTACCGCTATACACCTAGTATACACCTACCACTATACACCTAGTATACACCTACCGCTATACACCTAGTATACACCTAGTATACACCTACCGCTATACACCTAGTATACACCTACCACTATACACCTAGTATACACCTAATGCTATACACCTAGTATACACCTAGTATACACCTACCGCTATACACCTAGTATACACCTACCGCTATACACCTAGTATACACCTACCACTATACACCTAGTATACACCTACCACTATACACCTAGTATACACCTAGTATACACCTACCGCTATACACCTAGTATACACCTAGTATACACCTACAGCTATACACCTAGTATACACCTAGTATACACCTACCGCTATACACCTAGTATACACCTAGTATACACCTACCGCTATACACCTAGTATACACCTAGTATACACCTACCGCTATACACCTAGTATACACCTAGTATACACCTAGTATACACCTACCGCTATACACCTAGTATACACCTACCGCTATACACCTAGTATACACCTAGTATACACCTACTGCTATACACCTACCGCTATACACCTACCGCTATACACCTAGTATACACCTACCGCTATACACCACCTAGTATACACCTACCGCTATACACCTAGTATACACCTACCGCTATACACCTAGTATACACCTACCGCTATACACCACCTAGTATACACCTACCGCTATACACCTAGTATACACCTACTGCTATACACCTAGTATACACCTAGTATACACCTACCGCTATACACCTAGTATACACCTACCGCTATACACCTAGTATACACCTAGTATACACCTACCGCTATACACCTACCGCTATACACCTAGTATACACCTAGTATACACCTACCGCTATACACCTAGTATACACCTACCGCTATACACCTAGTATACACCTACCGCTATACACCTAGTATACACCTACCGCTATACACCTAGTATACACCTACCGCTATACACCTAGTATACACCTACCACTATACACCTACCGCTATACACCTAGTATACACCTACCACTATACACCTACCGCTATACACCTAGTATACACCTACCACTATACACCTAGTATACACCTAGTATACACCTACTGCTATACACCTAGTATACACCTAGTATACACCTACCGCTATACACCTACCGCTATACACCTAGTATACACCTAGTATACACCTACCGCTATACACCTAGTATACACCTACCACTATACACCTACCGCTATACACCTAGTATACACCTACCGCTATACACCTAGTATACACCTAGTATACACCTACCGCTATACACCTAGTATACACCTACCACTATACACCTACCGCTATACACCTAGTATACACCTACCGCTATACACCTAGTATACACCTAGTATACACCTAGTATACACCTACCACTATACACCTACCGCTATACACCTAGTATACACCTACCACTATACACCTAGTATACACCTAGTATACACCTACTGCTATACACCTAGTATACACCTAGTATACACCTACCGCTATACACCTAGTATACACCTACCGCTATACACCTAGTATACACCTAGTATACACCTACCGCTATACACCTAGTATACACCTAGTATACACCTACCGCTATACACCTACCACTATACACCTACCGCTATACACCTAGTATACACCTACCGCTATACACCTAGTATACACCTACCACTATACACCTAGTATACACCTAGTATACACCTACCGCTATACACCTAGTATACACCTACCACTATACACCTAGTATACACCTACCGCTATACACCTAGTATACACCTAGTATACACCTACCACTATACACCTAGTATACACCTACCGCTATACACCTAGTATACACCTAGTATACACCTACCGCTATACACCTAGTATACACCTACCGCTATACACCTAGTATACACCTACCACTATACACCTAGTATACACCTAGTATACACCTACCGCTATACACCTAGTATACACCTAGTATACACCTACCGCTATACACCTAGTATACACCTACCACTATACACCTAGTATACACCTACCGCTATACACCTACCACTATACACCTAGTATACACCTACCGCTATACACCTAGTATACACCTAGTATACACCTACCGCTATACACCTAGTATACACCTACCGCTATACACCTACCGCTATACACCTACCGCTATACACCTAGTATACACCTACCACTATACACCTAGTATACACCTACCGCTATACACCTACCACTATACACCTAGTATACACCTACCGCTATACACCTAGTATACACCTACCACTATACACCTACTGCTATACACCTAGTATACACCTACCGCTATACACCTAGTATACACCTACCGCTATACACCTACCGCTATACACCTAGTATACACCTAGTATACACCTACCACTATACACCTAGTATACACCTAGTATACACCTACCACTATACACCTACTGCTATACACCTAGTATACACCTACCGCTATACACCTAGTATACACCTACCGCTATACACCTAGTATACACCTAGTATACACCTACCACTATACACCTACCACTATACACCTACCGCTATACACCTAGTATACACCTACCGCTATACACCTAGTATACACCTACCGCTATACACCTAGTATACACCTACCACTATACACCTACTGCTATACACCTAGTATACACCTACCGCTATACACCTAGTATACACCTAGTATACACCTACCACTATACACCTAGTATACACCTAGTATACACCTACCGCTATACACCTAGTATACACCTACCGCTATACACCTAGTATACACCTACCACTATACACCTAGTATACACCTACCGCTATACACCTAGTATACACCTAGTATACACCTACCACTATACACCTAGTATACACCTACCACTATACACCTACCGCTATACACCTAGTATACACCTAGTATACACCAACCGCTATACACCTAGTATACACCTACCGCTATACACCTAGTATACACCTACCGCTATACACCTAGTATACACCTACCGCTATACACCTACCGCTATACACCTAGTATACACCTACCGCTATACACCTAGTATACACCTACCACTATACACCTAGTATACACCTACCGCTATACACCTAGTATACACCTAGTATACACCTACCACTATACACCTACCGCTATACACCTAGTATACACCTACCGCTATACACCTAGTATACACCTACCGCTATACACCTAGTATACACCTACCACTATACACCTAGTATACACCTACCACTATACACCTAGTATACACCTACCGCTATACACCTAGTATACACCTACCGCTATACACCTAGTATACACCTACCGCTATACACCTAGTATACACCTAGTATACACCTACCGCTATACACCTAGTATACACCTACCGCTATACACCTAGTATACACCTACCGCTATACACCTAGTATACACCTAGTATACACCTAGTATACACCTACCACTATACACCTAGTATACACCTACCGCTATACACCTAGTATACACCTACCGCTATACACCTAGTATACACCTACCGCTATACACCTAGTATACACCTAGTATACACCTACCGCTATACACCTAGTATACACCTACCACTATACACCTAGTATACACCTACCGCTATACACCTAGTATACACCTACCGCTATACACCTAGTATACACCTAGTATACACCTACCACTATACACCTACCGCTATACACCTAGTATACACCTACCACTATACACCTAGTATACACCTAGTATACACCTACTGCTATACACCTAGTATACACCTACTGCTATACACCTAGTATACACCTACCACTATACACCTAGTATACACCTACCGCTATACACCTAGTATACACCTAGTATACACCTACCGCTATACACCTAGTATACACCTACCACTATACACCTACCGCTATACACCTAGTATACACCTACCGCTATACACCTACCGCTATACACCTAGTATACACCTACTGCTATACACCTAGTATACACCTAGTATACACCTACCGCTATACACCTAGTATACACCTACCGCTATACACCTACCGCTATACACCTAGTATACACCTACCGCTATACACCTAGTATACACCTAGTATACACCTACCGCTATACACCTAGTATACACCTACCACTATACACCTACCGCTATACACCTAGTATACACCTACCGCTATACACCTAG
Organism: Rana muscosa; assembly: GCA_029206835.1. Lineage (NCBI taxonomy): Eukaryota > Metazoa > Chordata > Amphibia > Anura > Ranidae > Rana > Rana muscosa. The sequence continues at coordinate 996,907,956 of CM055117.1, read as the reverse complement.
TATACACCTACCGCTATACACCTAGTATACACCTACCGCTATACACCTAGTATACACCTACCGCTATACACCTACTGCTATACACCTAGTATACACCTACCGCTATACACCTAGTATACACCTACCGCTATACACCTAGTATACACCTACCGCTATACACCTAGTATACACCTAGTATACACCTACCACTATACACCTAGTATACACCTAGTATACACCTACCACTATACACCTAGTATACACCTACCACTATACACCTAGTATACACCTACCACTATACACCTAGTATACACCTACCACTATACACCTACTGCTATACACCTACCGCTATACACCTAGTATACACCTAGTATACACCTACCGCTATACACCTAGTATACACCTAGTATACACCTACCACTATACACCTAGTATACACCTAGTATACACCTACCACTATACACCTACTGCTATACACCTAGTATACACCTAGTATACACCTACCGCTATACACCTAGTATACACCTACCACTATACACCTACTGCTATACACCTAGTATACACCTAGTATACACCTACCACTATACACCTAGTATACACCTACCACTATACACCTAGTATACACCTACCGCTATACACCTAGTATACACCTACCGCTATACACCTAGTATACACCTACCACTATACACCTACCGCTATACACCTAGTATACACCAACCGCTATACACCTAGTATACACCTAGTATACACCTACCGCTATACACCTAGTATACACCTACCGCTATACACCTAGTATACACCTACCGCTATACACCTAGTATACACCTACCGCTATACACCTAGTATACACCTACCACTATACACCTAGTATACACCTACCACTATACACCTACTGCTATACACCTAGTATACACCTACCGCTATACACCTAGTATACACCTAGTATACACCTACCACTATACACCTAGTATACACCTACCGCTATACACCTAGTATACACCTAGTATACACCTACAGCTATACACCTAGTATACACCTAGTATACACCTACCGCTATACACCTAGTATACACCTAGTATACACCTACCGCTATACACCTAGTATACACCTACCGCTATACACCTAGTATACACCTACCGCTATACACCTAGTATACACCTAGTATACACCTACCGCTATACACCTAGTATACACCTAGTATACACCTACCGCTATACACCTAGTATACACCTACCGCTATACACCTAGTATACACCAACCGCTATACACCTAGTATACACCTACCGCTATACACCTAGTATACACCTACCGCTATACACCTAGTATACACCTACCACTATACACCTACCGCTATACACCAAGTATACACCTAGTATACACCTACCGCTATACACCTAGTATACACCTACCACTATACACCTAGTATACACCTACCGCTATACACCTAGTATACACCTAGTATACACCTACCACTATACACCTACCGCTATACACCTAGTATACACCTACCGCTATACACCTAGTATACACCTAGTATACACCTACCGCTATACACCTACCGCTATACACCTAGTATACACCTACCGCTATACACCTAGTATACACCTACCGCTATACACCTAGTATACACCTACCGCTATACACCTAGTATACACCTACCGCTATACACCTAGTATACACCTACCGCTATACACCTAGTATACACCTACCGCTATACACCTAGTATACACCAACCGCTATACACCTACCAGTATACACCTACCGCTATACACCTAGTATACACCTACCACTATACACCTAGTATACACCTACCGTTATACACCTAGTATACACCTAGTATACACCTACCACTATACACCTAGTATACACCTACCGCTATACACCTAGTATACACCTACCGCTATACACCTAGTATACACCTAGTATACACCTACCGCTATACACCTAGTATACACCTAGTATACACCTACCGCTATACACCTAGTATACACCTAGTATACACCTACCGCTATACACCTAGTATACACCAACCGCTATACACCTAGTATACACCTAGTATACACCAACCGCTATACACCTAGTATACACCTAGTATACACCTACCGCTATACACCTAGTATACACCTAGTATACACCTACCACTATACACCTAGTATACACCTAGTATACACCTAGTATACACCTAGTATACACCTACCGCTATACACCTAGTATACACCTACCGCTATACACCTAGTATACACCTAGTATACACCTACCGCTATACACCTAGTATACACCAACCGCTATACACCTAGTATACACCTAGTATACACCAACCGCTATACACCTAGTATACACCTAGTATACACCTACCGCTATACACCTAGTATACACCTAGTATACACCTACCACTATACACCTAGTATACACCTAGTATACACCTACCGCTATACACCTAGTATACACCTACCGCTATACACCTAGTATACACCTAGTATACACCTACCGCTATACACCTAGTATACACCTACCGCTATACACCTAGTATACACCAACCGCTATACACCTAGTATACACCTAGTATACACCAACCGCTATACACCTAGTATACACCTACCGCTATACACCTAGTATACACCTACCACTATACACCTACCGCTATACACCTAGTATACACCTACCGCTATACACCTAGTATACACCTACCACTATACACCTAGTATACACCTACCGCTATACACCTAGTATACACCTAGTATACACCTACCACTATACACCTACCGCTATACACCTAGTATACACCTACCGCTATACACCTAGTATACACCTAGTATACACCTACCGCTATACACCTAGTATACACCTACCGCTATACACCTAGTATACACCTACCGCTATACACCTAGTATACACCTAGTATACACCTACCACTATACACCTAGTATACACCTACCGCTATACACCTAGTATACACCTACCGCTATACACCTAGTATACACCTACCGCTATACACCTAGTATACACCTAGTATACACCTACCGCTATACACCTAGTATACACCTAGTATACACCTACCGCTATACACCTAGTATACACCTACCACTATACACCTACCGCTATACACCTAGTATACACCTAGTATACACCTACCACTATACACCTAGTATACACCTACCGCTATACACCTAGTATACACCTAGTATACACCTACCGCTATACACCTAGTATACACCAACCGCTATACACCTAGTATACACCTAGTATACACCAACCGCTATACACCTAGTATACACCTAGTATACACCTACCGCTATACACCTAGTATACACCTAGTATACACCTACCGCTATACACCTAGTATACACCTAGTATACACCTACCGCTATACACCTAGTATACACCTAGTATACACCTACCGCTATACACCTAGTATACACCTACCGCTATACACCTAGTATACACCTAGTATACACCTACCGCTATACACCTAGTATACACCTACCGCTATACACCTAGTATACACCTAGTATACACCTACCGCTATACACCTAGTATACACCTACCGCTATACACCTAGTATACACCAACCGCTATACACCTAGTATACACCTAGTATACACCTACCGCTATACACCTAGTATACACCTACCGCTATACACCTAGTATACACCTACCGCTATACACCTAGTATACACCTAGTATACACCAACCGCTATACACCTAGTATACACCTACCGCTATACACCTAGTATACACCTACCGCTATACACCTAGTATACACCTACCACTATACACCTACCGCTATACACCTAGTATACACCTAGTATACACCTACCACTATACACCTAGTATACACCTACCACTATACACCTACCGCTATACACCTAGTATACACCTACCACTATACACCTAGTATACACCTACCGCTATACACCTAGTATACACCTAGTATACACCTACCACTATACACCTACCGCTATACACCTAGTATACACCTACCGCTATACACCTAGTATACACCTAGTATACACCTACCGCTATACACCTAGTATACACCTAGTATACACCTACCGCTATACACCTAGTATACACCTAGTATACACCTACCACTATACACCTAGTATACACCTACCACTATACACCTACCGCTATACACCTAGTATACACCTAGTATACACCTACCACTATACACCTAGTATACACCTACCGCTATACACCTAGTATACACCTAGTATACACCTACCACTATACACCTACCGCTATACACCTACCGCTATACACCTAGTATACACCTAGTATACACCTACCACTATACACCTAGTATACACCTAGTATACACCTACCGCTATACACCTAGTATACACCTACCGCTATACACCTAGTATACACCTACCAATATACACCTAGTATACACCTAGTATACACCTACCGCTATACACCTAGTATACACCTACCGCTATACACCTAGTATACACCTAGTATACACCTACCACTATACACCTAGTATACACCTACCGCTATACACCTAGTATACACCTACCGCTATACACCTAGTATACACCTAGTATACACCTACCGCTATACACCTAGTATACACCTAGTATACACCTACCGCTATACACCTAGTATACACCTACCACTATACACCTACCGCTATACACCTAGTATACACCTAGTATACACCTACCGCTATACACCTAGTATACACCTACCACTATACACCTACCGCTATACACCTAGTATACACCTACCACTATACACCTACCGCTATACACCTAGTATACACCTACCACTATACACCTACCGCTATACACCTAGTATACACCTACCACTATACACCTAGTATACACCTAGTATACACCTACCACTATACACCTAGTATACACCTAGTATACACCTACTGCTATACACCTAGTATACACCTACCACTATACACCTACTGCTATACACCTAGTATACACCTACTGCTATACACCTAGTATACACCTAGTATACACCTACCGCTATACACCTAGTATACACCTACCGCTATACACCTAGTATACACCTACCACTATACACCTAGTATACACCTAGTATACACCTACCGCTATACACCTAGTATACACCTACCGCTATACACCTAGTATACACCTAGTATACACCTACCGCTATACACCTAGTATACACCAACCGCTATACACCTAGTATACACCTAGTATACACCTACTGCAATACACCTAGTATACACCTAGTATACACCTACCACTATACACCTACCACTATACACCTAGTATACACCTACCACTATACACCTACTGCTATACACCTAGTATACACCTACCGCTATACACCTAGTATACACCTAGTATACACCTACCACTATACACCTACTGCTATACACCTAGTATACACCTACCGCTATACACCTAGTATACACCTAGTATACACCTACCACTATACACCTAGTATACACCTACCACTATACACCTACCACTATACACCTAGTATACACCTACCGCTATACACCTAGTATACACCTACCGCTATACACCTAGTATACACCTACCACTATACACCTAGTATACACCTAGTATACACCTACCGCTATACACCTAGTATACACCTACCGCTATACACCTAGTATACACCTACCGCTATACACCTAGTATACACCTACCGCTATACACCTAGTATACACCTACCACTATACACCTAGTATACACCTACCGCTATACACCTAGTATACACCTACCACTATACACCTAGTATACACCTACCGCTATACACCTAGTATACACCTACCACTATACACCTAGTATACACCTACCGCTATACACCTAGTATACACCTACCACTATACACCTAGTATACACCTACCGCTATACACCTAGTATACACCTACCGCTATACACCAACCGCTATACACCTAGTATACACCTACCGCTATACACCTAGTATACACCTAGTATACACCTACCGCTATACACCTAGTATACACCTAGTATACACCTAGTATACACCTACCGCTATACACCTAGTATACACCTAGTATACACCTACCGCTATACACCTAGTATACACCTACCACTATACACCTAGTATACACCTAATGCTATACACCTAGTATACACCTAACGCTATACACCTAGTATACACCTACCACTATACACCTAGTATACACCTACCGCTATACACCTAGTATACACCTACCGCTATACACCTAGTATACACCTAGTATACACCTACCGCTATACACCTAGTATACACCTAGTATACACCTAGTATACACCTACCGCTATACACCTAGTATACACCTACCGCTATACACCTAGTATACACCTAGTATACACCTACTGCTATACACCTACCGCTATACACCTACCGCTATACACCTAGTATACACCTACCGCTATACACCACCTAGTATACACCTACCGCTATACACCTAGTATACACCTACCGCTATACACCTAGTATACACCTACCGCTATACACCACCTAGTATACACCTACCGCTATACACCTAGTATACACCTACTGCTATACACCTAGTATACACCTAGTATACACCTACCGCTATACACCTAGTATACACCTAGTATACACCTACCGCTATACACCTAGTATACACCTACCACTATACACCTACCGCTATACACCTAGTATACACCTACCACTATACACCTACCGCTATACACCTAGTATACACCTACCACTATACACCTAGTATACACCTAGTATACACCTACCACTATACACCTAGTATACACCTAGTATACACCTACTGCAATACACCTAGTATACACCTACCACTATACACCTAGTATACACCTACCACTATACACCTACCGCTATACACCTAGTATACACCTACCACTATACACCTACCGCTATACACCTAGTATACACCTACCGCTATACACCTAGTATACACCTACCACTATACACCTAGTATACACCTAGTATACACCTACCACTATACACCTAGTATACACCTAGTATACACCTACTGCTATACACCTAGTATACACCTAGTATACACCTACCACTATACACCTAGTATACACCTACCGCTATACACCTAGTATACACCTACCGCTATACACCTAGTATACACCTAGTATACACCTACCGCTATACACCTAGTATACACCTAGTATACACCTACCGCTATACACCTAGTATACACCTACCACTATACACCTACCGCTATACACCTAGTATACACCTACCGCTATACACCTAGTATACACCTAGTATACACCTACCGCTATACACCTAGTATACACCTACCACTATACACCTACTGCTATACACCTAGTATACACCTACCGCTATACACCTAGTATACACCTAGTATACACCTACCACTATACACCTAGTATACACCTAGTATACACCTACCGCTATACACCTACCGCTATACACCTAGTATACACCTAGTATACACCTAGTATACACCTACCGCTATACACCTAGTATACACCTACCGCTATACACCTAGTATACACCTACCGCTATACACCTAGTATACACCTAGTATACACCTAGTATACACCTACCACTATACACCTACCGCTATACACCTAGTATACACCTACCACTATACACCTACCGCTATACACCTAGTATACACCTACCACTATACACCTACCGCTATACACCTAGTATACACCTAGTATACACCTACTGCTATACACCTAGTATACACCTAGTATACACCTACCGCTATACACCTAGTATACACCTACCGCTATACACCTACCGCTATACACCTAGTATACACCTAGTATACACCTACCGCTATACACCTAGTATACACCTACCACTATACACCTACCGCTATACACCTAGTATACACCTAGTATACACCTACCGCTATACACCTAGTATACACCTACCACTATACACCTACCGCTATACACCTAGTATACACCTACCGCTATACACCTAGTATACACCTAGTATACACCTACCGCTATACACCTAGTATACACCTACCACTATACACCTACCACTATACACCTAGTATACACCTACCGCTATACACCTAGTATACACCTACCACTATACACCTAGTATACACCTAGTATACACCTACCACTATACACCTACTGCTATACACCTAGTATACACCTAGTATACACCTACCGCTATACACCTAGTATACACCTACCGCTATACACCTAGTATACACCTACCGCTATACACCTAGTATACACCTACCGCTATACACCTAGTATACACCTACCACTATACACCTAGTATACACCTACCGCTATACACCTAGTATACACCTACCACTATACACCTAGTATACACCTACCGCTATACACCTAGTATACACCTACCACTATACACCTAGTATACACCTACCGCTATACACCTAGTATACACCTACCACTATACACCTAGTATACACCTACCGCTATACACCTAGTATACACCTACCGCTATACACCAACCGCTATACACCTAGTATACACCTACCGCTATACACCTAGTATACACCTAGTATACACCTACCGCTATACACCTAGTATACACCTAGTATACACCTACCGCTATACACCTAGTATACACCTAGTATACACCTACCGCTATACACCTAGTATACACCTACCACTATACACCTAGTATACACCTAATGCTATACACCTAGTATACACCTAACGCTATACACCTAGTATACACCTACCGCTATACACCTAGTATACACCTACCACTATACACCTAGTATACACCTACCACTATACACCTAGTATACACCTAGTATACACCTACCGCTATACACCTAGTATACACCTACCGCTATACACCTAGTATACACCTAGTATACACCTACCGCTATACACCTAGTATACACCTAGTATACACCTACCGCTATACACCTAGTATACACCTACCGCTATACACCTAGTATACACCTAGTATACACCTACTGCTATACACCTACCGCTATACACCTACCGCTATACACCTAGTATACACCTACCGCTATACACCACCTAGTATACACCTACCGCTATACACCTAGTATACACCTACCGCTATACACCTAGTATACACCTACCGCTATACACCACCTAGTATACACCTACCGCTATACACCTAGTATACACCTACTGCTATACACCTAGTATACACCTAGTATACACCTACCGCTATACACCTAGTATACACCTAGTATACACCTACCGCTATACACCTAGTATACACCTACCACTATACACCTACCGCTATACACCTAGTATACACCTACCACTATACACCTACCGCTATACACCTAGTATACACCTACCACTATACACCTAGTATACACCTAGTATACACCTACCACTATACACCTAGTATACACCTAGTATACACCTAGTATACACCTACCGCTATACACCTAGTATACACCTACCACTATACACCTACCGCTATACACCTAGTATACACCTACCACTATACACCTACCGCTATACACCTAGTATACACCTACCGCTATACACCTAGTATACACCTACCACTATACACCTAGTATACACCTACCACTATACACCTAGTATAGACCTACCACTATACACCTACCGCTATACACCTAGTATACACCTACCACTATACACCTACCGCTATACACCTAGTATACACCTACCGCTATACACCTAGTATACACCTACCACTATACACCTAGTATACACCTAGTATACACCTACCACTATACACCTAGTATACACCTAGTATACACCTACTGCTATACACCTAGTATACACCTACCACTATACACCTAGTATACACCTACCGCTATACACCTAGTATACACCTACCGCTATACACCTAGTATACACCTAGTATACACCTACCGCTATACACCTAGTATACACCTAGTATACACCTACCACTATACACCTAGTATACACCTAGTATACACCTACCGCTATACACCTAGTATACACCTACCGCTATACACCTAGTATACACCTAGTATACACCTAGTATACACCTACCGCTATACACCTAGTATACACCTAGTATACACCTACCGCTATACACCTAGTATACACCTACCACTATACACCTACCGCTATACACCTAGTATACACCTACCACTATACACCTACCGCTATACACCTAGTATACACCTACCACTATACACCTACCGCTATACACCTAGTATACACCTACCACTATACACCTAGTATACACCTAGTATACACCTACTGCTATACACCTAGTATACACCTAGTATACACCTACCGCTATACACCTAGTATACACCTACCGCTATACACCTAGTATACACCTAGTATACACCTACCGCTATACACCTAGTATACACCTACCACTATACACCTACCGCTATACACCTAGTATACACCTAGTATACACCTACCGCTATACACCTAGTATACACCTACCACTATACACCTACCGCTATACACCTAGTATACACCTACCGCTATACACCTAGTATACACCTAGTATACACCTACCGCTATACACCTAGTATACACCTACCACTATACACCTACCGCTATACACCTAGTATACACCTACCACTATACACCTAGTATACACCTAGTATACACCTACCGCTATACACCTAGTATACACCTACCACTATACACCTACCGCTATACACCTAGTATACACCTACCACTATACACCTAGTATACACCTAGTATACACCTACTGCTATACACCTAGTATACACCTAGTATACACCTACCACTATACACCTAGTATACACCTACCGCTATACACCTAGTATACACCTACCGCTATACACCTAGTATACACCTACCGCTATACACCTAGTATACACCAACCGCTATACACCTAGTATACACCTACCGCTATACACCTAGTATACACCTAGTATACACCTACCGCTATACACCTACCACTATACACCTACCGCTATACACCTAGTATACACCTACCACTATACACCTACCGCTATACACCTAGTATACACCTACCACTATACACCTAGTATACACCTAGTATACACCTACTGCTATACACCTAGTATACACCTAGTATACACCTACCACTATACACCTAGTATACACCTACCGCTATACACCTAGTATACACCTACCGCTATACACCTAGTATACACCTACCACTATACACCTACTGCTATACACCTAGTATACACCTACCGCTATACACCTAGTATACACCTAGTATACACCTACCACTATACACCTAGTATACACCTACCGCTATACACCTAGTATACACCTACCGCTATACACCTAGTATACACCTACCACTATACACCTAGTATACACCTACCGCTATACACCTAGTATACACCAACCGCTATACACCTAGTATACACCTAGTATACACCTACCGCTATACACCTAGTATACACCTACCGCTATACACCTAGTATACACCTACCGCTATACACCTAGTATACACCTACCGCTATACACCTACCGCTATACACCTAGTATACACCTAGTATACACCTACCGCTATACACCTAGTATACACCTACCACTATACACCTACCGCTATACACCTAGTATACACCTACCGCTATACACCTAGTATACACCTAGTATACACCTACCGCTATACACCTAGTATACACCTACCGCTATACACCTAGTATACACCTACCGCTATACACCTAGTATACACCTACCGCTATACACCTAGTATACACCTACCGCTATACACCTAGTATACACCTACCGCTATACACCTAGTATACACCTACCGCTATACACCTAGTATACACCTACCGCTATACACCTACCACTATACACCTACCGCTATACACCTAGTATACACCTACCGCTATACACCTAGTATACACCTACCGCTATACACCTAGTATACACCTACCGCTATACACCTAGTATACACCTACCGCTATACACCTAGTATACACCTACCGCTATACACCTAGTATACACCTACCGCTATACACCTAGTATACACCTAGTATACACCTACCGCTATACACCTAGTATACACCTACCGCTATACACCACCTAGTATACACCTACTGCTATACACCTAGTATACACCTAGTATACACCTACCGCTATACACCTAGTATACACCTACCGCTATACACCACCTAGTATACACCTACTGCTATACACCTAGTATACACCTAGTATACACCTACCGCTATACACCTAGTATACACCTACCGCTATACACCTAGTATACACCTACCGCTATACACCTACTGCTATACACCTAGTATACACCTAGTATACACCTACCGCTATACACCTAGTATACACCTAGTATACACCTACCGCTATACACCTAGTATACACCTAGTATACACCTACCGCTATACACCTAGTATACACCTACCGCTATACACCTAGTATACACCTACCGCTATACACCTAGTATACACCTACCGCTATACACCTACCGCTATACACCTAGTATACACCTACCGCTATACACCTAGTATACACCTACCACTATACACCTAGTATACACCTACCGCTATACACCTAGTATACACCTACCGCTATACACCTAGTATACACCTAGTATACACCTACCGCTATACACCTAGTATACACCTACCGCTATACACCTAGTATACACCAACCGCTATACACCTAGTATACACCTAGTATACACCTACCGCTATACACCTAGTATACACCTACCGCTATACACCTAGTATACACCTACCGCTATACACCTAGTATACACCTAGTATACACCTACCGTTATACACCTAGTATACACCTACCGCTATACACCTAGTATACACCTAGTATACACCTAGTATACACCTACCGCTATACACCTAGTATACACCTACCGCTATACACCTAGTATACACCTACCGCTATACACCTAGTATACACCTAGTATACACCTACCGCTATACACCTAGTATACACCTAGTATACACCTACCGCTATACACCTAGTATACACCTACCACTATACACCTAGTATACACCTACCGCTATACACCTAGTATACACCTACCGCTATACACCTAGTATACACCAACCGCTATACACCTAGTATACACCTAGTATACACCTACCACTATACACCTACCGCTATACACCTAGTATACACCTAGTATACACCTACCGCTATACACCTAGTATACACCTAGTATACACCTACCGCTATACACCTAGTATACACCTACCGCTATACACCTAGTATACACCTAGTATACACCTACCGCTATACACCTACCGCTATACACCTAGTATACACCTACCGCTATACACCTAGTATACACCTACCGCTATACACCTAGTATACACCTAGTATACACCTACCGCTATACACCTAGTATACACCTAGTATACACCTACCGCTATACACCTAGTATACACCTAGTATACACCTACCGCTATACACCTAGTATACACCTAGTATACACCTACCGCTATACACCTAGTATACACCTACCACTATACACCTACCGCTATACACCTAGTATACACCTACCGCTATACACCTAGTATACACCTACCACTATACACCTACTGCTATACACCTACCGCTATACACCTAGTATACACCAACCGCTATACACCTAGTATACACCTAGTATACACCTACCGCTATACACCTAGTATACACCTACCACTATACACCTACCGCTATACACCTAGTATACACCTACCACTATACACCTAGTATACACCTACCGCTATACACCTAGTATACACCTACCACTATACACCTACCGCTATACACCTAGTATACACCTAGTATACACCTACCACTATACACCTAGTATACACCTAGTATACACCTACTGCAATACACCTAGTATACACCTACCACTATACACCTACCGCTATACACCTAGTATACACCTACCACTATACACCTACCGCTATACACCTAGTATACACCTAGTATACACCTACCGCTATACACCTAGTATACACCTAGTATACACCTACCGCTATACACCTAGTATACACCTACCACTATACACCTACCGCTATACACCTAGTATACACCTACCACTATACACCTACCGCTATACACCTAGTATACACCTACCACTATACACCTACCGCTATACACCTAGTATACACCTACCACTATACACCTAGTATACACCTACTGCTATACACCTAGTATACACCTAGTATACACCTAGTATACACCTACCGCTATACACCTAGTATACACCTACCACTATACACCTAGTATACACCTACCGCTATACACCTAGTATACACCTACCGCTATACACCTAGTATACACCTAGTATACACCTACCGCTATACACCTAGTATACACCAACCGCTATACACCTAGTATACACCTACCGCTATACACCTAGTATACACCTACCGCTATACACCTAGTATACACCAACCGCTATACACCTAGTATACACCTACCGCTATACACCTAGTATACACCTACCGCTATACACCTAGTATACACCTAGTATACACCTACCGCTATACACCTAGTATACACCTAGTATACACCTACCGCTATACACCTAGTATACACCTAGTATACACCTAGTATACACCTACCGCTATACACCTAGTATACACCTAGTATACACCTACCGCTATACACCTAGTATACACCTACCGCTATACACCTAGTATACACCAACCGCTATACACCTAGTATACACCTAGTATACACCTACCGCTATACACCTAGTATACACCTAGTATACACCTACCGCTATACACCTAGTATACACCTACCGCTATACACCTAGTATACACCTAGTATACACCTACCGCTATACACCTAGTATACACCTACCACTATACACCTACCGCTATACACCTAGTATACACCTACCGCTATACACCTAGTATACACCTAGTATACACCTACCACTATACACCTACCGCTATACACCTAGTATACACCTAGTATACACCTACCACTATACACCTAGTATACACCTAGTATACACCTACTGCAATACACCTAGTATACACCTACCGCTATACACCTAGTATACACCTAGTATACACCTACCGCTATACACCTAGTATACACCTAGTATACACCTACCGCTATACACCTAGTATACACCTACCACTATACACCTACCGCTATACACCTAGTATACACCTACCGCTATACACCTAGTATACACCTACCGCTATACACCTAGTATACACCTACCGCTATACACCTAGTATACACCTACCACTATACACCTAGTATACACCTAGTATACACCTACCACTATACACCTAGTATACACCTAGTATACACCTACCACTATACACCTAGTATACACCTACCGCTATACACCTAGTATACACCTACCACTATACACCTACCGCTATACACCTAGTATACACCTACCGCTATACACCTAGTATACACCTAGTATACACCTAGTATACACCTACCGCTATACACCTAGTATACACCTACCACTATACACCTACCGCTATACACCTAGTATACACCTAGTATACACCTAGTATACACCTACCGCTATACACCTAGTATACACCTACCGCTATACACCTAGTATACACCTAGTATACACCTAGTATACACCTACCGCTATACACCTAGTATACACCTACCACTATACACCTAGTATACACCTACCGCTATACACCTAGTATACACCTAGTATACACCTACCGCTATACACCTAGTATACACCTACCACTATACACCTACCGCTATACACCTAGTATACACCTAGTATACACCTACCGCTATACACCTAGTATACACCTACCACTATACACCTACCGCTATACACCTAGTATACACCTACCACTATACACCTACCGCTATACACCTAGTATACACCTACCGCTATACACCTAGTATACACCTAGTATACACCTACCACTATACACCTAGTATACACCTAGTATACACCTACTGCTATACACCTACCACTATACACCTACTGCTATACACCTAGTATACACCTACTGCTATACACCTAGTATACACCTAGTATACACCTAGTATACACCTACCGCTATACACCTAGTATACACCTACCGCTATAC